>OY821521.1:96697090-97099590 GCA_963682025.1 Cordilura impudica
ATAATTTTCTTACTTGTTACTATTTGCATTCATTACATTACTTTATCATTTTATTATATTCTAAAAAAAACTGTGGGGAGTGCTATATGAGCCTCTCGAAGTGTTTGATATGATATTAATTGAGTCTAATTTGATATGTATTTCATTTGGTAAACTATCCTCATAGTAAGGAGCGTGAATTAAAATAAGAATTTAAATAAAGGCTATTGTTCAAAGCGAAATAAAACAAATTGAATTAAATGAATTTATTATTGTTTAAATTATTGTTCAAATAAAATAAACTGAATTAAATAAATATATTATTGTTTTAATTTAAACAAGAAGGCAACATTAATTTATACATCAGACCAGGTATGTTATTAGGTTTTCTATGTCGCCTTTTGTTTGCGAGATATCGGTGAGCAACATTTAGCACGGAACATAAATTTCAGAAATGCTATAAGTATAATTGTGGCAGGTGGCGAGCTACATCACATTATACTTAGAGAAACAGAATTTTTGTTGAATCAATAAAAATTGTTCTCTAATTAAGTAACTTCGGGCACAAAATTGGCGCTTCATAATCGGTGTTGCCATGCGACAAAAAAATTTTTTTAATCCCATCAAAAATAAATACATTTTGAGATAATAATAAAAGTGCTTTTTCTTAAAATTTATAAAATTTATTTTATAATTGTTGTGTGTTCCAACTTTTAATAATTATTTAATATTCTTTTATTTTCAGCTGTTGGCCATGTGTTTGTTTGCCTTATTGTATGGATTCTTGTCAAAGTGCGAACCACTATTGTCCGAATTGCAATGCCTACATTGGAACTTTCGATAACTAATAATATGTTCAACCAACTTATATCCTTATTGTATTTAGTATTTTATATCAATTAATAAAAATTAAAATAAATTGTAAATTAATTTAAAAATAATTTATGCAATTATAATAAAATAATTGAGAAGTTTTTGAAACAATTAGGTCTTGTTGGGAATTGCTCATTCCCTATTAGTTGGCACTGTTGCAGCCGACAAGCTGATTTAGATGTTTGCTTTGCATATCATTGCTTGCAGTTACGAACTCACTTAATTTGTATCACCCATTTTTGGGATCCATGTTCAATATATTTTGCGCATCACATTATTGGTTTGCATTAACGTACATCTTATACTTGCAGAGTTGCGCATTAATGCATTTACGAATATTCGGATAGTTCCAACTTATAAATTAGAAACTGGATAATGATTGAAAAATTAATTGTTTGTTAAAACACACGTTAAAAGGCAACTAATTAATAGCTGCATGGTGGTGGAGTGATGGGTTGGGGCTCATTTTACGCATCAGGACCAGGATATTGCCACTTTATTGATGTTATAATGGACCAAAACGTATAGCTAGACATTTCAAAGGAAAATTTGCTAAAGAATGTAATTAAACTGGTTTTTAATCGCGCACCGGCTGGCACTTTCATCCGGACAATGATCCACAACAAAAAGCTAATAAAGTCCTCATGCCTGTTGTCTACTTTGACATAAACACTACAGAATATTTGAGTGGCTGTGGACTAAGTGTGGTTATAATTATCAGAAAATAAATAGAATTACAAATTTTTAAAGACGTCCGAGTTTGGCTTGTGCACTTTTTGTTTGATAGATTTATATATAGTATATCGAATCGAAAACGAAATGAATAATTTTTTTTAAATATTTAAATTTCGCTGTTTTTGCTAATAAATTTAATTTATAATAGTTACGTAGCTTAGCTTAACGATACAACAAATTTAATTGCGTTTATACAAATTACAAAACCAATTTAATTTAGGCAACCAAATAAATCCAACACTTGCATGCTTCAGTCCTTAATATTGGCGAATGTAACTACTTACTCTATTACACTGCGGAACGTTTTCGTGATCGTTGTCCAGGGGGTGAGAAATTTCAAGTCAGAGTGAAAGTTCTAGGCCTTTTATATTTGTTTAGCTTTTGAGCTATAATTGAAAAACCATTAATGATATTTCATTTCATTCTGTAGCATAGGCTTATCTATAATATTAATAGGCTAGGCGATTTCTTGTGACCGATGTTTTGTTCTATCGTTTTATCCTGATATTGACCAAACGTATATTATTTGAATGGTATTTCTTTTTAGCCGTTTTGCAGATTTACAGGTTTTTAAATTTTTTTCTTTATTTTGAGTAAATTGCATTTAAGTTGCTACTAACACACACATAAAATTTCACATATTCAGTGAGTGTTTTATTAAATTTGTTAATGAGTTTGTTATCTTTATTCACAATAATAATAAACCATAAAAGTGTTGGTTTGTGAATTGGCTAAGTTGAAAAAAAAGCTTCCTAGAAATTGCACTCGAATTTCGAGCGCTGGAATTTGCTAGTATTAATAATAAGTCTTAATAAATCCATGAAAATGGAATACGAAATACCGAAGTATGTTTGATTTAATTTTAAAAATATGACTCATACCGATGCATTAATGACTGGTGGGGTACAGTGTTGTAACAATTAAAATTTGTATTGAGAGTTACTTTTCTACTATAAAAAAAAACAAAAACTTTTAAGCTCTTCTGGTATTTCTAACGGAATGAAAATTGCATGAATGAATTTATACTATATGTAGCGAAAATGATATAAAATTATATATGGCCAGACCGAATTTGTTTATTTAATTTGCCATTTAAAAAATTAAAAATAAATGCAATAAAGAAAACTTCTAAATATAGTAAGCATTTTTATTGTAATTATAATAAGAAGTAAGAGTATTTAATTCAGATATGTCGAATATTTGATAACCTCCACCTAGGTTCTATGTTTACATTATTACAGTATTTTTAACAAACGTACAACAAAATATTTGAAAAAATAAACTGTTTGATAAACTTCTCACTAAATTATTACATCACTCTTTTTTTATTATTATTTAGAGGGGTGTCCATATTTTAGGTAATATATTGGCACAATGATGCCCGATTTATCCCATTTTAAATACTAACCTGATCCAGATGAAGAAAAACAATATTAATCTAAGTTTACTCAGCATAACTTAGCATGCTTTCAACTGACAGACAGATAGACGGACGGTCGGACATACGGCCAGAAATATCGACACGAGTTGTTATAACGACTAAAATTATATATTTTATGGTGTGGCAAATTAATATTTCGATGCGTTGCAAACGGAATAACAAACTTACTGGATTGACAATTCTAGAAAAATCGAAATCCCGAAAATTTAAAATAAAAATTTGTTATTTCTATTTCTATTTGTTATATGTTATTATACCCTCGACACGTCAGTGGCAGAGGGTATTTATAGGTTTGTCATTCCATTTGTAACGCATCCAAAAACTAATTTCCGACCCCATAAAGTATATATATTCCTGATCCTTATCACAGCTCGAGTCGATATAGCGATGTCCATCTGTCCGTCTGTCCGTCTGTCTGTTGAAATCACGCTCATACATATTAACAATACCAAGAACACAATAACATAGCTCATGTTAGTAGTATTGCCACATATTTTTATCGTTATCACCTTATAATAAAAAAATCGCCAATATTAAAGAAAAAATGAAAACGAAAAATGGAAAATGAAAAATGGAAAATGAAAATGGAGGATGGAAAATGAAAATTGAAAAATGGAGAATGAAAAACGTAAAATGGAAAATGTAAAATCGAAAATGAAAAATGGAGAATCGAAAATCGAAAATGAAGTATGGAAAATGGAAAATGAAAAAAGAAAATTGAAAAATGAAAAATAAAAATGAAAAATGGAAAATAGAAAACGAAAAATGGAGAATGGAAAATGAAAAATGGATAATGAAAAACGGAAAATGAGAAACGTAATGTTGAGAATAGAAAATAGAAAATGAAAAATGGAAAATGAAAAAAGAAAATTGAAAAATTAAAAATGCAAAATGCAAAATGGAAAATGGAAAATGAACTTGAAAAATGGAAAACGACAATTGAAAAATGAAAAATGGAAAATGAAAAATGAAAAATGAAAAATGGAAAACGCAAAATGGAAGATGGAAAATGGAAAATGAAAAATGAAAAATGAAAAATGGAAAATGGAAAATGAAAAATGGAAAAGGAAAATGAAAATTGAAAAATGAAGAACGAAAGATGAAAAATGAAAAATGAAAAATGAAAATTGAAAAATGAAAATGGAATATGGAAAATGGAAAATCAAAAACTAAAAATGGAAAATGAAAATGAAAATTGAAAAATTGAATATGGAAAATGCAAAATGGAAAATGGAAAATGGAAAATGAGAATTGAAAAATGGAAAACGGAAAAATGAAGAATGGAAAAAGTGAAATGAAAATTGAAAATTGAAAAATTAAAAAAAAAAATGAAAATTTAAAAGTGAAAAATGGAAAATGGAAAATGAAAATTTAAAAATGAAAAACGGAAAAAGGAAAATGAAAAATGGAAAATGAAAAATGGAAAATTAAAACAGAAAAATGGAAAATGAAAATTGACAAATGAAAAATGAAAAATGAAAAATGAAAATTTAAAAATGAAAAATGAAAAACGGAAAATGAAAATTTAAAAATGCAAAATGGAAATTGAGAAATGGAAAATGGAAAATGAAAAATGGCAAATGGCAAATTAAAATTGAAAATGAAAAATGGAAAATGAAAATTGAAAAATGAATAATAATAATTTTTAGCCAAGAATCATTTGCACTTTGGTATTCGGATTTAATGTTTCAGTATCGGCAAAAGTTTAAATGTGGTAGCCGTACTCAACGTTGGGTGTAATATAGAGTTTAAGACTCAGGTGGAGGGTTTCAAAAAATTCGGCACAGCAGAATTTATCACTCTTACTTGTTTGTTATTTCTATTGGAAAATGTAAAATATTAATTCAAAGCAGTTGTGAAAAATAATATATAATATGTTCATATAAATAACAATTTCATCAATTAGTTGTTATATACCCTATACCACTATGTGGTTTGGGTATTTGTCCTAGACCCTTCTTTTATTATACTGATCGACTCAGAATCACTTTCTGAGTGATATAGCGATGTCCGTCCGTCCTTGTAATCAAACTACAGGTTTTGGTTTATAAACATTTATCGGACATAGGATGAACGATATTGAAATTGGTGCAATTCGGTCCATGTTCAGACCTAGTCCCCATACATATGACCCCTATGAAATCGACTTAAATTGCCATAAGGTCCAAATCATCATATATATATGTGTAAAATTGGGATTGTGTGTGTTTATTACATCCATTTATCAGTTGTCCAAAAATAAATCCCATATGGCAATTCTTTGCCATAGCCCCCATATAAAGCTGCTTCCCGATTTTCACTTAAATTTATCAAAAAACATAAACAGGACCGGTCCATTTTTCGACCAAGTCTCCATATAAATATAGCAAAATTAATAACAATGCAACTCAAATTTTGTTTATGCATATTTTCTATAACCAATTAGTTGGACCGAAGAGATAGGGTCTCTAAGCCATGGTGTAGGGTACCGTATAGTTGATCTAGACCGACTTTAATTTTCTTAGTTGTTTTTACTAAAATTTGTTCTTTCGTTTAAAAGTTAATGCACTTTATTTAAATCAATTTTTATGCGTGACATCCATAAATATTAATTTTTGTTTTCTAAACTTCATTCGATATCTTTGAATTTAAATTAATGTTTTGTTATCAGCAATTAATATTTCCTGTAATGCTAATAATGTTTCCTGAATTTCAGTTCAGTTTTGAAATGTAAACAAATTTTGTTTTTCAGAATTTCAATTTCTGTTTAAAGAATAAACTTTATATTTTCAAAAATTCAATTGATGTTTTCTGATTATGGTTTTGTGTGAAATTCAATATTCTAAATTATAATGGGAAATCTGAATTCCAAATTTTTGGATTGATAATTTCTTAACTTCAAGTGATAATTTAGAATTTTAATTTAATTACATTAGCAAATGTTGGAATTTTGCATTTTTGTGAATAATAATGATTTAGTAATAATAAACGAATTTTAAAATTTATATCTAATCGTATTTAAATATTTCGTAGGTAAAGCAGAATAATAATTTTATATAACTGTTTAGTTAGCAAAAATAAACTCATTGATTTTTCTTTACTCGGCCCTGTGTATAGCTTTAACATTGTTGTCATATAATACATAGTTTTTCTTATCTAATTGAAAATGTTGACATTCGTGTTAAAACAAAAATAATTCCTGCAAAGCTTTTTAATCTATATAAGTCATAGTCTACTTAGATATTAGCTAATATATAATTAGAACAAAAATTGTGGCGCCATCTACTGTGGCATAGTGACACTAAGTAAAATGAAGTGACACTCTGTGAATGAAAAAAAATGTATTTTCCCTAAAACAAAAAAAAAAAAATAATATACCGATTTATTTATAATATGCGGTTATTATGGATATACATATATAAAATATATGATTATTATTTGGAGTTTAGAGTATTTTGATAATCGCAGTAGTAGTGTCAATTTGCAACTTTTGCCATGTTATAAAAATCACAGAACATTGATATTGATTTTATATACTTTTTTTATCAAAATATTTTTCAAACTGAAACTTATTGACATATCTGAATCTATTATTTTGTGTTAAAAAAACATGCAAATTGTTAATCATAAGCATGTCATAATTTATTTTTTTTTATCAAGGAATCAAATTTAATATTTCGTTGGAACCGTTCGTTTTATGAGCTGTATTCTGGGTTCCTTTAAAAACCGTAAACTTATTTGTTCGATAAACACTAGATCCTTATATTGAAATGTTGTAGCAAATTTATAGTTTCGCATGAGTCCCAATAGCAGAATCTTAACAGATGTTTGAGCATAGCGCCAACCTAGAACAGGAAAAATAATTTTTACTAAGAATTGTGCTAAAATTATATAATGAGATCTGAAAAATCTGATCAAATTTAATGAATCTTGGTGTAATTTAATGCGGATAGAATCATATATCGTCAGGTTATATAAAAAACCACGTAACTAACATTGTTATTTCTTTACAGTAGAAGCCAAAACTTTCACACACTTTTTGTTATCCTATTTTGATCCAAAATATAATAGTTAGCTTTGATCATATGAGGGATATGTGCACTCATGATTTCATATATAACTATTAGGGTGGGTCAATTATTTTTACTCCATATGTTCGTCGCTATTCTGGTACTATGGGATATATTTACCCAAGGAACCATACCTCTAAAATCATTTTCGAGCCTGTAAAAATTTGATGTTTTCCATAGTACTCATGCAAATGTAAAAAAATTATTGAATATGTGTATAGCGGGGGTTTTTTATATTTGTTCATTCAAAGAGTAAATAAAAAAACAAATTTTTTGACTTACAACGCTGAATATTTTGGGCTATTTTAAATATGGGAAAGTCAAAGATTCGTCGATTTGTGCTATAATTTCGTTAATTTCCCCCAAAAAGCTGAAAAAATCCACAAAAATACACTAAAACGCCCCCTGGCGGCTGTTAAAAATAAATGTGAAAAATGGATTTCCCAGTCGAAGAAACCTCCGGTATATACATTTTCAATAATTTTTTTTCACATTTGAATAAGTGTTATGGAAAATATCATGTAAATATCTTCATCGAAATTTTGGCAGGTTCGAAAATGATTTTAGAGATATGGTTCCTTGGTCAAATATACTTGTTATGGCCCATAGTACCAGAATTGCGATGAACCCAGGGAGATTTTTTCGGCCCCCTACAATTTGACCAACCTTAATAACTATATAATATATAATATTCTTAGCACACAGAAATTATAGCTTTCAGAAATAATATTGCTTGGATTCTTATGATATCTATGATCTTTGCTTATAATTTCAAAAACTCTTTACGGTCCTCCAGTATTCACGGCAGAAACAGTACATATTCTGTCAAAATAGTTTTTGTTTTTTCTTTCGCTAGGATTGTGTTTGTTACCTATACAGTTTCTAACACCTTTCGAGAATGGTATATACGCATAAGGATGACGCGTCTGAATATTTTCGGGTAAAAAATTATCCGGATTAAAACTATCGGCATCTGGTCCCCATAGGTCTTTACGACGATGCAGATGAAATATTGGAATTAATATTTGAAAGTCACGAGGCAGCAATATATCGTCTGTTAGTTGGCAACTTTCCAAAGTTTCACGACCAATCAGCGGTATGGGTGGCGTCAAACGTAAAGTTTCATCAATAACCATATTTAAATAGGGCAATTGTTGTAAATGTTCATATTCTATGTTACTTTCGGAATTTGGCAGAATTTTCATAAGATCCTGGTAAAGTTGCTCCTGGACATCTTGGTGTATGGCCAACATTATAATGATTGAATATAAAGTAGTTGAGGTCGTTTCAAAAGACTGAAAGTAGATAATGACAGACATACAGAATATTTACAAATATCAATACAATAAATTCACCCCAATGATCATGGTGTATGTTTCAGTTATGGTATCATCAATTTGGAATAAGCCATCTTGTTGATATTTGATAGCGCGATTTAGAAATACTGCATCATCAGTTTTAATTTTAGAGTCCATTTTCCGAACTATTAGCTGAGAAAAAGAGATGGTAGTGATTTTGTTTTTTTTTTGCAAATAGAGTTCTTTATAATAATTCGTCTACTTACATTATTTAAATAAGATTTTAAAAAATGTCTCATTTTGTAATAATTTGGTGTTCGCATCAAAAAATCTAGTTTTAAAAAGGATAGTGCTATGCTGGCTACCATTTTTTCAAGCAATCTGAAAATTTTCATAATAACAACAATATTACCAATACCATTAACAATTTCAATTACATTAATAATATTCCATTTTAATATTGTATAAATTATGTGGTGCCCCCATTTTTAAATAAAAAAATTTTTGCGTGTATTTCAAGTATTCCGCTTATATAAACCAAAATATTTTTACTATTACATTAAGAAATATATGGAATTCAAATAGATGGTAGAAAATATTTTCCTTGCGTCGGAACTGGCTCGACAAATGGTGGGCTTTCGACTGTACTACTCATGTAAATAACCTTTTGACTCACACAAGTCTTTCTCTATCATATCGCTCCAGATATTTTCCTTTGCTAACTGGCAACTGGTCAGATCCCACATAAATCAAACATGAATAATTCCTCCAAATAATTCTCGTCATATCTTAATTGGTCGAAAAAATGGTCAAATTTAGCCATAAAGAGAGAAGCTAGAGGGTTAAGATCATCGACAAAAATGATTCTCTTAAAATTCCGTAATTTATGAGTATCTCGCAGAAATTAACTTACAACATTTTTTTTTTCATTTAGTATAATGCTCCCTTCGACAAATAATTAAAACTTTGACCAACTGCAAAAAAAAAAACTTAGAGCAGCTGGACTATAAGTTAATTCTACAAAAATGGTCAACTCAACATGCCCTTCCTGCTCCTATCAAATTTGTTGGACAGTCCAGCCCATTTTCAGTATGACTTAAGTCCATAATATGGACTCACACAAAGTTTTTTGGCTCTTACTTCTATAGTACTTTAGATATTTACTTTGTTTGGAGGTACCACTCCTACTGCTCCGATCCTGCTTTTTATTGATCTACTCATATTACTTGCTATTATGTCATTTCCGATCCCGACCATTTTTGAGAAAAACAGAAAAGCTCGAACTTAATTTATGGTGTAAATTTTAGCTCGACTTCATTTATCAAACTAAATTTTAGCCAAATTTGTGTATTTGAAATAAAATTTTTAAAGAAAATTTTTAAAGAAAATTTTTAAAGACAATCGATTTTTAACTTACGTATTAAAATTGTGGGCAAGTTTTTCATCTAATACTTCTCCATCGGCCAGTACCGTGCCAATAGTCGTTCCTAAAATTAAATTAAATATATCATAAATTTATAATATAAATATTATATTATATATTTGTATATAACTAGCAGATTCCAGCCCTCGAAATTCGAGTGCAAATGCTAGGAAATTTTAATGTTTCATTAAATAAAGACCCTGAAGGTATGCTAATCAATTATAGCCAGTTCACAAATCAGCACAAAAAAACAAACTCATTTTTATTACAAACCCATCAACAAATTTAATAAACACACACACAGCATTGTATAATTTTATGTATGTGTTAGTATTAACTTTAAAACAAAGGAATAAATTTAAAAATCTGTAAATCTGCAAAATGGCTAAAAAGAAATACCTTTAAAATAATCAACATTTGGTCAAAATCGGGATACAGCGGTAGAACAAAACATCCGTTTACAAAAATCGCCTAGCCAATTAATATTATAGATGCTTGGTTTTCACTATGTCATATTAACTTATTACACCTCTTACTAAACCACGTTTTTTCAATTTAACAACGTTCGCCCGGCCGTCTGTCAAACATGTAATCCAGGTTCACAAACTAAACGTTGCAGTTATACAAATATATATCTAGATGAAATTTGGTATGTATGCTTTCATCGGGTATATTTTTTTTATTAAATGTATCCTTAATTCCTATCCTAATTCAGATAAAAATATTTCAAAATTGGCTTTTTTAATATCGTTTTTAGCGAAGAATCATTGAAATTTTTTTGAGTTATCGCACGATTTCTAAGGTCTCAAAACATTATTATAAGGATTACAATACCCGCTGTGTTAAATATTGAAATTTATTAATGTTCTATGAAGTACTTATGGAACTTATAGGTTTTCTACTTTAGTAAGAGAAAAATAATAGTAGATAGTAACTAATTCCTTCTATAGAAACTGGAAAAAGAGAAAACCATAAACTTAATATGTAATTGGTATTAGAACTTCTAGCTTAAGTATCGGCAACAGTTTTAAAGTGGTATCCGTACCCAACATTGGGTGTAATATTGAGTTAAATGCGCAGGTGAAGGGTATCAAAGATTCGGTACAGCCGAATTTAACACCCCTACTTGATAAATAACATATCTTGCATGAAAACAACTAATAGCATGTTCAGACGGCAAAATGAACCACTTGATACGCTCTCTGAATCATGATTGTGAACCTTGGTGTTCAAACGAGTGTTCTTGTTTCATTTTGACGTTTATATTTTTTGTGCAAATATTTGAAGACATCCTTCTTCACTTTAGGTGTCACTATTTCATTTTTTCCATTTTTATTTGAATATATATTTGTAAATATATACTTTTTATTTGTTAAATGTTTCTATTTATTTTATTGCACAAATTAATTTTTTTGTTTTTTCTTTGTTTATATATTTTTGACAGCTAGTTTAGATAAACTAGCGATAATTTCTTATCAAACTTGGAGATGACACTCAATGTTTATAGGTTCACAACTAGGTTCATTTTGAACCAAGTAGATTCGCTCTCAAAATTTTGTATGGCGAATCATGTAGATTCAATCATGATTCGGTCGCGAACCGTGAATGAGAGAGCGAACCGCGAATCTTGCTGTCTGTGTGAACATAGCATAACAATAAGTACACACAGAAAAAATATTCGCCAACCGAATTAGTCACAAGATCACCCTGTATGATGTTAATGAAGTATTTGCAGAAGAAAAAGCTGATGGTGGAGGGCAGTCCGGAAGCAACGTGCCTGTGGACACCATACGTTCTGAATCAGAGTCAGATTCGGACGATTCGGATGACGATTTGGATCCACAACTTAAGAGAGTGCGACTCGCAAGTCCAGGGCCATCGACATTATAAACATAATACGAATATTTTTATACCCTATACCACTATGTGGTTTGGTCATAATGACTTTGTGTTGCTGTTTGTAACAACCAAAAATATTTGACCTAGACCCATCTTTAATTATACCGATCGAATCAGAATCACTTTCTGAGTTGATTTAACAATGTCCGTCCGTCCGTCTGTGTGTCCATGTAAACCTTGTAATCAAACTGCAGGTCGCAAATATGAATATATTTTGACGAAATTTGGTATATAAGCTTCTATCGGCCATGGGATGAACACTGTTGAAATTGGTGAGAATCGGTCCATGTTCAGACCCAGCCCCCATACAAATTACCCCTATGAAATCGACATAAATTGCCATAAGATCCAAATTGTCATATAGATCTTACTCAAATTGGGTTTTGTATGCGTTCATTACGTCCATTAATGAGTAGTCCAAAAATTATCCCTTTGGCCCCATATAGAGCTGCTTCCCGATCTTCACTTAAATCTATTAAAAAACAAAAATATTGCACTAATTCTTCTCAGATTTTGTTTGTATACATATATTTTCGCATAATACAAGAGACTTTACCAAACATGATCAGGATCGGTCCATTTTTGGACCTAGTCCCCATATAGATATAGCATCCGATATGAACTTTTTCATATCTGCAGCCAAAAAACTTATTAAAAATCCCACTCAAATTTGGTTTTTGCCTATTTTCTATGTCCAGTTAGTTGGGCCTAAGAGATATGGTTTCTGAACGCATGGTATAGGGTATCGTATAGTCGGTCTAGACCGTCTATAATTTTCTTACTTGTTTTTTATTATTTTTGTAATAGCTATCATAGTAATTCAATGTAGAAGTAAAGAAAATATAAATGAAATTAAAAAAATTCGGGATATTTTTCACTTTTGCGGCTACCTAAGCGCTACCTAAATGGTGTTAAGAATCATTTCTAGGAACATTATATGTTCTAGAAACTTGATTACTGAGATCTTAAGTACATTTTTGTAGTTTATTGTTTCCTTGAATTTTAAACGGTTTGCTACCTATGGACCTGAAAAAGGGGAAAAGGGATCTTGAAGATGAAGTTTTTTTGATTTTATAGGTACACAATTTTTGTTCTTTATGACAAGAGCTACAACTTTGGCTCAGAGAGTAAATTTCGAATGGTGTACAAGATATGAGCCTGAGAAAATGATCACTTTTTTGCAAAAATGACACCGAAGCCGCAAATCTTTGGGGGCCCATAAAAAAATTGCATGATTTGGGAAAAAACTGGGAGATACGGGTCTTTTTTTTTGTCTTTTATCACGTAGTGATGTCCGTATATGGTTGTATTTCCATGACTTAAATAATAAATAATTATTTATCATAACTAAAACAAAAGAATAATAAAATGTAGTGTAGTTTCCTTTGTTGTATAGTTATTTTGATATAGTTGACACTACCTTCTGATGTGGTTAGAAAATCTGTTAGAATTTCTGTACGAATCAAATCCACAAAATGTATTACATCACTAATATTTAACGCGTTTTATTGACTCGAACGACTTTTTTCTTTATAATATAATTCTGTGGTCACAAGCGTTAACCGTCTAAGTCAAAAATCATGGTTTCGAGAAAAATAACTTTTTATATATATGTAATGGGGCCTTAGTACGACTTAGATCAATATGTTTTCATACATAACTATAAAAAACAGTGTTAGAGAAATTGGGATTTATTGTAAATATAAAGCGCTGTTAGTAGAATATTATAGCATACATAACTCAAATCGTTCTTAAGTCGACTTAGGCGGTTATCGCTTGTGGCCACAGAATTGTGAGTTACACTTGTGAATCGATACAAAAATACTCTACACTTATTTTGTGTTTTCGAATTGGCAACAATATTATATTTTAATGAATAACTTGTGAATCTGAAATTTTTCAGATTTTTTAAAGGTTACATTTCCTTAAAAATGTAGTTTTTTAAAGTACCCTTTTCTCAAAAGTAAATTTTTTATGCTCCAGGAAAGACAAATTGATGAATTAACCAAATTTTATTGTCTTGGCAACATAATCACGATAGATGGTGGAGCAGATGAGCATGTAGCTAACAGTATAAATAAGGCTAGATATGCATTTGCCTCCTTAGGTAAAGTCTGGCGGACCAACACAAAATTCGCATTCTTAATACAAGCGTAAAGTCTGTTCTTTCTTGTTTACAGCTGCGAAACATGGAAGGTGACAGACATTGTTGTTAAAAAAAATCCAAATCTTCGTAAAAAAAAATGTTTACGCGTGTTTTCTGGCCTGTAAGAATTGCGAATGCAACACTACTCTCCAGATGTAATACTGAGGAAATAGCCATGGAAAGACATAACAGACATGTTCCGTTCATGCTTTGAATGGAATCCGCAGGGAAACCGAAATAGGGGTCGTCCAAAAATGACGTGGCGCAGATCCATCGATTGTGAATGTACCCGGATGGGGGTAACATGGCCACAAGAATATGTAGGCAGAGTTGGCATATATTATTTAATAATCTTTGTGTTGCTAGAAGCTCCGCTATGGAGTAGCATTTTAATACTCTTTATGAATTAAATATTGTTAATTAAATTGTTACCTAATAAAAATAAATTTTTTTTGAGTAGTTTTTCTTAAAAGAGTACATTTTCTTAAAACATTCTTTTTTTAAGACGTTATTTTTCAAAATTTATCTTTGGTTATTTAAAAAAAAGTACCTTTGTAAAAAAACGTACCATTTTTAAACAAACAAAAATATAATAGAAAGGAGCAACTAACTTAAAATTTAATTTGTAGTCGAATTTAAAGTTTCAGTATCGTCAACAGCTGTAAAGTGGTAGCAATATTGAGATTAAAACGCAGGTGGAAGGTATTACTTGTTTTAGTTGCTTGCATAATCTTCATTATAAAATCAATAAAGTGGAAATTATTTAAATGACACGAAGAAATATTCCTATTGGCTAATAACTCTAATTTTAAAAAAAAACACTCTAACAGTATAGATCATTTTTTAACTTATTTGCTAAGAATAAAAATTGGATTTAAAATTTTGTAAGCAGTATGAGAATACCCACACGGAAAAAAAATTAAAAACCGAATTGTTCTAAAGTTTCAACAGATTGTACCAACAGGAATTTTATAGCAGTTCACTATAGTAATAACATATCTATAATATTAATGGCTAGGCGATTTCTTGTGACTTATGTTTTGTTCTACCGTTTTATCCTGATTTTGACCAATCGTATAGTATTTGAAAGGTATTTCAATTTAGCCGTTTTGCAGCTTTACAGATTTTTAAATTTTTTCCCATTTTTTTAGTAAATTGCTTTTGATGCTATTTTTGTGTTTATTAAATTTGTCAATGAGTTTCTTATCTTTATTCACAATAATAATAAACCAAAAAAGTGCTGGTTCGTGATTTGGCTTAGTTGAAAAATAAAGTTGCCTAGAAATTGCACTCCAATTTCGAGCGCTGGAATCTGCTAGTTTACAGTTAAGACAAGAGAGTAATCAACTCGAAAATCGGTTATCAACTTCATAGAAATTCGGTTGGCAACAAATTCGTTAGGCACAGTGGAAGCACATTCTTTGATACCATTTGAAAAAATTCCTAGAATGGCAAAGAAGAGTTTGATACCACCATATGAAAAACTTTAAATCTGGGAAAAAGGTAAACCTTTAATTTTAAGCAAATTTTGCAATAAATCCCAAATATTAAAGAACAAACAGTGTTATTTTAGATTAAGAATTTAAAGTATTTCCAATTCAAAGATATGACCAGCTTTAAATTCGTATACCAATAAGATTGTAATTTTTTTTTATAAGTTCCCTAGAAAATCTATAAGTTCATAGAATACCAACGAAAAATACTTTATACTTATGTAGCCACGGTTATAATACCCAAAAGTCAAGGTACTTTTGAAGAAAAATGACTGTTTTGAATAAAAAATAGTACTTAAAAAAATTGTTCTTCTTTAAGAAAAGCTACGATTATTAAAAATAGCAATTTTCTAAGAAAATGTACTTTTTTAAGAAAGGTACTTTTGTGAAAAAGGTACTTATTAAGAAATAACTTTTTTGAAAATAATAAATAAGCATATCGGTATAATGGTAAGAAATGTGTGGCAATATATGTTTAAGCCAATGTGCCAAGTACAGTATAAACGTGCATACACTCGCATGGAGCAAATACTACAACTACAATGACTACACCAAGAAGAACAATCACAAATTATTATTTTGGAAGAAGAACACACACATTGAACATTTTATTCTTTCAAGAGTCTTTTTACTTTTTTATTGATATCACATGACTTATTATACTGATTTTGATTGTTTTTAATAGCAACCTATTCATAGTGTTAACAAACGAAGAGTCTAACTTAGTTATTGAGGGCGTGATCGTGATTTCCACAGACAGACAGACAGGCGGTCGTCGATAAATCAATTTCACTTGTTACGAGGATGAAGAAAATGCAGAGTTTCGGGGGTGTCCGGAATTTATTTCGATGTGTTACAAACGGAATGACAAACTGATATATACTCTCTGCACAGTGGTGTGGAGTGTATTGAAATGGTCCTACAAGGTTTATTTTTGGACTACTTATTAGTGGGCATTTACTGGATCTGAACATGCACCGACTTTCACCACTTCCAATAGCATTAAAGATAGGTCTAAGTCAAAAATTTTTTAATAGTTACAAACATCAGCACGTGGTGGTATAGGGAATAAATAGTCATATCATTGTGTATCATGGTTTTTCAATACGAGCCTTTTAAGATTTAAATAATACTAGCAGATTCCAGCCTTCGAAATTCGAGCGCAAATTCTCGGAAATTTTATTTTTTCATTAAATAAAGACCCTAAAAGTATGCTAATCAATTATATCCAATTCACATATCAACACAAAAAACAAACTCATTTTATTACAAACACATTAAAAAATTTAATAAACACACACAAAGCATTGTATAACTTTATGTATGTGTTAGTAGCAACTTTAAATGCAATTTACTCAAAACAAAGGACAAAATTTTAAAATCTGTAAATCTGGAAAACAGCCAAAAAGAAATACCTTTCAAATAATAGACGTTTGGTCAAAATCGGGATAAAACGGTAGAACAAAACATCAGTCACAGGAAATCGCCTAGCGTATTAATATTATAGATGACAGATTCATTTTCTTATCACTCGCCTCTAGTAATGTAATCGTAAAGATTATAAAGTTCTAAATAGCATTTTAAATATCCTTTAATCTATTTGTTTGCTTTTGAATCAATAATTAGTAAAAAAAATCAGAGAAGAGTAATTACAGAATTAAGTAGTAAATAATATAACCCATAAAATCAAAGTTTTTATTAAAACTCTTTCTTTAATCAATTTATAGTCACAGCAAGACTATGGGCTAAGTTTCAGATCAAATGGATGAGGGGGAATGGGGCTGCCCCATGGCAGACAGACAGAGGGTATGAGTTAAAAGGAGTTTAAAAATAAAAATATATCAAATTTATTTTAATTGTAAAAATGATAGTACGTAAGCGAATGAGTTTTTATATTACAATTGTCTGACTTACGTTTTGTTACGTTGCTTTTTTGTAGTATCAAATTACATCATTGCCATAGTTTATAATTTGGTATTATGTTTACTTTTTTCATGATAAAATACCATTTTTTCATTATTAAATGGTAACCGTAGTACGAATAAAGGAGAATGAAAATCAGTAGTTTTTTATTTACAAAACAAAATTGATTTGAAAAATTTTTTGTTACTAAAATTTTTAATAACTAAATTTATAAAAGAAAAATATGTTTCCAATTACCGAACTACATTTTGATAGTGACTCAAGTGGGATCGATAGTGTGGACATTCGTAATAAGACGCAGAAATATCCGAGATGCCTTAAATGTATTGGAACTGATTTTGATTTGTTTTCTTGACGCTATAATTTAAAATTGTTATTAACTTTTTTTATTTTATTAATAATTTCATTATATATATATATATACTTACAATTTTTTATCATTTATATCCATAATTATATATATTTATTCATAAAACAATTGCTTTTTTTCGATTGCCTGCTTTTGACAGTATTGACAATCCAAATTGTAATGTAAAAACCACAAAAAACTGTTACGTTTTCGCTCAACAAAACTAGACACTTGTTTTATAACAACCCAATACAAATTTCCATACTCAATTGAACAAGCAATTTGAGTCACTTGTGATGTAGACACAGGCCATTAACCAGACAAAACATAATTTAAAATCCAATAAAAATATATTTTCACTCATAACTTACAGTCCATGAAAAAAAATTGTTTGGTACAATTATATGCATGTTTTATTACTCCGTCATGACGCTAACATAGGAACTTACCTACAGCCATCTGAAGTATAGCATGTTTTAAATATCCGAATATTTCATGTTCTTGATGTTCACTTAAAGTATCAAAGTGCTTCGACATGAATTGTGATGCTTTATTGAAATTAGGTATAAAATGTTGAACATTTGGCGAAAACAAAGCGGGATTCATTAATTTACGATTGTGTTTCCACTTCAGACCTGAAAAAGTAAAAAAACAATAGTATCATCAAAACATTGGTGAGATATAATAAAAATATAAAAATATTAAATTTGAAATGGGAATACAAAAAAATTGTTGATATGTTATCTGTCAATTGAAATTGTATTTACATCTTTATCATCAGATTATCGTAATATCGTCTTGAAGAGAAAAGGTGACTTTTAAATATTAAATCTATAATATTAATAGACTAGGCGATTTTTTGTTACCGATGTAAGTTTCACAGTTTTACCCCGATTTTGAAAAAAAATTTATCATTTGAAAGGCATTTCTTTTTGGCTGTTACCCAGGTTTACAGATTTTCATCGTCTGGAATATTTTTTTAGAGTTATGATCGTTTAAAATTGCTACTAACACATACATAAAATTATACAATGCTAAGTACGTGTTTATTAAATTTGTTAATGTGTTTGTGTTTATTGTTGTTTTCTTCATTTAAAATGAGTTGAATTGTGAAGCGTAGCTTTAGGGTCTTTATTAAATGAAAAAATAAAATTTCCTAAAATTTGCACTTGAATTTCGAGTGCTGGAATCTGCTAGTATTATATTAATAGGCTATGCGATTTCTTGTGACCCATATTTTATTCTACCGTTTTATCCCGATTTCGACCAACCGTATATTATTTGAAAGGTATTTCTTTTTGGCCGTTTTGCAGATTTACAGATTTTTAAATTTGTTCCTTTATTTTGAGTAAATTGCATTTAAAGTTGCTACTAACACATACATAAAATTATAAAATGCTATGTGTGTGTTTTTTAAAATGAGTTTGTTTTTGTGTTGATTTGTGGATTGGCTATAGTTGATTAGCATACCTTTAGGGTCTTTATTTAATGAAAAAATAAAATCTCCTAGAATTTGCACCCGAATTTTGAGGGCTGGAGTCTGCTAGTTTACTTTAATCTGATAGTAATATTTTTGACATCTGTAATAAATTGCATACAAATATCTTTATTGGTACAATAGTGACGCTCGTTGTCATAAGCAACTAAAAGTGAATGTGGCGATTTTAACAATGTCTGACTTCTCTGAACAAAGAAGTTCAATTTGCAGAATGAAATTTCTTTAGCAGAAATATTAAGGATTTTGTCTTTTGTAAAAAAAATTGTTTTAAAGCACCACGGAGGAGCAAAAACATCCTCTCTTGAACAACAGGTCAAAGAAATTGAGGATCATGAACTTGTGTCCCTATTATTTGGGGAATTTGTAAATTTTGTTTTGGGGGTATTTGTTCATTGGGTCCTAAGTACTGAGCGCCTACTTATTTATTTTATTTTATTTATTGGCTCCCCAGCCATAATGAAACAGAAGTAACAATAAAAAGAAATACTTAAAGTATTAGTAATAAGGTCAAAAGTAGCAGTAAATCAACCCTTATAGTTGTTGTTGTAATGCAAACCACAGTTATAAGAAAAAACATCGATTAAAAATTAAGTAGTCACATAAATTACATAGCAAAATGTTCCAATAGTTGTTTCAATTAGAATGCGAGAAACTACGTAAATGGTAGGGCAATATGTTCCAACATCGTGCAACGAAGACCATATATGGCCTCTGAAACATAGATTGATAAATTCTAGGAATAAAAATTTGAAGATTCCTTGTTGATCTTGAAAATATGAATGGCTTGGATAATGGTAAATCAGCACCCCTCTTACCCATCCTATGAAAAAGTATTAGTTTAAGATTTCTAGTAAAATCCTTAAAAGAACATCCCAGACAATGATTTACATAACCCGAAATATGGTCACGACACCGAACTCTTATACATATCTCACTCTAGTATTTACAGTACGATTAAACCGATTAAAATTTGTACCAAAATTACAAGATATAATCTCGAGAAAATGTAGCACCCGAAATAATAAGATTGCAGAGCTATTCGCAACCTTTTATTAAAAGGAAGATGGATATTAGCAGAGTAAATTCTACGCAAGGTACTCCAAATCCTGCCAGATAATGTATCATTGTGAGATTTAAAATAAAGTTTACTATCTAGAATATCACCTGAGCTTTTTTGTTGATTCACAAATTCAATTTCATTATCCCCTAAAAATACACTGAGATCACGTCAAAAGCGATTCTAAGTCCAACTATCACAGCATCATAACATCATATCGTATATGGTTTAAAAAAAATCACTTTCTGTGTAAGGCAGCTTGGCTTTAGCAATGTTCCAAGATATTTGAAAACAGACTTCTAATTCAGCTTTATTTTTTTCGGTGCTTTTTTCACTTGAGAAGATTGTTGTTGAGTTTATATATAAAAATAATTTTTTAAGAAGTCAATATGAAGGAGAATAGGGCCGTAACAAGATTATTCCAATAAATTCGATTTTATGCACAATGTTTAATTTCATTCCAACGCAGTTGTAAATGGGATATCTCAGATTCAGTTTGCCGTCTCCAGGTGTGTGATGGTCTTGCAGTACGACGACTGCCTTGCGGGTTCCAGTCTATGACTTGCTTAGGAATGTCGATTGGCTATTTACGCAGTGTATGTCCAATCCAATTCCATTTGCGTTTGCGGATTTCAGTTTGGATAGGTTAGTGACCAGTTTCTGTCCAGAGACGATAATTTTAAATTGTTATAGGCCAGAATATATGAAGAATCTTTCCTAGGCACTTGTTTACAAAAGCTTGCTTGGAATATATGACACATGGTGCTGCATTCCACGTCTCGCATCCATACAATAGTGTGGATTTTATATTCGAATTAAATATTTTTAGCTTCGTCCTTCTTGATGTGTATGACGAGTTCTACACAGATTTGAGTTGGCCGATGCTTGCTGGGCTTTGCTAATGCGGCTGGAGATGTCAGCTTTGGAACCTCCGCTTTTATCCAATAAGCTCCTCAGGCAACAGAATAAATCGACTTCGTCAAGCGATCGGTTAATGCTGGTTCATTATTTAGGTTTATTCGCATTATTTCAGTTTTTCGGATATTTAATTTCAAGCGAACGTGTGATGCAGTTTCCAGGACTGGTGATAACTTAGATTGCATGTCTAAAAACGTATGAGTAAGTAGACAAATGTCATTAGCGTAGTCAAGGTCTTCCAGTCTGCCTTGGAGACCCCAAGTACGATATGTTGCCATTTCCATTACTTCGTCGAGTGCACAGTTAAAAAGCAGGGGAGATAATACTCAGTTGTTTTTCGTGAAGAATACGGCAGATAGCGTTTTCATATAGACCTTTGATGAGATTTATGAGCTTGCATTCCATACGGCTGCGTGATTCAGGGTGTCAGAAGCTTGAGAAGACTTAAACGTTAGGTACAAAGGTGATCTCCATTTTACAGACTGCTCTATGATCGCTCTTAGACTTCCTAAGCTCAGGATGAAGGGAAATGAAATTCTTTGCTGATTATATTCAAAAGCGTGTTACCTCTCCAATTTTTACGGGCTGTTAGATATCCTGTTTTTCGTAAATTTATGATGACCCCTTCAGCAATTTCCTCTGGGAGGAGTTCCGTAGGCCAGAAATGGTTTATAATTGGCGTGAGTAAATGGGCTCTCATTGTTGCATTAATTTTTAACAGCTCTGGGGAGATATTGTCTATACCATGCAATTTGTTCATCGAATGTGATTCACAGCTGCATATTGACTTTTTGAAAGCCTCTTCCGAAAAACTCACTTTTTATAGTTTCGACTCATCGAATTGAGATTTCGAAGAATCAAAAAACTTTTCATTTTATAACAAAATTCACGTTTTCATTTGAACACCGATTATTATTTTAATACTTTTAATTTAAACATTCATGCTAAAAACTTACCTTTACTAGTCATTAGTCCATTTGGTAAAGCATCGTCCATTGTTTGATAAAACATAGTTGCTTTATTCAGAAACTCTTCCGAGTTGAGAACATGTTTTATTATATCCGGATCCACCGTCACTATTGTAGGAGTATTAGCGAACCAAGTGAAATATGTAGACGTTTTAAAATTATCGAAATATGAACCAATCACATGTAAGAACTCTAAAATTTTAAATTGAAAACATTCCTCTTTTTACATATTTGCAAACCAATCCCAGTAGACACAATTTAATATAAATCTTTAAATAGATTTCAAGGCCGAAATATCTCGGTCTCATCTTGCTTACTATGTATCGGCCAAAATTTGTAAATAATACCCATAAATGGTAAACCGTATACAGTTGGTAAACATTTTTTTATATCGCGATATTTGAAAAATTTTTTTAATACGTGCTGAACAATAAGAACAATAATAAAAACAGCTATTAAGTTGATAAATAATTCAAATTGTTGCTGTATATACGACATTTTTAAATTGACTATTTAGCAACTGTTATGACAAGCCCTGCTTATATAACTGTTTTCTTTTTCACATTAAGTGATCTTTGACATCATTACGAATAAAACTGAATGAAAACAAAAATAACGCATTTCGGTTGTGATAATAATAAAAAATATTACACACATGTTCTTAGTCACTTGAAAACTTTTTTGTTATTTTATTTCATCATACAAGTTCAATCACCCACAAAAAGGTATTTTCTATATATGTATGTATATGGTGCTAAAATGCGTAAGGATAGCAAAATTTCAACCTCTAAGCCATAATGCTTTTTTACGAGATTGCGTATGAAAACTTAAATTTGGTATTCGCCAGATATCATGAAAACGACACACACAAAAACTCTTAGACAAATTTCAAATTTAACAAAATTGTAAGTGAAGATAACAGATTTTATATTGCACAGCATGGCTCGAAGGTCAATCGTCGACCTATTTTTGATCATCGACAAAACATTTATTTGAATAAAAATAAAAGTTTATTCAATGAAAATGATCGCTTAAAAAATTAGTTCCTTAAAGAAAAAAAGTAAGAAAATTAAAGTTGATGTAGACTCTATACCTTAATTTTAGAGAGGGTCTTGGATCCAGCTTTTCGGAAGTAATAACTGAATATAGAAAATAAGCATAAATCACATTTTAGTGGGATTGTAATTAATTTGTGGCATTTAGGTATGAAAATGTTAATATCTTATTTTATTTTTATATGGAACTAGGTCATAAAATGGATCGACCATGACCATATTTAATAAGGTCACTTAGTAATCTCAAAAACATATATATACCAAATTTGAGAAAAATCTATGAGCGGGAATAAGCTTTAGGACTAAAAATTTTCATACAGAGTTGATTTGTAGACTACTGATTAGTGGGTATAATAGACACACATGCACAAAATTTTATCGATATATACATATATGGTTATCTGGATCTTTTCATATATGAGGGCTAGCGTTCGTCGTATGACCGATAAAATGCTATGTACCCAAATTCATCAAAATATATTCATATTTACGACCTGTGTTTGATGACAAAGTTTACATGGGCACAGATATTGGGGAAACTGACAGACAGAGAGGACAGACATACAAAAGGACGTACATCATAAAAACGCGTCAGAAAGTGCTTATGAGTCGATCCGTATAAGAGTTGGGTCTATGTAGGTCATATATTTTTGGTAATTACAAACATCAGCAAAAACTCGTTACACCACATAGTTGTAGATGGCACAAATACTTGTTTAGGAAATCTCATTATAAGAAAATGTACTATTTTTTCCGGAACAGGTGTATTTTAAGAAAAATTTCTTTTTAAAAAGAAGTAATTTTTTAAGAAAGGGTTCTTTTTTGAAAATATGTATTTTTTTTATTTTTTTTTTTTATTATTATTAATTTTTCTTAAAGAAAATCCTAATGTAACTAGATTTAAAATCTAATAAAACAACATTAGTCATAACAGGAAAATTTACTTTTTAAGAAAACGTACTTTTGTAAGTAACTGCACTTTTTCAACAGACACCTTTTTAAGAACAAGGAACTTAAAAAAAACACTTTTCCATAAATGGTACTTTTTAAGAAGAGGCACTGTTTTAAAAAAAAGTTACTTTCTATATACAAAAAAAGACAAGTAAGAAAATTATAGTCCGTCTAGACCGACTATACGGTACCCTGTACCATGCGTTTAAAGACTCTATCTCTTTGGTCCAACTATTTAGATATAGAAAATAAACATAAACCAAGTTTGAGGGACACGTTTCTTTGCCTTCAATATGATATGGGGACAAGATCGAAAAATGAACCGATCCTGACCATGTTTGGTAAGGTCACTTATGTTTTGCAAAAACATATACAAACCAAATTTGAGAGAAATTCCTGCAATATTTTTTGGTTATTGATGACTTTAAGTGAAGATCGGGAATTAGCTTCATATGAGGGCTACGACTAAGAATTGGCCTATAGGGTGTATTTATGAACTACTGATAAATGGATGTAATAGACATACACAAACCCAATTTGACCGAGATCTATATGATAATTTTGATATTGTGGCAATTTAACTCGATCTCATAGGGGTCATATGTATTGGTACTAGGTTTTAAGATGAACCGACAAATTAAATAGCGTTCGTGCTATGGCCGATAGAACCTTACATACCAAATTTCATCAAAATGTGTCTACATTTGCAACACATACAGACGGACGTACGGACGGACGGACGGTCAGACGGACATCGTTAAATCGACTTAGAAAGTGATTCCGAGTCGATCGGTATAATAAAAGATGGGTCTACATCAAATATTTCTGGTAGTTACAAACAGCAGCACAAAGTCATTATACCCTGACCACATAGGGGTATAGGGTACAAATATTTTCATAAAGGGAACAGGAAATTTTTCAAGCAGACACTTTTTTAAGAAAAGTAAATTTTTCAAAAAAGGCCTTTTTTGAAACGTTCTTTTTTAAGAAAATGTATTTTTCTGAAACAGTCACTTTTTGAAGCAGACACTTCTTTAAGGGCAGATTAACGTTAATTTGTGTAAAAAAGGCACATTTTTGTGAAATTTTTTGAAAATGCAATAATATATGAGGAAGAAATATCAAAAAATATGGGCATGGCAGCAAGTATTCGGAAGCGTCTGGAAAAAAATAGAATTCTTGTGTTCTCATAACTCGATGCTGTATCATCTGAAATCATAAAATCAAAGTTCTATCATTAGATAATCGCTTTCCCCAGGGTTTTTTTTTTTTTTTTTTAAAAATATCCAATTTTGTGAAAAAGAAAATTGGCGAATTTGTTATTGTATTTATTGCATTTCTTTCAAGTAAATGTGTTTTTTTAAGAAAAGTAGCTTTTGAAAAAATTCACTTTTAAAAGCAGGCACTTTTTTAAGGACGGGCACTGTTCTAGGAAATCGTATTTTGAAAGAAAATTTACTTTTTTACTAAAAGCCACCTTTTCAAGAAAAGGCTACACTTTAGAAAAAGCCGCTTTTTAGAAAAAATCACTTTTTAAAACAAGGCACTTTTTCAAGTAGACACTTTTTAAAAATGGTATCTTTTTTAACTTGTATTTTATAAACCTGAGTCGTCAAAAAAAAGTTTCGAGAATATTGCCCTTCATGTTTAAGATCAGCTTGTTTAAATTAATGTGCCCGAAAACAAGTTATTGTTCCCATCCTAGAGATATGCATACAGCAGATTCATTACGATTTTCGTTATAAAATTATAGTTCGCATTTTGAAAAACTAGGATTGGGTGTCAGGTATCACAATAGAATAAGTACATATTTTTTAATTTTATTTTATTAATTCCATCATCGTAACAAATTAAAAAAAAAATGTCATATTTACTTATGCCGTTTTCTTCTCTGACAAAAAATGTCGCACTTTATTTGCACTTTTTTCGAAAAGTGTATTTTTTTATATATTCTGAATTATCTTATTTTATACATAAGCCGAAAGGTCCTAAAGCCAAGCCCTCGTAAATTGCAAAAAAATCCCGTCATTGAGTTTTTCCAGCTCATAGTGTGAGAATATTTCCCAATTGTTCCCCTTTTTTGAATATTTCCACCCTATGACTTCAAAGAGGGTAATAATCAAATTGTTTTGCATTTTATGAACACAGTGCGACATTTTTTGTCAGAAAAGAAAACGGCATTAGTTTAAGCTATTACTAAATAAATGTATTGCAGCAAATATAAACTTATACTATATTCAGACGGACTAAACCAATTGTTCTGCCGTACAAAATTTTGAGAGTGAACCATCTTGGTTCATTTTTAAAGTGTAGAAGGATGTCTTCAAACTTAGGTTTTTTTGAAGTGTAAAAAAATTGCTTCCAAGTGCTGGCGGATCAGCAGGAGCTGGCCACATAACGTTAAAAGAGCCGCAACTTTTTAATATAGTAAACCTGTCGCTAAGTTCTAAAAGACTGAGCTGGAAAATAGTAAACGGAGTATAATATATGATTTGATGATATCTTCAGTTGTTTGTAAGCTTTTTACGAGACATTTGCAAGTTTCTGGGAGACAGATTGTAAATATAATCTGATAATTCTTTTTTCAGAAATAACTTTAGGACAAATAGAAGGACTTTTCATTAATTATGTGCAGTTCTACCTGGCCTCACGAAAAACGATGGAAATATGAAAGAAGAGGATTGCAATAAGTTTGTATGCGTTAGGTTCATCTGCACAATATCGCACAATTGCTAACATGTTAAACTTTATGCGTAATTCTTTTAGATTTTTATACCGAAACATAGAGAGTTTTTAACAATTTGCCATTATCAAACAAAAAAAAAAAAATTGAGGACTTGGAAAAAGAATTTGATATACTTGGATATCCTCAATGCACGGGGGCTTGGTAAGTTAGTTATATTGATATTAACATTGTTCAATGTTCACCTATATTAGTGATTTTTAGATGGTTGTCACATTGAGTTTCACCCATCCCATGAGACGTTATAGGCTGTTATAACTATAAGGGATGGTATTCAATTGTGCTTTTAGCATTGGTGGATGCAAGGTAAGAAAACTATATAAGCGTCGATTAATTTTTTTTTTATATACCGTTTCATTTATGTAAGCTCTGGTAGTCCTGGCGGTTGCAATGATTCTCAAATATTTCAAGAATCTTCTTTGAAAAATCAGCTAGACCGTTGCAATATTATGGCTGATTTAAAACAAAGCTATTTTAGATGTAGATGTTTCAGTGCACATAATTGGCGATTCAGTATTTCGGCTAAGCAAACAGTTAATGAAACCATACCCATTGCTGCCGAAGTAAACCGGTCGTATCCTGAATTCATTGTAATTCAAATGGGCAACAGAAAGAATCCAGAAAGAATAAGAAATGAAATTTCGGAATATTTATCATAGTTTTATTGTTCAACAATACAAAAATTCAAATAATTACATAAGTTGTTGTTAGTAATCTACATACCATACACATATGTATATACATATTTTTTAATGTACATTTATATAAAAGTTTATTAAAAATCACTTTTAAAAAATAGATATCATAAAAATTAATTAATTAATAGAAAAAAAAATAAATTTTTAAGCTCTTCGGCTTGCTTCTCAGCAATTTTTTTCAAAATTTCTTTTTTCTCTTCCTCAATCGACACCGCCTTTTCTGGCGTGTTTTTCACATTTTTGACCGTCTTTTGAACAGATCTAATCAGTCTATCAATGGAAAAAGATGTGGTGCAGTTGAAACTGCTGGTGAGGGGGATGCTGGAGAAAAGTCAGTTGCTGATGCTGACGATGGTGGTATTGATATTTCCACAATATCTGAATGCACGCCAGAAATAAAAAAAAATAAAAATTATTGTATTTAGAATATCTTAAATTTGTCTAAAATAAATACGTATGTATGCAGTATGTGCAAAACTATTCTTTTCCTCAATTCATTTTTAAAAATATTATTAATAGTTACTTTTTATGCTATCAGCTTTTAAATGGAGCCAAAAATTTTTCATATCTTCATAAAGGTCCCACTCGGAGGACGAGCCACCGGTTGACCCAATTCTCATATTTAACTTTCTGTAAATAAAAAATGAAGCACACAATGATTAATTAATAATAAAAATCTTTTAAAAGCATACAGAGTTGGGTCTGATGCGTACGGAATGGTGAATTATCATTGAATCATGCACACATCACATTAATCTTTTAAACTTACCTACATCGATTGGTTATATTGTGCATTTTAGTTTTCAACTCCTTGGGTGTATATCTATAGCCACTTGCTTCCAGTAATGAAGCCATTTCCATAATTATGTCGCTATTTTTCCGGCAATCTCGATCAAAGCACGCTCTCCGCTTTGATCCCATTTGCTGGCATTTTTTTACCCTATCAGGGTATAATGACTTTATGCTGATGTTTGTAAATACCAAAAATATTTGACCTAGACCCTTCTTTTATTATACCGATCGACTCAGAATCTGTTTCTGAGTCGATTTATCAATGTCAGTCCGTCCGTCCGTCTGTTTGTCCATTTAAGCTTCAATCGACCATAGCATGAACACTATTGAAATTGGTGAAAATCGGTGCATATTCACACCTAGTCCCCATACAAATGACCCGACTTAAATGAAATCGACTTAAATTATCATAATATCTAAATTATTATATAGATCTCGGTCAAATTGGGTTTGTGAATATTTATTATTCCCATTCAGCAGTAGTCCAATAAAACAAATAAACCATACATGGCAATTCTTAGTCATATCCCCCATATAAAGCTGCTTCCCGATTTTCACTTAAATCTATAAAAAAAAAAAAATGTTGCACAGATTTTTCTCAAATTTTGTTTGTATATGTTTTTGCAAAAAATAAGTGACCTTGCCAAATACGTTCATAATCCTAGGAGAAAAATCATTACCAAATAATGGGTTTTAGAAGGAGATGTAACTGGTCGAACTTTGCCTGATAAGCTCATTATTATAACACGGGGATGTCATTGGAAGTAGCTAGTTGCCTAGGAACTCATTATTTTCACTTTGCAAGTAATGCAGTATGCCAGGAGTGGGCATGAAATATAAGTAGATGTATAACACATTATTAGTAACGCCTTATTTTTCACTTTAAAAGTAATGCAGTGGGCAGGAGTAGGGCATTATTGATAATGCAAAAATCAATGAGCTGCTATTACGAAATTTTTCACATTCAAAGGTAACGAAATTAATAACAATGTCACTCAAATTAGTTATGCCCATCTTCTATATCCAATTAGTTGGGCGTAAGAGATAGGGTCTTTAAATGCATGGTATAGGTTATCGTATAGTCGGTCTAGATCGACTATAATTTCTTACTTGATAGACTGGGTATTTAAAAATTTACAAAACTTAAATATTTCATCAGCTACAATAAATTAATTAAAAACAGTAAGAAAATTATAGTCGGCTAGACCGACTATATGATACCTTTTACCATGCGTTTAGAGACCATATCCCATAGACCCAACTAACTGGCTGCAGATATGATAAAGTTCATATTGGATGCTACATCTATATGATCCTGACAATGTTTGGTAAAGTCTCTTGTATTTTGCAAAAATATATACAAACAAAATTTGAGAAGAACCAGTGCAATATTTTTGTTTTTTGATAGATTTAAGTGAAGATCGGGAAGCAGCTCTATATGGGGCCTATAACTAAGAATTTCTTGGGGACTACTAATTAATCGATATAATAAACACATACAAACCCAATTTGACTGATTTCTATATAATAATTTGGATCTTATGGCAATTCATGTCGATTTCATAGGGGTCACCTGTATGGGGACTAGGTCTGTACTTGGACCGAATTTCACAAATTTCAATAGCATTCATCCTATGGCCGATAAAAGCTTATATACAAAATTTCATAGAAATATATTTGCGGTCTGTAGTTTGATTACAAAGTTTACATGGACACACAGACGGACGGACGGACGGACGGACTTTGCTAAATCAACTCAGAAAGTGATTCTGAGTCGATCGGTATAATAAAAGATGGGTCTAGGTTAAATATTTTTGGTAGTTACAAACAGCAGCACAAAGTCATTATACCAAAACCACATAGTGGTATAGGGTATAATAACATCCGATATGAGCTTTTTCATATCTGCGGTACTCAAATTTGTTATATGCCTCTATTTTATATCCCATAAGTTGGATCTAATACACTTTCTCTAAACTGATGGTGTAAGGTATCGTATTTTCAGTCTAGCCCGACTAAAATTTTCTTACTTGTTTTAATATGCTAAAGTCAGTCGCAACTTTAAAAATTTACTTTTCTTTTAAAAATAAGGTATATATTAATAAAATCAGATGAACAGTTCTTGAGATAACTGAAATAATTATGCCGAAATATGGGTTTAACAACATTTTATTAAAATTTTTGATGGTGTGCAGATAAAAAATTATTATTTTCTTTTTCCGTCTTAACGAACATAATTTTTTGACAGTATCATATATAATTAAAATTAAGTTTTACAGTAAAAACACACATGCCTTTAAGAGGATTTGAAAACCCTGTATATCAAATGTTAAATTTGGCTATACTTACTATGTAGTAAATATGAGCAAATCAAAAGAAAAAAATATAAAACTGGTGATTTGTAACTCCAATTTTTTGCAATAGTTTTGTCGCTTCCTCACATGTTCAAGTTTGAGCGAATTTAGGAACTTCCCTTGAAGAGTCTTCCTTTGTATGTGAAAATTGGAAGTATTCTTGATAAGAGGGCTGTGATGGAAACTAGTACTAAATAGAAAAATGATAAATGACTCTGACGCTTGATTTAAAATATAGCAATTAAATCGGATATACCAAGTTTCATTCAAGTATCTTTTTATTTATTTATGTATATGTACTTTAAAGCGTTTGTTTCTATATAGAACTTAAATTTAAACTACGAATTATGTGAAACAAATCGAATTGAATTACATGTTTGCTAATTATCAGTTTTTGATTGTACGAGTGTAAAATAATTATTTGTAAAATTATATTAACAAAAGTTGAGTGTGTAAACTAATGTTATTAATTTATGTGTTCATTACTGAATATCTTTTAGTAATTTTTATCTTTGGTTCTTCCAGATATCTGAGACTGATTTTCTGTAGGAAAAAGAGATCTTTATATTGAAAGGATGTTGAAAACTTAAACTTTCTCACAAGGCCCACGATAATAATCTTCAAAGCAATCTCAGCATAACGCCAACCTATTAGAAAATTAGAAATAAAGATAAAACTTAACAAATTCAAAGGAAATACATATTATGTCTATCAACATAAGTACTCACCAATACAATTTCGAACACCCTTTGAAAATGGTATATAGGCATATGGATGACGTGTTTCTTTATTTGCAGGTAAAAAATTATCAGGATTAAATAAATCTGCATCAGGACCCCAAATTTGTTTATCACGATGCAAATGAAATATTGAATATACTATTTCAAAATCTCGTGGTAATACAATATCACGTGTTAAGAAACAACTTTCCGACGTTTCACGTCCTACCAACGGTACAGGTGGCATTAAACGTAATGTCTCGTCCATTATCATATTCAAATAGGGTAATTGTTCCAAATGTTCATATTCTACAACACTATCTGAATCTGGTAGAATTTCAATAACATCCTGATAGAGTCTTTCCTGAACTTCGGGATGCATGGCTAACATGACTATTAAAGAGAACAAAGTTGTTGATGTAGTTTCGTAGGCCTAAAGAAGAAGAATACTGATTGATATATTTTTTCTTTGGAAGGATATATTTTTTGATCAAAATTACCGTAACTACCATTGTATAGGATTCAATTATAGTATCATGAGTTGTAAACAAATTATTTTGCTGAAACTTAATAGCACGATTTATAAAGCACTCGCTTCCTTCACCGTTGCAGTCAACATTACTTCTGCTGGCAATCATCTAAAATGAGTAAATAAAGAACAAGTAAGGAAATTATGGTCCGTCTAGACCGACTATACGGTACCCTATACCATGCGTTAAGAGACCTTATCTCTTAGACCCAACTGACTGGATATTGAAAATAAGCATAAACAAAATTTGAGTGGGATTTTTATTAAATTTTTTGGCTGCAGATATGAAAAAGTTCATATCGGATGCTATATCTATATGGGGACTAGGCCCAAAAATGGACCGATTCTGGCCATGTTTGGTAAAGTCTCTTGTATTTTGCAAAAATATATACAAACAAAATTTGAGAAGAATCAGTGCAATATTTTTGTTTTTTGATAGTGGAGATCGGGAAGCAGCTCTATATTGGATCTATGACTAAGAGTTGTCCCATAGGGACCATTTTTGGACTACTCATTAGTGGATGTAATAAACGCATATAAACCCAATTTCAGTAAGCTCTATATAACAATTTGGATCTTATGGCAATTTATGTCGATTTCATAGGGGTCATTTTATGGGGGCAAGGTCTGAACATGGACCGATTCTCACCAATTTCAATAACGTTCATCCTATGGCCGAAAGAAGCTTATGTGCCCAATTTCATCAAAATATATTTATATTTGCGACCTGCAGTTTGATTACAAGGTTTACATGGACACACAAGGTTTAAATGGACGGACGGACGGACATCGCTAAATCGAATCAGATAGTGATTCTGATTCGATCGGTATAATTAAGATGGGTCTAGGTCAAATATTTTTGGTGGTTACAAACAGCAGCACAAAGTCATTATACCCAAACCACATAGTGGTATAGGGTATAATAAGGGTTCCATTTTATTAGTAATAATGGCATATGACAGGAAACAATACACATTGATATTAACCCTAAGTTTTACGTTAAGGTGTAATGGATACGAAGTTTAATTAGTAGTATTTATACCCTATACCAAAATGTGGTAAGGGTATAATGAATTTGTGCTGATGTTTGTAACTGCCAAAAAGATTTGACTTAGACCCATCTTTTATTATACCGATTGACTCAGAATCACTTTCTGACTCGATTTAGCGATGCCCGTCCATCTGCGTGTCCATGTAAACCTTTTAATGAAACTACATGTCGCAAATATGAATATTTTTAGATGAAATTTAGTAACAAGATTCCATCAGCCACAGGACGAACGCTACTGAAATTGGTGAAATTCAGTGCATGTTCAGACCTATTCCCCATACAAATTACTCTTATGATATCGACTTGAGTTGCCATAAGATATACAGATCTCAGTCAAATTGGATTTATGTATGTTTCTTACACACACTAATCAGTAGTCCAAAAATAAACCCCATATAAAGCTGCTTACCAATCTTCACAAAAACAAAAATATTGAACAAATTTTTCATAAATTTGCCTTGTGTATGTTTTTTTCTGCGAACAAAAAAAATTATCCATAAGGTTTTCCAGTTATTAAAGTTGCTAAATATCAACGGTGCAGAATGGGGTTTTTTGTATGGAAGTGAGGAAAAAAGGTTTTTTTGAGAAAATATAATAGTTTAATGACTGAACCTATGTAGACTAGGGTGGTCATTAACAAAGAAATTGTTCAAACTCGCGTCTCACCCCCTAGAAATATGCGAATAGCAAAAAAACTGAGAAATACAAAGTTTTGGGTCAATCAAAGAAAATTTAGAGGTGCCTCAACGCGACTCAAAATTTCAAGTGTGTTTATATGGGGAAAATATGACTTTTTCGGATTTTACGAAAATTAGAAATAGTTTAATTTTTTAGACAAGTTGTTATCTGAATCGATATCAGTAATAAATTATCCTTTCAAAAAGCTATATAAATTCAAAATCGAATAAAAAGCGCCAAGAAATAACAAATGCCCCAGACCACTTTTGCGCCAAAAAACTCTAGGTCATGAAACGTGATGAACAGTTTTTCAACTTTAACAAATTGATTAAAGCCATATTTATACCCTATACCACTATGTGGTTTGGGTATAATGACTTTGTGCTGCTGTTTGTAACAACCAAAAATATTTGACCTAGACCCATCTTTAATTATACCGATCGAATCAGAATCACTTTCTGAGTTGATTTAACAATGTCCGTCCGTCCGTCCGTCCGTCCGTCCGTCCGTCCGTCTGTGTGTCCATGTAAAGCTTGTAATCAAACTGCAGGTCGCAAATATGAATATATTTTGATGAAATTTGGTATATAAGCTTTTATCGGCCATGGGATGAACGCTATTGAAATTGGTGAGAATCGGTCCATGTTCAGACCTAGCCCCCATACAAATTACCCATATGAAATCGACATAAATTGCCATAAGATCCAAATTGTCATATAGATCTTACTCAAATTGGGTTTGTATGCGTTCATTACATCCACTAATGAGTAGTCCAAAAATGATCCCTTTGACCCCATATAGAGCTTCTTCCCGATCTTCAGTTAAATCTATTAAAAAACAAAAATATTGCACTGATTCTTCTCAAATTCTGTTTGTACATATTTTTGCAAAATACAAGAGACTTTACCAAACATGATCAGGATCGGTCCATTTTTGGACCTAGCCCCTTTATAGATATAGCATCCGATATGAACTTTTTTATATCTGCAGCCAAAAAAATTAATAAAAATCCCACTCAAATTTGGTCTTTGCTTATTTTCTATGTCCAGTTAGTTGGGCCTAAGAGATAGGGTTTCTAAACGCATGGTATAGGGTATCGTATAGTCGGTCTAGACCGACTATAATTTTCTTACTTGTTTTTTTTGTTGTCTCTATACCTATAAGTTCTCAGATATGAAGTATTGTTATACCCTATACCACTATGTGGTTTGGGTATAATGACTTTGTGCTGCTGTTTGTAACAACCAAAACTATTTGACCTACACCCATCTTTAATTATAACGATCGAATCAGAATCACTATCTGATTCGATTTAACGATGTCCGTCCGTCCGTCCGTCCGTCTGTGTGTCCATGTAAAGCTTGTAATCAAACTGCAGGTCGCAAATATGAATATATTTTGACAAAATTTGGTATTTGATCTTTCGTCAGCTATGGGATGAACGCTAATGAAATTGGTGAGAATCGGTCCATGTTCAGACCTATCCCCCATACAAATGACCCCTATGAAATCAACATATATTGCCATAAGATCCAAATTATCATGCAAATCTTAGTCAAATTGGGTTTGTATGTATATATTATATCCGTTAATCAGTAATCCAAAAATGATCCCTATTGGACAACTCTTAGTCATAGGCCCCATATAGAGCTGCTACCCGATCTTCACTTAAATCTATCAAAAAACAAAACTATTGCACTGATTCTTCTCAAATTTTGTTTGCATATATTTTTGCAAAATACAAGAGACTTTACGAAACATGGTCAGGATCGGTCCATTTTTGGGGCCTAGTCCCCATATAGATATAGCATCCGATATGAACTTTTTCATATCTGCAGCCGAAAAAATTAATAAAAATCCCACTCAAATTTGGTTTATGCTTATTTTCTATATCCAGTTAGTTGGGCCTGAGAGATAGGGTCTCTAAACGCATGGTATAGGGTATCATATAGTCGGTCTAGGCCGACTATAATTTTCTTACTTGTTTTATTACTACGATTTAACCTATTGCGAAATGAAACCAAAGATGGAAAATTTTTTTTTTATAAAATGTTGAAAACTCCTTTTTTGAGTTTTAAAAAATGTTCTTAAACAAAAATTCTAGAAATGGATCTTGCACTTATCTAATGGATCTGGTGTCATATCTAAAAATTCAACAGCACTTACAAAATATTTGATTTTTTGAATAAATTGTCTTTCTTTAGCTTGGGGTCATATGCGACCCCAAGTCCAAAAGGGTTAATGGGGTCATATTATTTTTTTCAGAAGCCCTAAGCTATTAAGATAAAATATAATATTTAAAAGTGGAAAACTGATAAATTTTTGATACAAAGTATATAGAAAGTATACATTTACTGAATATTTCACAAATAAAAATAATTTTTCTTGAAATCCCCAAAAAAATTCTTTGTGAAAAAATTTCTGGCTGAGGAATTTATTTAAAAATTTATACATTTAATCTCTAACACATATTTAACAAAACTTTAAAGTGGTAGATTCATTTTTTTAAATTTTGTTAAAGAAAATTTTTTAAAACTTAAAAAAGGAGTTTTCAAAATTTTATTAAAAAAATCTTCCATCTTTGGTTTCATTTCGCAATAGGTTAAAATCGTGGTTATAAAACAATACACCATATCTGAGTACTTATAGGAATAGAGACCAAAAAAAATGATGACCTTAATCAATTTGTTGAAGTCCAAAAAATGCTCATCACATTCCAAAACCTAGAGTTGTCTGGGGCATTTGTTATTTCTTGGCAAGTTTTTATTCGATTTTTAAGTTATATAGATAAAAGATAATTTCGTACTGATATCGACTAATATAACATCTTGTCGGAAAAAAATAAACTGTAGAACGAAATTTTCATATTTCATATTTCATATTTCCCCATATAAACACAATTGAAATTTGCAGTCGCGTTGAGGCACCTCTAATTTTTTTTTCTCAGTTTTTTTGCTATTCGCATATTTCTAGGGGATGAGACTTTAAATTCTAACACTTTTTGTCCCCTCCATATAATGAAGGTCCAACCTAATGTACATGTACATATTAAACTAATTTGAAGAGTTGCGGAAAAATGGGCATGATCGGACCAATGGGATTGGCACGCCCCATACAAAGTAAATATTTAATATCACATAACTGGAGTATTAAAATAGGGAAAGCCTTAAGACTTTGTGTGAGTTCATAAGTTGTTAATGTGAATCGTAGGACAAAAAATTTGCGGGATCTGATAAGTGGACGTGGCACCCACCATACAAAGTAAATATTTAATGTTATATATCTAGAGTACTGTAATAGAGAAACTTTGTGTGAGTTCATGAGTTATTAATGAGAGTAGTCGCCCAAAAATGGGTGTGGTCGGAGCTGTGGGCGTAGTACCACTCACATAAAGTAAATTTATAATATCATATGTAATATGTAAATCTTATACGTTGACCCAACAACTGCTTTCAAAATATTGCGTCAATTCGAGCAGTTTAAAAATACAGAACTTTATAGCGTTTCGTTATAAGTGCAACTAATTAAAAAGAGGAACCTAGGGCCACTTGGAATTTATTAAAAGTGTAAAAGCTGATATTCGACAATGTATTGGTAGTAGTTTCCAACTATAGGCAAAAGTAGCTAAAATTAAAGGTCCAAGAGTTTGGAGAAATATGGTTTTTTATTCTATGTTCGCAAAAATATTTTTAAACAGAAAATAAAAGTCTCTGCAATGTTCATTTTTCAACCTTAGCATCTTGGAAGATCATATATCAAATAAAAAATAAAAATACTATAACTAATGCTTGAATTCTCATTTGATTGTTTTTAGCAAATATATATGAATTTAACTTTTTACCAAACAAACTATCTACTGCTTTTGGTTACTAATTTCAGTTAGTTCAATAAAACATACCATTAGTTACTTGTATGTTTGAAATGATTAAAAAAAAACTAGTGGTCAGATCTAAGTAACTCTTTTTGATTTGATTGTAACAGTTATTCAGAAATTTAGAAATACTATTGTATATTGCATTAATAATATGTTGACAATTTGACATTTTCCATAGTGCGTCGTAAAGGCCTAGCTAGCCACACGTTGTTAAAATATATCTGTACCGTTTATGTAACGTTGGCATTTAGTGCAATTATAGAACGTAAAAAACGAACCAGCATGTTGCTGTGTAAAATTAACCAAACGTAGCAAAAATCTATTTTCAACAGATTGGGACGTTCCGGTTACGTGACAGTTGAGTTCGGTAACTGCTCTAAATGCTTTTCATGTAACAGAAAAAAAACAGCTGATATGGTTGGTTACGGTTACGGGTGGCTAACTAGGCCTTAACAGTTCATAATTATGTCATAAATACTCACTTTCTTTAAATAAGTTTTTAAATATTCAATATTTTTTTTGTACGATTGTGTCCGCACCAAAAATCCAAGTTTTATTGGTGTCAGTGCAGAATCCAGAATCGTGTTTTCAATCATTCTGAAATTAAACAACAATATATAGAGAGAGAAGAAGAAGAAATCGATATACCGTTAGTTTAGACTGATAAAAACACTAAAAACAAAAACAACTTTTTTAATTGTATTATATAAATAGTGTGAAGGGTATACCACACCACTGTGTATAGGGTATATATATGTTTGTAATTCCGTTTGTAATGCAGCGAAAAATTAATTTACTACCCCATAAAATATACATATTCTTGATCTTTATACGGAGTCGATATAGCGATGTGCGTCTATCCTTCTGTGTATTGAAATCACGCTTCTTCACAAAGTAAACAATTTACCTATGCAAGATTATAATAATACTGCTTGTCATTATTTCTGGCAGGTTTCGATTTAAAATTGAGTAAATCAGGAGTCTTTGTGCACAGATATAACCTATAATGTGGACGCACCTCTAATAAAATACTCTAAAAAGCCTGTGTGTTTCTAGTAATATTTTAGTGATTGAACATAAGGTGTTGTTGTACACAGTTACAAAAAAAAAATCCAAAATGCAAAATTGATTTGCAGTTATATTAGTGAGCAATATTAATGGGTGATTTCAAAAAAATTTCTATGTCATATATAATAAAATCTGATTTACATAAAAAAATGTCTGTTTCATATTTATTAGGCTTCAAATTCTTATACTATCTTAATGAAATTTTCTGCAACATATTTTTATATGTTTTTAATTAAATTAAATTAAATTAATACTTTTATAACAGTTTCGTATTAATCGAATATTTTTTAAATGTGCTGAAGTTATTCTCTTACCCTGCTATCTCACATCACACTGCAATTGTGAAATCGTTGTGTACGTATTATGAACGAAAAATTGTTCAAATTAGTCGAATCCATCACCATTAACTTTTGTGCTCACACATCTGACTGCAATCTCATTTTTAAAATGTTGTCGAAGCGTGAACTTGATAAAATTTGTTTACTTCTCCCTCTTATTTTTTTAAATAGAGTTACCGAGTTTATTATAAGGCACATGTTTGAGGGAAAATGCTTACATTTATTATTATTAGTTTTATTTTAATAATAGTTAATAATATTTATGCTCTATAATTAACAAACTTGCATTTTTATATGCGCATTTCAAGAAATAAATCATAGTAATAGATTTAACAAGTTTAAACTTCAATTACAATTTTGCAGAAACCAGTAAATTTGCATTAAATTTATAACAGGGTAACATTAATCATCGTTAGTAGCAGCCATTACTCGCAGGAAAAATTTTGTGCCATTAGTGTGACCACTGCGGAAAATGTGTGTGTATTAGTAAAAAAATGTGAGTGTATTGAGTTTTTCGAACTTGCAGTGTGATGTGTCATAGGGGGCTTACGTTGCTTCGAAGAAATGAATGTCAAATCCGAAAAAATTGTTTCGTTGATTTCCTCTCCTAACAACCAGCTCTTCTCTCTTCTCATAATTAAACTTATTCATATTACTATGAAAAGAATTAAAATGTCTTTTAATAACATAAAAGGCATTGGATGTTACGAAAAGCATTTTTTACCATAAAATATTGTTTGAATGTCATCACTTATTTCTTGTTGTGTATCTGAAAAAAAAAATCAACACATCAACTAAGCATGGGCACTCATCCCTATCTCATTGACGACTAAATGAAAGAGCATACATATGTAGGAGCACAGGCCTCCAAGGTGGCTGTACAAATTATTGCTGTTTTCTCTGCATCTGATAGCTGAGATCTGAAAAATCACTACACAAAAAAGGATTGGAAAACAAGAGCCGAAAGCACCATAGGCCTACATCCAAGCATATTGTGATCTTACCACCACTATATATAAAACTGGGCTTATTTAAGAATTTTGTTTAAGCACTATACAATGAGAGTAGAGCCTTTACTTTTTTAAAAAGAATATTTCTAAATCTTTCATATGCAAAATTGGTGAAGGCGTTTTCGAGTTATTATCACCAGATGAGAAACTGAGTGGAATTCATTTCGGGAAATTGTTTCTAACTTTCTAGGAAAGAGATCGTTCGTGATTTGCTTGAAAACTAATCAAAAAATTTTAAATAGTAATTAAATCAATTTTTTATTCATGTTTGTTTATTGTTCTAAATTTCTAATTTTAGGTGAAAAAATGTCACTATTTATTGCATTCGCCGTAAGCGGCGAGCTTGGTGAAAGATTTCAACAACAACTTAAGACCATGGGCCCACGTTGTCAGGGACTACGGAATGAAAATATGAAAGGAAATTTTATTTGGTTCCTTATAACAGAATCAAACTTACGAAAACATAGCAGACAAAACAAAAGTTGATTTTATTTTTACTAGCAGATTCCAGACCTCGAAATTCGAGCGCAAATTCTAGGAAATTGGTTTTCATTAAATAAAGATCCTAAAAGTATGCTAATCAATTATAGCCAACTCACAAATCAACACAAAAACAAACTCATTTATATTACAAACACATTAACAAATTTAATAAACACACATATAATTTTATGTATGTGTTAGTAGTAACTTTAAATGCAATTTACTCAAAATATAGGAAAAAATTTAAAAATCTGTAAATCTGCAAAACGGCTAAAAAATTACGTTTCAATAATGTACGTTTGGTCAAAATCGGGATAAAACGGTAGAACAAAACATCAGTCACAAGCAATCGCCTAGCCTATTAATATTATAGATATTATTCTTTGTTAATCTTGTTAATTAAAATATAACTACTTGTTTACTTTGTTTGATAAAATATATCAATTAAATGCTACTCAAATGACCTGTTGTTTGAATTTTTTGGTAATGCTAGTAAATAAAAATAGTTTTTCTGTCAAATCTAGGTACTTTCATTATATCGCAAATAAAAAACGAATTTATCCATGGATTTTCATGACACAAAACTGATTTTATTTCTATGACATGCAGAATTAAGATTAAGTACTAAAACTGGTAAATATTTGTTGCTTTTTATTTTTTATGAATTTTGTGAATTAAAAAATTTTATAACTTCAACTTGTGCTTCAATAATTCCAAAACTAATGGCTTTGTCAAAAATTATACAAAAATGATACTGGTGTGATTTAAAGTTTTTTTGTCGTATTGTTATTATAAAAAAAAATCTGTTATAAGGATGATTTTGGCAGTTAGGTGACTATAGCAAATCAAAATAATATAGTGGTTGTCACAGGAATTTTGGCTTGTTGCATAGTGTTATGAATTTAAAATTCCTTATTCAAGTTGCACATAAAAAATTAAAATATTTTAATGTCAATGAAAAAACTAAAATTATTAAGGAAAAAGCTAGGTTATGCTCTATATTCGTGTGAAATTTCATATTAGTATGTTCTTCGATTATAAAGATATCCGTGTTTGAAGTTTGACGAATTATATTTCTTACTTATGTGACCGGTATTGTCCAAAATTGTAATAAATATTTCCAAATTGAATCAGCGAAAAATTTTATGTGAAATATTTGTTAGTTGAACAAGGGATTCTGTTAAAATGTAATTTGGATGCGACCAATAGAAAAATTAAGTCATCTATAAATTAATATAAGGAGTTATTTGTTTATCTCGAAGTTTTTTGAATACTTTTGAAAATAAATTGAAAATATTTGTTCTAATTCATGTCCTTCTCTTTAGATATTATAAACCCAAATTGGATTATATTGAACAAAAAAAATTATTTGCCAATGTTACTCAAACACTTGCTTTTTAATTATTTTTTAAAGGATCTATATCTATATCTATTATCGCAAAAACATTATAAAATAGGAAAATTAAACTTACTGGGTAATTTCTTTGAATTTCTATGAGTGCCCTTTTTATAAGTTTACACTTTATTTGTAAACAGAGCTCAAAAATTGGTTCCGACTTCGAATATTTATTTATTTATTTATTTATTTATTTATTTGCTTTCCTGTACAGCAAGGACAAATCTTATAATTACAGTACAGGAATAATAATGCTAAGCATGGGAATTGTTAGTTATAATTTGCTTTACAAAATACATACATTTTTAACTACAAAATACAGAAAATATTTAAGAAAAAATAGTAAACAATAACCAAGAAAATAATACAAGATTACAAAAAAGAAAAAAAAGAAAAATAACATAAGGAAATTTAATTATTTACCGTAAAGTTCTTATGATGCTTAAATTTTTTTGTACCTTTTCAATTTTGAGATAAGTGCAAATATTCTCTTTAAAAAAAACTAGAAGGTACAACGTTATTGTGTACGATGTGATCGAACAGATCGAAATGGTGGCAGAGTTGCTTTCCTTATGGAGAAGAATATAAGAAATTGAAGACCTATATTTTACGATACAAAACTACTTGAAAATGTTGGATTATGTATATATAACTTAACTGATATTCAATGGATTCCCGTGGTGGCGTGGCAAATCCTGTTACGAAAAGCTTATTTAGAAGAGAATCGATTAAAGGATCGATAGCAATATATTAATATGCGGAGATCTGAATAGCAGACATATAAATTGGAACTGTAATTGTGAAAGCGTTTTTGGAAACATTGTTTCGGAAACAGTGCATACACTTCCACACATTGTTTTGCATCCCCCACTATCGACTTATATTCCAACTTCTAGTAACATAGACCCTTCATCGATAGATATTGTAATTTCAAATATTCTTCAGTACCTTACAAGTTAGGTTCCGCTCATTTATCTATCTTATGAATTAAGCTTAAGAATTTCACGCGTGGAACAACTGATTCATTATTGCAAACCAAAGAGAGTCTTGAACGACTGCTGGAATTATCGGCGCGTAATTCTTTAAAAATGAGGCCGGACAGAGGCTGCAAAGTGTTACTGAACCATGATAACGAACTTTTTGTTGACTGAAATTGAACCAGTGATGTCGGCAATATTTGTTTCAGCAAGACGAAGCTACATCGCTCGAAACAATGGCTTTATTGTGAAATCATTTTGGTGATGAGATAATTTCGCGTTCTGGATTTGTCAACTGGCCACCTAGATCATGTGATATCACACCTTTGGACTTTTGTCTTTAGGGTTATATGAAATCAAAAGTTTTCGTCGATAAACCAGCTACGATTCAGGGCTTGAAAGCCAACATTACTCGCTTAATAGGGTAGATGGCGGTCACAATGTTGAAAAGAGTGATTCAAAATTGGACTTTCGGAATGGGCACCTACGACATAGTCGCGGCCAGCATTAAGATGAAACTATTTTCAAAAAAAATTAGAGACTAATCTTTCAGTCCATAATGGAGATTTCCATTCTAATTTTATGTTTTATTTAGAACTAGCAGATTCCAGCACTCGAAATGCGAGTGAATCTTCTAGGAAATTTTATTTTTTCATTTAATAAAGATTCAACTCATTTTAAATGAACAAAATAATCTCAACACATTAACGCAAAAACATTAATAAATTTAATGAACACACTCATAGCATTGTATAATTTTATGTATGTGTTAGTAGCAGCTTTAAGCGGTCATAACTCCAAAAAAATATTCCAGACGATGAAAATCTGTAAATCTGGGTAACAGCTAAAAAGACATACCTTTCAAAATCGGGGTAAAACTGTGAAACTTACATCGGTCACAAGAAATCGCCTTGCCTATTAATATTATAGATGATCAACAAATTAATATTGTTGAAAGAGCCAAAAATCTGGGTGTTATTTTTAACCAAAATCTTACCTGGTCATGTCAGACAGCTTCGTGTGCCTACTCAATATTGCCCTACTCAATATTGCACCTCAGTTAATATTCGGTTACTACTAGCCAAGACTTATCCAATACCAACATTACTTTATACATGCGATATCTTTATACATGCGATATCTTTCCATCACGTTTAACAATATCGCAAGGTTCGTTTTTGGTCTCAGAAGGTTAGATCACACTTCATCCTATTCAAAGAAAATCTAAGGTGTCAAATTTGTTGACTTGCTAAAAATAAAATCATTTAGTTTTTACAAAAAAATAATTATAAATCAAGAACCAGAACATCTTCATAAGCGTTTACGTTTTAGTAGGCTCCGAAGAAATACCAACTTAATCCAATTTCGGCACCATACTTTGGTATCTGAATGGCAGTTTTTCATATTTGCGGCACGTCTTTGGAATAGTTTACACTCAACGAATAAGGAAGTTAGCAACGCCACAAAGATTAATATTATAAATTTGAATCACCCATTATAACATAAAAAATTTAGCATTTTGTACATGCTTTTGACTGACTAATATGGTTTCCAATTTATTGCTAATGGGAAACTAAATCTATGCATAAGACACAAAAACAAAAAAAAAAACAAAAAAAATCTTTTTCGGAGTTCCGGAAACGGATCTGAGGGTTTCACCCACGATACTTTTCAACGTTAACAATCCTGCAAAAATGTTATCCTCTAAGATAATAAATTTAAATTATTTAAACAATTTTTTTAAATTGTAACATAAATAATCTAACCCATAAAAAAAAAGTTTTTATTAGAACTCTTTCTTTCCTAAATGACTGTTTCTAATTGATTGAATAAGGAGAAATGGGATTTAAATCACTCCTTGACTGAGCGTGATTATGAGTGACTGTGTGTGACTATCTTAAAATAAATCTTTGGCCATAACAAGTCTATGTATGGACAAAGTTTCAAATTGATCGGATGAGGGGAAATCGGGATTAAATCACTCCGTGATTGTGCGTGACTGTGCGCGACTACCCTACAATTAATCTGTAGTCACAACAAGACTATGTGCCAAGTTTCAGATCAATTGGATAAGGGGAATGGGGTTGTCCTACGACAGACAGACAAACAGAGAGTATGAGTTAAAAGAAAGAGTTTAAAAAGTATTTAAAAATGGTTAAACAGAAATATTTTCGAGTTTATGAAACTTTGAAAGGAAATTAGGTACATATCAAAAAATAAAATAATAATAACGGAAATTTTTTTTTTGCCAACCAACACTCAGTGGATACCCCCTACAAATGCAGTGCATTTTGGTGATTTCAGGAAAATAGGTTATGGAAAGGAGTAGAGAGGAAGTAGTGTTTTTGGATATTTGACTTAAATTTTATTAGATTATAACTGTGCACGTTATATTACATATTACTAGTTATAGTTTAACTTTACATGATTGTTTTAATATCTTTTTTCAAATCCTTACCATTTTATATTTAGCTAATGTAAATGAGAACAAAATACGTAAAGGACATCACACAAGTTCATCAAGTTCGCCTAACTCGAATCTTGATTTGAGTAAAATAAAAAATTTTAAAAAATAAAAAAATAGCTCCATATGGCGTCAACAACGGACATAGCTATACCGACTCGAGTTGTTATAAGGATCAAGAATATATATAGTTTATCGGTTCAAAGTTTTATTTTGCCAGTGTATTACAAACGGAAGGAGAGCATAAAAACAAAAAACAAACAACAAATCGTTTATAAAGTTTTTACAAATTTTTCAATATAATGTTTTCTCTATAAATATAAGGCATGACAAATTACGAAACGAATCACTTACTTGTTAAAATGGTCAACAAGATGTTGATCTAACTTGTCGCCTGTTTCCAGTACAATGCCCATAGTTGTCTCTAAAAAAAAATCAAGATCAAATGTTACATATAAAACCTTTAAAATATTTTTTTTTAAGGTAAATTAATGTATGTTATATTGTAGTGTGCAATGTGTACTTACATCTAAACATATTTGTTTCAAAGTTGTTTATATTTATTCCCTATACTAATCTGTGATCAAAAATGTTTTACCTAGGCGCACCTTCTAATGTACCGATCGACTTAAAATCATTTTTAAACCAGAGATGCCCACAAGTTTCTTATGAAAGTGCAAAAATTAATACATATAAAGAAAACAAATTTTTTCATGTTTTTATTCCCTACATGTACACTAAATAAAAGAAAAAATTGTATCTGAAATGAAATGTCTTAAAATGCTGTTCAGTATGATATTTTTTGTTAGTCTGAATAATTTTAAAGCATAGCAAACATTCTGCTTCAGCATTAAAGTTATAAGTGAAAAAATCATTTTCCGACTTTTCGTCTGAATGCATGGAGCTCATTTTGTAAAGTAATACATAAATTGAATTTTAAACTTAAGATTTACGCTAATTCTCCCAAGTGATGCAAACTATTTTTTAAACGGAATCATACATTACACAACAACAAAATCTATATTGAATATCCAGGTCGCTAATGTGTACCAACAAAATATAGGAAAGTGCTCTTGCTTTTGGTCTTTGTTATAAGTAAGAAAAAACAACAAAAAACGAAAAAGACAAAGTAGTTCGTGTATTTTGTATTGCTTAATGCTGTGTAGCATAATTGCATTCATAAGGTGCACGATAACTTTATTTAGTCACTACTAAATAAAGTTGTCCAAAATATGTGCAATTACAAAACATTCGCTGACACGGAACTACATTAAAGTTCAATGCCCATACGCTGTGCATTGAACTATACAATTGCCGATACAGCGAATGTTTTGAGTTATAAACATTAGCACCATACCACGAAATTGTTGTTGGTTGTTTTCGTGATTTCTGCTGTGTTATGCTTTCGGAGTATAACACAGAGAAAACAAATAAACCTACATGTATGTATGTATGTATATTTTGTTTATTCTGGTTTCATATTATTATTAATATAAAAAGAAATAAAACATAATAAAGAGAATCATTAATCATTATTCATTGGATTGTAACAAGTAAACAATCACATTAAAAAAGTGTGTGTTTTAATTAAATAGAAGTTTGAAAACATTTTAATATCCTTTTACTTTTTACATGGCGATCCTGCCAGGAGCAGTTCGTGACAGGACTCGAGAAAGGACCTTTTGCTCCTACTAAAAAAAAAGAAACAAAAATTTTTTTTTATATATATAAAACAAAGTCCAAATCCAAAACCCAGTGAAAAAAAAATTTTTAAAACATTTATTTGGAAATTGAAATTCCCAAAGGACAAAATAAAATTTAAAAAATATATCACTAAATCGGTAAAAACAAAATAAAAATTAAAAAAAAAAAATATATCACTAAATCGGTAAAAACAAAAAAGGAACATTCATGAAGTTTTACGGCAAAATATTTTGTAGCCTTTAATAATTAAAAAAAACAGAGTGCGATAAGGCGTTATTTCGTTCAAAGATTTGATTATAATTGAGGCAACAATCAATAATATAATGAAGCAGCAATCTATATGAACATCAGCTTTTAATTTAACTCCTTGGTCAGAGAAGAACGAAACGGGTGTGGCCAATACACCCGCAACAACATCGTCCACATCAACAACCAAAAAAAAAAAGGAGAACAAGTTTTATCAACAACGGTGACAGTTCGGTCAACCATCAAGAGCAGCCACAATCAAGAGCAGCCACAACCACCCGCAACAACCAATGGAATCATCATTTTCAACTGATAAATAAGTATCTATAATTTTATTTTTAATGTTAAAAAAAATAGTAATTTGTAAACAAGGAAGATCGCGGCCACAAGCGCTGCAATCAACCTAAATTTTTCTCTAAAAAATATTTTTTTTAAAAAAGGAAGATCGCGGCCACAAGCGCTGCAATCTTTGTTTTATTATATTATAATACTTTTTTTAAACGGAAGATCGCGGCCACAAGTGCTGCAATCAACCAATTCATATTTTATTTGACAATATTTTTTTTTTGAAATAATTTTTTTTTTGTTTATAAATTTTGAATATGAAATTATTAATTAAAGGAGATTTTTTTTTATAAATCCAATTATCAGTTTTCTATTGAATTTTTTTTCTTTTGTGAGGTAGTTTTAGTTTTTCTTTTGTCTTATTGTGAAAATGGGAAAACAACATTCAAAGATTGACAGACCTAATGCTAACGTAGTGAATGAAATAGAAATGACACAAGCACCTTCCAACACGGACACTTACTTGATAATACTAATAATAATTACATCAGCACAATTAGCTACAATTTTATATCAATTGCACAAGAAATCACTAAGAAAAAATTATTTTAGAGACGCGTCGGTAGCAAACCATTTAGACAAAATTTAAGATGGATCAGACTAAAGTCGGACCAAAGAAACTGACCATACAAGAATATAGGAAAAGACAACCACAATACAAGAAACTACGAAAGGCAGAGGAGAAACTGACAAATATACCCAAAATAGGCTTTCCAGCAATAAGGAAAATTATAGAAAATATAGGCTACAATAGAGAACTGGAAGACAGTAATGAAAATAGATTTAATGTGGATATCAACAGGGACTTAACAGAAATCGACATAAATAGCACAACCATTGAAATTTATAGGGCTCAAACTGAAAACGAGCATACCCCTATAGGAGAAAAGACAAAGAAGAAGAAAAATAATAGAGGAGGAGTAATAAAACGTATGAGGAGCGAGTCTAAGAAATTAAGACAGAAGATTGAACAGCTCGCGGTAGGAACTCCTGAGTACTCTAAGGTACAGGAGGAACATTTTAAACTAAATATGGAACTCAAGAAGACTAAAGAAATAAAAAAGAAAAGAATGATCAATTGACATTCAACTAAAGAAGTGGTTCTTTCTATTTAATATAACTTTTATTAAAAGGATAAATACTTAATACTTAATACTTAAATAATTAGGATGCCTAGACGGACCAGAAAATATATCGACGCCAAACTGAATAGGCCCTACTCGGAATTCAAACCATTGACCGAAGCGGAACATGAGAATCAGTCAAGAATACTGGACATAGTAGATAAGGAAATACTAAGATTAGCCCAGGAGGGATACTTTACAAACGGGATAGAAGACTTTAGACCCCCGGAATACAGACCCGAAAGATATAGAGACAAAGGGGCAGAGTCAATGAGGAACAATTAAAAAAAAAAAAAAAAATATATAATAAATGATAAATTACTTGACATTACTATATATATTATTAATATACCGTCAAGTAGGATTAACTGAATATATGGACACTGAAGTTGCAAATAAAGTGTCATTAATAGAGTATTATGAATGACAAATGGGAACTAATTATAGCCAACATACAATTTTTTCATGAGGACTTCAAGAAGTCATATAAATGTATAAATAAAAATACCTATATTAAAGACGAAACAGTAAAGAAACACTTAAAAACATTAATAGAAAATTACAACAATATATCAAGACTAGTTTCGAAATATAAACTAGATTATACGAGAGAACATCTGAAAATAGTAGTTGACATATTTTGGGACGTTAGAGATAGATTGGTGAAGATATACGCCAAATATGGTATAAAAGAAAATATCCCACACGATTACACGGAACAAATTAAATTGAACATTGACAAAACAATCATAATAAGTGCCAAACTAGGTCCCGAGACAATTGAGGAAGAAGATTCAAACGATAAGGGCGACACAGAAACGGAAGTTAAAAATTTTATAGGAGAAGTAATTGATAAAATAATAGCAAAGGAAGAAATAGATATGGCCCAAACAGTGGAACAATTCGTGGATACAGCATCCAAATTCATCTCGGACTACGATGGAGACGTGAAGAACTTGCAAAGCTTCATCGATGGTCTGATAATGATTGACCAATTGAAAGGAGCTCACGAAATAATAGCTGTTTCACTAATTAAGACAAAACTGAAAGGAACGGCCCGACAGCTAATAACAGATGAAACAACTATAAAACAAATTAAAGAAAAATTACAAGGTTCAATAAAAGGCGAACCTGTTGGTGGACTGATTGCCAAACTGATGAACATACAGCAGAGAAATAAAACGGCCAACGCATACACCAGCGAAGTAGAAGACTTGGCGAAAAGAATTCATAATGCCTACATTTCGGACGGCGTACCACCGGCAGCAGCCAGAGAATATACCACAAAAGCGGCAGTAAATGCCATAGTAACAAACTGTAACAATGATAATGTCAAACTTATCATGAAAGCGGGACAGTTCTCTTCATTGAACCAAGCTGTTCAGAAATTTATTGAAACCTGTACAGAAGCTTCCGGAAGTAAAGATACTGTGTTGTACTACAGACAACAGAACAGATCATATAATGGCAATAACGATAGAAATTTCCGTATTAATGACAATAATTGGCACCAAAATCGCCAAGGTACCTATAGAGGAAATAACAATTCCAAAGGTAGAAATAGGAATAACTACATGAATAACAGAAATCAAAACCAACGTGACAATAGGGAACGTAATTATCAAATTTCGAACAACTATAGAGGTCGTGACAGACAAGTCCGACCAATGGAAAGTACGAACAATACGTGTTCGGAAAACTTCGAATAGCCTCTGGGGGAAAAAGGGACATAAATATATATAAATTGAATCTTAACCTTGGTGTGTTTGTAAAATTTTTGAATTATAATACAAAACAAATGCTTGTTTTACTTGTGGACACAGGAGCAGACATATGTCTAATAAAAAAGGAAAATCTTGGGGAAGATAATTTCGTCAACAAACGGAACATAACATCAATTAGTGGTATAGGCAATGGAGTAATTAAGTCAATAGGTTCAACAGATCTGGAGATTTGCAGAAAGGATTTTGCGGTAACCTATGAATTTCATGTGGTACACAATGACTTCCCTATACCATGCAGCGGAATCATAGGGATAAATTTTTTGAAAAATTTCAATTGTAGCATTGACTTTATAGAAGACAAAGAATGTCTTATTATGAGACCTAGAGATTTTCGAACCCTAACGATTCCGATACATCACACGTACACTGATGACTACGTCATTCTACCACCAAGAGCGCAGGTAATACGTAAAATACCATTTAACACTCAGCATGAGGAACTACTGGTATTGAACCAGGAAATAAAACCAGGCGTATACATTGCAAATACATTAGTTCAAGGCAATAACGCGTATGTTAGAATTCTTAACACCAACAAGGAAATTATAACACTAGATATTAATGACATTAGAACTGAAAATTTGGACGAATATGATGTTATATATCCGAATAACGAGCAGAAAATGGACAATAGGAAAGATAAAATCTTGGAAAAATTATCGAAAAATTTCCCTAAAGAATTCAAAAGTGAACTCACGACATTGTGCTTAAATTATTCTGACATATTCGCTTTAGAAACGGAGACAATTTCCACGAACAATTTTTACAAACAACATTTAAGGCTAGGTGATAACACACCAACATATATAAAAAATTATAGAATCCCACATTCACAGAAATTAGAAGTTAATAGACAAGTTAAAAAGTTAATAGACGATGATATAGTAGAACCATCAACTTCAGAATACAACAGCCCATTATTGATAGTACCGAAGAAAGGACTCCCGAACTCAAATGAGAAAAGATGGCGATTGGTTGTAGACTACCGACAAGTGAATAAAAAATTATTAGCGGATAAATTCCCACTTCCAAGAATAGAGGACATTCTGGATCAATTGGGTAGAGCAAAGTACTTTTCGTGCCTCGACTTAATGTCAGGTTTCCATCAAATTGAGCTACATGAAGATTCAAGAGACATCACGTCATTTTCAACTGAAAATGGCTCTTATCGTTTCAAACGACTCCCTTACGGACTAAAGGTAGCTCCAAATTCGTTTCAACGTATGATGACTCTAGCATTCACTGGTTTGAGACCATCACAAGCATTCCTATACATGGACGACTTAGTTGTGTTGGGCTGCTCTGCAAAACATATGTTGAACAACTTAACAGATGTTTTTGATCTTTGCCGAAAACACAATCTAAAGTTGCATCCGGAAAAATGCACATTTTTTATGCACGAGGTGACTTACCTAGGGCATAAATGCACCAATGAGGGCATTCTACCAGATGATGGAAAATATTCGGCAATTAAAAATTACCCAGTACCATCGAATGCAGATGAGGCCAGAAGATTCATTGCTTTCTGTAACTATTACAGAAGGTTTATTGGCAATTTTGCTGATTACTCCCGTCATATAACAGGACTTACGAAAAAGGGAGTAGAATTCTGTTGGACGACCGAATGCCAACAATCTTTTGAATATTTGAAAAACGCTCTACTCAGCCCACGGATACTACAGTATCCGGACTTCACTAAGGAATTTTGTATCACAACGGATGCAAGTAAACATGCATGCGGTGCAGTTTTGACACAGGAGTATAATGGTAGACAACTACCAATATCATATGCTTCGAAATCTTTTACCAAAGGTGAAAGCAATAAATCGACAATTGAGCAGGAACTCACTGCAATTCATTGGGCAATCCAATACTTTAGACCATATATATACGGTAAACATTTTTTGGTAAAAACAGATCATCGGCCATTAACTTACTTATTTTCCATGAAAAACCCCAGCTCAAAGCTGACTAGAATTAGACTAGATTTAGAGGAATACGACTTTACAGTCGAGTATCTCAGAGGCAAAGATAATTATGTAGCAGATGCACTATCACGTATAACGATAGATGATCTGAAGAATATAAATGTGAATAAAGCAGTTCTCAATGTAACAACGAGATCAGCTACGGCAAAATTAGACTTAAATAGAAATAACAATGAAAATGAAAATAATCAGCATTTAACGTACAATAAGCCCAATATATTTGAAGTCATAAACCCATCTGACGTCAGGCGATACCATAAGCTCGAGATGACTTCAGACCATTGTTTATTGAAACATGGCAAAAGGAAAATAGAGAAAATATTAATAAATGATTTATTTACTAAAGGGAAAATTGACTTCGGACAGTTATTCCCCAGGTTAGAATCACTAACCGGTAAATATAAGATAAATAAAGTACGAATGGCACCTAATGAGAAAATTTTCGAATTTGTCTCAATGCAAGATTTTAAGGCCAAGGGCAATATATTTTTGGATAAATTAAGAGTAGCGCTACTCCCAAAGGTGACCAAGCTGAATAATAAGAATGAAATAAATAAGATAATACAACAATATCATGATGACCCAATACAAGGAGGTCATACAGGTATAACAAGGACAATTGGGAAAATAAGACGATATTTCTACTGGCCGAAAATGATCAAGTCGGTATCAGATTACATAAGATCTTGTAGGAAATGTCAAGAGTCCAAAACCACTAAACATACGAAAATACCAATGACTATAACGGACACTCCGATCGATGCTTTCGATACGGTCTTGGTAGATACAATCGGACCACTCCCAAGAACGGAAGATGGTTTTGAATATGCAGTCACCATAATATGTGACCTGACAAAATACCTGGTAACAGTGCCAATACGCGATAAAAGCGCGAAAACGGTATCCAAGGCTATATTTGATTCATTTATATTGGCTTATGGCCCGATGAGGACGCTCATTACGGACATGGGTACAGAGTACAAGAACAGTATCTTAAATGAGATATGCAAATATATGAAGATTGATAAGGTAACGTCTACAGCGCACCACCACCAAACGCTAGGAACGGTAGAAAGAAGCCATAGGACTTTCAATGAATATGTACGTTCCTACATATCAGTTGAAAGGGATGATTGGGATGAATGGCTGAAGTACTTTACGTACTGTTTTAACACGACACCTTCAGAGGCCCACGGATACTGCCCATTTGAGTTAGTTTTTGGAAGAATCCCATATGGATTCAATAGACTTAACAATATAGATAGAATAGATCCAATATATAACATAGAAGACTACAGTAAGGAAATAAAATATAGATTAGAAGTAGCGCGTAAGAAAGCTAGGGATAAACTTATTAGAAATAAGGTATATAATAAGAATAGTTATGACAAAGGTATAAATGAATTAGATATAAAGGTAGGAGATAAGGTATTGCTTAGAAATGACACAGGACATAAATTAGACAGTAAGTATACCGGTCCTCATCTTGTGGAAAGTATAGAGGACAATGGGAATATAGCAATAAGATCAAAGAAAGATAAAAAACAAATAGTACACAAAAACAGACTGAAAACATATCATGAAAAATAAATACTTAATATCCCAAAAATTTTAATCTGTTATTCTTCACAAAATAAATTTGACTAAATAGAAAATCTCTCAAAAATCTCCAAATAATTAATAAAATCATAATATGTACACGTATTATTTGGTAAATTATTCCGATAAAATTTTTTTTTATATATACAAGATTCTTAAAAATATAGAAATAATAATGATATTTAACAAAATTTATATGAAATATTTTAAATCTCCAAATAACAATAATGTAAATTTTAAAAATTTCTTAATTTTAATTTTTTTTCTCAATTTGATTACAACTTATATAAAATTATTTTCTAAATAAAAATCTCAACATAATTAATTAAAATTAGTAAAACCATATGTATTAATTACTAAATCACTATAATTTTAATTTGACAAAAAATATTAATATGAAAAATTTTAAAACTTTAACTTAATTTTTTTAAAACAATAATGTATATTAATCATATACATGTAAAATATTAAATAGAATGCTAAGATCATTCTAATTAAAAAGGGAGGTGGCATAGCCATCATATTAAATATATATTAGTTGAATAATCTTAAAAACTTTAACTAAATAATCTTAAAATATAAATAATCATATTAAATATGTTTTAGTTGAATAATCTTAAAAACTTTAACTAAATAATCTTAAAATATATTACAATAAATAATCATTTTAGATATATATTAGTTGAATAATCTTAAATACTTTAATTAAATAATCTAAAAAAAATACACTACAATAAATAATACAACTTAATCATTTGTGTGTAGTTAGAATCATTTTATTTTAAATATATGTTAACCAAATAACCTAGAAATTTGAAAATTTACCCAATAATGTTAATTTAATAATCCTAATGTAATTATTCATAAGCACAACAATGAAAATATGAATTTTTAAAAGGAACCAGACATGTCAATAATTACAGACTAGATTTAAATTAAATTACTTAGTTCTATTATCACATCATTATATATGTTTAACTCCTGAATGTCTTAAGTACAGAAATCCAGAAAGCACGACAACTAATTTTATGAATGACAAGATCATTCAAATTAAAAAGGGAGGTGTAGCATAATTGCATTCATAAGGTGCACGATAACTTTATTTAGTCACTACTAAATAAAGTTGTCCAAAATATGTGCAATTACAAAACATTCGCTGACACGGAACTACATTAAAGTTCAATGCCCATACGCTGTGCATTGAACTATACAATTGCCGATACAGCGAATGTTTTGAGTTATAAACATTAGCACCATACCACGAAATTGTTGTTGGTTGTTTTCGTGATTTCTGCTGTGTTATGCTTTCGGAGTATAACACAGAGAAAACAAATAAACCTACATGTATGTATGTATGTATATTTTGTTTATTCTGGTTTCATATTATTATTAATATAAAAAGAAATAAAACATAATAAAGAGAATCATTAATCATTATTCATTGGATTGTAACAAGTAAACAATCACATTAAAAAAGTGTGTGTTTTAATTAAATAGAAGTTTGAAAACATTTTAATATCCTTTTACTTTTTACAGCTGAGTGCTGTTTGGTTGTATAGAAAACACTGTCGATGCCTAAGACCTTTTATAAAAACAAATGTGCATTGAGTGCATAGGACCTGGGCATATATGATGTAAACCATGTGAAAAACTGATAAAACTTAGTATTTGATGAAATTTAGTATGTAAGATTCAGTCAACCATAAGATGAACGTTATCGAAATTGGTGACCTAGTCCCCATACAAATTACCCATATTCTATGTGTGTGTTTTATACCCAAAAAAAACCATATAGGACAATTTTTAATCATAGTCCCCAATAATAATATACAAGTAATTTTTTGGAAATTATTGATTGAAATAATTTTTAAATTATATAAATTTTATCAAACTTTTTTCTTCGCTCATTAATAACTTTTAAATCATTTAGTAAAAATAGGTATACTGAAGTATAAATATACTCTAAGTATACATGTAATACTGTATGTAGATATATCGCGAGTGGGTAATGTTTTAATTTTTTGATGTACGCGTTGAAGAACATGTTCTGTTTTTTAGCAGTACACGTGCAAGAAAACGAACTTAAAATAAAGCTACACTCGAATCTGTGTGGTTTATGTGTGTTCGAAACAAAAAATACGTGATAGAAAAATGTCCATGTAGATAACGAAATATTAAAATTTAGAAACACACATAATGGATATGAAAATAAAAATATGTGTTGGCTGCTTTAGAACAGAACATTATGTGTTTCATATGTGCATTTTCTGAACCTTGATAAAAACGTACTTTTTTTCTCAACCTTAGCCCATAGTATTGTTTTAATATATAACTAGAGACCCGTGCTGCTTTGCAGCATTATATTATATTATATTAATTTTTATGAGGAGCCGTGAGTGTTCTTAGACTTGTGTCAACAGCCTACGTGAATTAGAACTCTAGTTATAGAGGTTTGAGTGAAGGAAGATATTGAAAAAATCTTGAAAATGTATAACTTGAGTAAGGTGGGAGTTGAGTAAATTCCAATGCTTGATGACATATCTGTGTCTAAATACCTTTCATTTAAAAAGAAAATGAAGGATAGAACGGCCAGACGGACTGACTTTAATTTTCCTAAATTCTTTTAATATAACGGGTGATTTTTTAAGAGCTTGATAACTTTTTTTTAAAAAAAAACGCATAAAATTTGCAAAATCTCATCGGTTCTTTATTTGAAACGTTAGATTGGTCCATGACATTTACTTTTTGAAGATAATTTCATTTAAATGTTGACCGCGGCTGCGTCTTAGGTGGTCCATTCGGAAAGTCCAATTTTGGGCAACTTTTTCGAGCATTTCGGCCGGAATAGCCCGAATTTCTTCGGAAATGTTGTCTTCCAAAGCTGGAATAGTTGCTGGCTTATTTCTGTAGACTTTAGACTTGACGTAGCCCCACAAAAAATAGTCTAAAGGCGTCAAATCGCATGATCTTGGTGGCCAACTTACCGGTCCATTTCTTGAGATGAATTGTTCTCCGAAGTTTTCCCTCAAAATGGCCATAGAATCGCGAGCTGTGTGGCATGTAGCGCCATCTTGTTGAAACCACATGTCAACCAAGTTCAGTTCTTCCATTTTTGGCAACAAAAAGTTTGTTAGCATCGAACGATAGCGATCGCCATTCACCGTAACGTTGCGTCCAACAGCATCTTTGAAAAAATACGGTCCAATGATTCCACCAGCGTACAAACCACACCAAACAGTGCATTTTTCGGGATGCATGGGCAGTTCTTGAACGGCTTCTGGTTGCTCTTCACTCCAAATACGGCAATTTTGCTTATTTACGAAGCCATTCAACCAGAAATGAGCCTCATCGCTGAACAAAATTTGTCGATAAAAAAGCGGATTTTCTGCCAACTTTTCTAGGGCCCATTCACTGAAAATTAGACGTTGTGGCAGATCGTTCGGCTTCAGTTCTTGCACGAGCTGTATTTTATACGGTTTTACACCAAGATCTTTGCGTAAAATCTTCCATGTGGTCGAATAACACAAACCCAATTGCTGCGAACGGCGACGAATCGACATTTCACGGTCTTCAGTAACACTCTCAGAAACAGACGCAATATTCTCTTCTGTACGCACTGTACGCATTCGTGTGGTTGGTTTAATGTCCAATAAAGTAAACTGAGTGCGAAACTTGGTCACAATCGCATTAATTGTTTGCTCACTTGGTCGATTATGTAGACCATAAATCGGACGTAAAGCGCGAAACACATTTCGAACCGAACACTGATTTTGGTAATAAAATTCAATGATTTGCAAGCGTTGCTCGTTAGTAAGTCTATTCATGATGAAATGTCAAAGCATACTGAGCATCTTTCTCTTTGACACCATGTCTGAAATCCCACGTGATCTGTCAAATACTAATGCATGAAAATCCTAACCTCAAAAAAATCACCCGTTATAAGATTTTGTGTTTCTATATGTTTGAAGAGAAATAATTTCAGTAACGACATTTCATTGAATTTTGTAAACAATAGAACAGACATTTTCAATCTTTAGTCCATATTTAATATATACATATTAAAGAATTTAGAGTGTTTAAAGGAACTGTATTCCTAATTTTGTTATTAAAAATTTCATTGGACTGAACACGCTTTCGAGTGATACATACATAATTAAAAAGGTGGGAGCTCATTGACTGAGTTTCTAATTGTTGAGACATTATTCGTACTCTTTGATTCCATCTATATCATTTACAAATTCTTTTTCTTATTAAATTCAAAATATGCTCAGAGTATTTTGGAAAAATGTTAACAATGCTAAGTAAAGATTTTTTTTAAGTTGTATAATTAGCTCGTGAATAAGAGATATTGTGAACTAAATTAACTTGAGTTTGATAATTTGTTTGTCTGATTCCTAAATATTATTGTCAAAACAAGCCTTTTCGGAATTATACCCTAAATAGCATATTTCATTAGGTACACGATCGATCCAATCTTCCAAATAATAAAATTTCGCATAGGTGAAATTATCCTATTTGTTAAACTTTTTTATAACCGATATAATTCATCGCAATGATTTGTTTGGTCTGCACATTCTTTACATTTCTGATAAAATTGAGCCAAGCAGGTTATATAAGTATAATTTTTGGAATCACTGTACATATTTGAGAGCGTCTTCGTAAACGCTAACATAATAATCTGCCCGATAACATCATAACTTTAGCTATAGGCTAGTTGTAACAATGGCCCTTAGATAGTTAGAAACCACATTCATACAACATTGGTCAACCAACCTTCAGTCACTTTTAGCTGGGTTAGTTTATTGTTTTAGGATTTAAAATGTATTATAACTTACCTAATGAAAGTTTCATTACAGCTTCCTTCATTATTTCAAAAATTGGCTCTTCCTGATGATTTGACAATGCATCAAATTGATTTGAAATATTTTGAACAGCTTTTTGAAAAACTGGTACGAAACGTTGAAGAATTTGTGGAGCAAATGTTGAGTTCATTAATTTACGATTATGCTTCCATTTAATAACTGAAATGAAACATTTCGAATATTGAATGAAAAATTCGGATTTTTTAAAATTTACCTCAAAGTTTTTCATATACACAGGTATGTAGATAAAATTTAAACGTTTCTTAATATAAAATGTGCACGTTGTTCTTATCGTTAGCTATACAAAATAAAATATTAAATTTTTATTAACATGTTAACAAGAAAAAAACTTAATTGCATTTGGGATAGATTTCGCACCATTCTTAAAACAACTTGGACTTTATTTTTGTATCGAAAGGTACTTTTTATACCGAGAAGTAGCTTTTGTAGTGAAAATTATTTTTATACTAAAATATATTTTTTGTAAAAGACAGTTTTCTTTACTGGAAAATTATTGTTTTACTGAAAAGTAAATTTTGTATTTTAAGTTTCATTTTTTCTACAAAAGTACTTTTTGTACTGAAAGGTTCCGTTTGCATTAAGAAGACTTTTTATTTTAAAAGATACCTTTTGTACTGAAATGTCCTTTTTATAGTAAAAGGTGTTTTTATAATAAATGTTATTTTTATACAAAAAGAAGCTTTTTTAAAAAAATGTACTTCTTATAACAAGAGTTATTTTTTTACAAAAAATTATTTTTATGCTCAAATGTACTTTTTATAATAAAAGGTACTTTGTATCCATTAAAGCTACTTTTTACTAAAGGCATTATTTATTCATTGAAGCTACTTTTTATACAAAAGGTACTTTTATACTAAAAGGTACTTTTAATACTAATGGGTACTTTTTAAGACAAAATATACTTTTATATGAAAATGTTCTTTTCACATTAAAAGGTTATTTTTATAATAAATACCGACAATTTGGTTTTAAAAAGGGAAGCTCGACAATTGATACTTTTTTAGATTGCAAATTACCTCTCGTTACGGAAACAGACAACAATAATTTCGCTCGTCTTCGAACGAGCTTTTGACAAAATAGGATTTCATTCAATTCTGAATCAGCAAATCGAGTGGAGAATGGGACATTATATCATTAGATATGTCATGAATTTCATGAATAAGAGAAAAATAATTGTTCGAGTAGAAACTTGTTAGTCTAAGTCTTTCCCCCTATACAACGGTGTCCCACAGGGTTCGCCGTTATCTATCATTTTTTTCGTAATAGCTTATAACAATCTATTTTCAGTCATATCCATCCATTAGGAAGTTGTTTTTTGTGCCTACGCTGATGACTTTAATATAGTAATCAGATCTGACAGAAGAAAAAACATTGTTCTCAGTTTGGACGATCTCTTCAACGATATAGACGAATGGTGTGACGGTTCTGGTGCTATGCTTTCTTCGACAAAGCGCAAATTTCTACACGTTTGCAATATAAGAATACACTCATCAAACATAGCAATAACCCGATCCATTAAGGATACTGGGAATATTGATAAATAAGAAATACAGATGGAATGACCATATAGACTATATTACTTCCTCAGTGACACAACGGTTCAACATTATAAAATGCCTGTCCAGCTCTCGATTTATTTGTAATTCCATCTCCCTCATTTCGATATTAAAAGCTCTTATACTCTCGATGATAAATTATGGTCTACTAATTTTTGGATACGCTCCTAGATCCCAACTCAGGAAATTTGAATCCATAGTAAACTCGGCAATGAGAATTGCTCTGGGTGCGCTTCGTTCTACACCGCTTATCTACTCAGAGCAAAATTTCAACCACAAAACTTTTTAAAATATTTTTATACAGAAAAATCCTACTGTTCATGCAGTTAGCGAAAATGGTGAAACGGTCTAAAAAAATACCTAAAGTGCCATCGATCATTTACGGGATTATTCAGAATTGTAATGAGCTTACGAGTAATATAAAATAATACACAACATTTTTACTACGTACGATGTAATTTCTAATGAAATTGTAAACCAGAAAAGTAATAACTTACTTCGTAGCAAGCGCAGATGTACTTCCGAACGATGACATCAGCGTATACAAATATTAACTTAGTGTCTGCACCCTGATTAAAAAAAAAATAACCGCATAATTGACTAAGTCTTAATTTTAAGACCACAATTAAATTATTTAATTTATTTGCTTAAGTAAAAATATGTTTTTAGTCTCAAGAAAAAAAAAATTTTTAAATAATTTTTTCAACAGAATTAGAAAAATCAAATCCAGATAATCAACCGGGTGTTACGTTACGTAAGGTTATGCCTCTTTTTAACAAAGTAGGTATTATTATAAAAGAATATAAAGAAATTTAAAATTTAGATGTATTTGGTATACATATCGCATAATTAATATTGACTTATCAGCAAAGACTTAAGAAAACCATTTGGATTAGAATACGACATTCATTGACTTTCTGAAAGTTAATTCTTTAATATAAAATTTTATATCACATATACATATGTGTTAATGGTAAATAACTTTAGAAGGAGAAAACATTTTATTGAAATTTCTATACCGTTGGTTTAGTGGGTTAAGGCATAATTAGATGTGACTTCTTCGCATTAGGGTTGTTCTACTGTGTAATTTTTGTTTGTTTTTAAACTGCAATGTAATCCGATTCAATAGGATTTTGTTTAAATAGCAAAAATAGAGTAGCAAAAATAGATTAAAAGCGCCTCTGTAATCGCGTACACAGTTTCGAAATTTTGTTTTAGAAAAACGTGTTTAAATGTGTCAAAATAGGCCCAAGACTGGGTTCGGCAGCCTGTAACTTTAGTATATTACGAAATAAATGTGTAAAATTTTTGTATGTAGTTCTTATGAACTACTACCGATTTTAGTTCATCAAAAAAAAAATTCCTAAGCTTCTTAGTCGGATTCTTCCCTAATTACATTGTAAAATTTTCGAATTATCATTATTCGATCATATCGTTTAAGAAAGTATATAAAATTTGGCTTACAAGAATTATATTTGGCTAAAAAGTTCACATAAATTTTTTGGTAGCAATACACCAACAAACTTCCTTCCTGTGATATGGATGTCCTCTATTCAATTTCTGTGGATATTATTTTCTTAAACATTTTTATTTGATTTCGTTGTTATAATTTCGAACGATTTTAATGTTATTTTTTCAGATTTCATTAATAAATAAAGATTTAAAAATTAGAATAATTTTAAAAAATTTTTATATACATGGAATTTTCTTGCTTTTCAAAGACTAAAAATTTACTCTCCTTTTACAGCGCTTGAGTAAAGTTATCTCAAATATGTAAACAAGAATTGCAATTAAAAAATTTAAACTGTTTCCGTTCCGATACATATATCCATAATATATATATTTTTTTATTATTAATTATTATTTTTTTAAGAAGCAAAATATGGATAAAATTACATTTTTGAATAGAATTTGACTTTGCGACATGTCTGCATAGGTTTTTTTTTAGCCCTTTTTTAAAAATGTTCCATGAATGGATTAAAACCACTATTCTTTAAATATTTAAAAAATCTAAATTTGGATGCTCGCTATGAAATTTCATGAAAATATCAACCTTGTAATATCAAAGGTCATTTTAGCCCTCTTTAGAGAAAATACAAAAAAAAATCAATTATAACGGATATTTCAAAGTTAAGTATATTCCGTTAATGTATTCAGAAGTCAAGTTTACTAGAAGACTAATAGTCTTTGAGGGCTGAACATACTAATGGAATATTATAAATAGAAAAATTCCCGTTTGAGTAGACATTATTGTTATAGTTCTTTAAAAGACGGGTACTACTTATGCAAATGGGAGATGGACCGTTCAAATATTCTTAAAAAAAATGTTACTCAACATTTCATAGCACAAATATTAGCTCAGCGGAACATTTATAATTTTGTTGAACTTATTTAAAAAATATTACAAATTTAAATGCCATACCTGAGACTGTTCACAAATGCTAGAATTTTCGAGAAAGGAATTTTTCACCATTCTTTTTGAAATCACACAACAATTGACTAAACTTACCTTTGCTCGTTATTATACCTCCTGGCAGAGCATAATCAACTGATTGATAGAGAATATTGGCTTTATTAAGAAATTCCTCTGAAGATAACACGTGTTTAATGACATTTGGATCAATTGTTATCAATAATGGGCTACCAGCCAACCATATGAAATATGTTGATGTTTTCAATTTTTGAAAATTCATGCCAACGTTATACAGGAATTCTATAATGGTATGAAAAAAGACCCACAAAAAATTTTTTTTAAATTTTGTAAAATATCTTACAACTTGCATTTACTATTTATTGGTACAACTTGATGAATATTGCCTATAAATGGCAGACCATAGAGAGTTGGTACTTTGGAAGTTATATGCCGATATTTGTAGTATCTCTGCAGAACATCGTGGAGTATTAAAACAAATATAAAGATGACAAACAAGTAGATATTAAATTTGAAATATTCTTGTATATCCGACATTTTGAACAGAAATAACTTATGTTTAGAGTAAGAAGTCTATATTTATACAAACAGAATATTTTGTTTTAAACAAGGAAATAAGTATGTTCCATATATTAAATACATTTAATTAATCTTTGACATCATCAGAAGTGTTATAAGTTAAACATAACCACTTTACTTGAGTGATAATATTAGCAATTACCGGTGTTGAATCACAGATGTTGCTTAACAAAGTAAATCTGACTAATTAAAATATCGGAAAATAAATCGCTCTGTTGTACATTATAGTAGCCCCTTATTGTCAACTCTTATAAAATATTCGACTAGCATACGCACTTACACTGAAACTCTCTTAAAATATAGTGGCTTTATAAAAAAATGGCACAACTATTTTCATAAATTTTGAGAATTTTTAAATTAGATAATCGTAAAAAAGTATGTTTTGGGTCTTGGTTCTTTTCACAGAGGTTGAAATTCTCCTTCTTCCGTTCTTGAACCCATCATTCCGAGGGCAATAGCTTTCGTGCAAAAGCTTAATTGCCATCTAGAGTAAGAAGGCACCAAAACCATGTATCCTGAATGGGTAGAAAGTCGTCTAAAAAAAGTCTTTTCATAAAAAAGTAATTTTTATTTAAAAACAACCTTTAATAAAAAAAACCACCTTTTCATAAGAAATTAAAATAAGTACCTTTTCCTAAAAGCATTTTTAAGAAAGCATTTACATAATAACTAGATATTAATGATGTGAAATAAATGTAAAGGCATTAAAGGGTTAAGGCTATTTGTTAAATACACCACACTCGAGGTCGGTAAGAAAGAAGAACAGAGTTGAAGGGTGAGTCGTTAAAAGAAGGTCGAAGTCAGTTGCACGAAAGTTGGTTTAGCATAAGTGGTTTTTAAAGAGAAGTTGTTTGAAGCTATTGTGTAAATTAAAACTGAAATTATTGTGTCAATTAAAATTAAAACTAAAGCTAACTTGTTAATTATAATTTTTATATCTGAATTACATATTCCATATCAATCAATATCTATTTGTGAAAATTGAAATAAATCAAATTAAATTGAAATACCTAAATCATTAAACTGAAATCTTATTAATTTAATGAGATAAAATATTTACATAAATATTTCAAGATTTTAATAAAAATTAATTTTTTCTTAAGCCTTTCGACCCCAACGTTACTTGTGTGCAATTTCATATGTTTCGCGACTAACGGTAAGCGCTATTTTTAGTTTTTTTGCAGAACCGTATTGATAACGGAAGCTATATTTGTATACTTTAAGTTTGACCAAAAAACAAATCATTTGTCAATCAATTAGTAAAGTTATTTTCATTAGAAAGTGCGTGTGTAGAGTAAAAAATTTTTGCGAATTTCGAAAGAGGTATGTGTAATGTGATCCTTTTTTTAAATAATAACATATATTAAAAAAGTGTTTATGAAATAATTTTTAGTAAATTTCAAGTAAAATATTTATCAAAGTTAAATAACCCTTTTGTAAGCAAACAGCAGGTGTATAATTTTCATAGTTAGCAAGTTGCTTGTGAGCAACCTTGGGCAATTGTGTTAATAAATTTATTTACTCTTAGATATGAGAACCGAAGAGAAAGGCTTGACAAATGAAGACATTGAAAGAATATTGAACTTCGGTTGGGATGCCTCTAGTGACGAGGAAAGTAGAGATGAGGTGGATGACATTTCTGCATTGCTAGATAGGAATTTGGAACGAATCATGGAAAGAGGTGAAAGCATAGAGATCGGTCTTCTTAACAATATAATTACGGAAGAATGCGTGCAAGAATCTAGTTGTAATGTTGATACTTGCTTTGAAAAAATTGATAAAAAGACGTGCTGATGTGCAGATAATAGCATTCAAAGGTATATGTCAAAAAAAATTAGTATATTTATACATTCATGCTCTCAGTTTTGGTTATCGGTCGGCCAACCTACAAACAATATAACCCAGCCAATTTCTGGAATTTCTGGAATGGTATATGATTTTATATCGTATGTTAGCGAAGGCACCTGCCCGTCATATGGATTAGGAATATATTCGGATGTTCCCTTAATCTGACTTTATTTCCACAACTGGTTTACGTCTGTAAGTCTCCCTTTTGCTTTGAAGGAAATGATAATTTTTGCAATAGGGACTATACGTAAAAACCGGATAAGTAATTGCTAATTGCTTTCAGATGCTGAGCTCAAAAAGAGGGGAAGAAGATCTTATGACGTGAGATGTAAAACCAATTACAACCTAGTATGTCTAAAGTGGTTTGTTAATAAACCAGTTTTACTAGCATTTTCGTATATAGATTATCAACCTGTTGACTTTTGCAACCGTTGGAACCCAAAAGAAAAAGTTTATATTGATGTTCCAAGGCCTACGACTATAGGCAGTTATAATAAAGCACGGAAGTGGTTGACCTGGCAGATATGCGTATGGAGTTGTACAAGATTAATCACCGCTCAAGAAAGTGTTGTCTCGGAACATCCATTACAAATGCGTGGCTGCTTTATAGAGAATATCTTTCTTTGTCCCAACCAACAAGAAACATATTCCGCTAATGCAATTCCAACTGGAAATTGCTAATGATCTTTTGCAACATACTTCCTCTTCTGCGGATTCTATACAAAGAAAAAGTGGTCAACCATCGAATGGAGAAATCAATAAACTGTCATCTCCGAGTCTCCGCAAAGCAACAAAAAATATAAGTTTCAGCGAACCCTTCAGATGATAAAGTGAATCATTGGATAGTATTTGGTGAAAGAGGGCGTTTCAGACAAGAACTCCAATGTCCAAGTGTCAAAAGTGTAAGGTCCATCTTTGTTGCAACAACAATAAAAACAGTTTTTTGTCCTATCAGATTTAATTTTTTTAAATAATTCAATAAAACTTTATACAGATCTCATTAAAAAATATGTTTTATATACCACTATTGCCCACCGTTGCTCACAAGCAACTTTCTCTACCGCCCAAACGAACAGGCGTGGCGACAAAAAGCTCAGGAAAAAAGGAATAAAGATAACAGATTTTATAGACAGCACAATACCAGAAAAATTTTACGAAATGTTACAAATGAATATCTGAAGATAATTGACAACGTCAGATCCATTCATATCAAGCATTCGAAATCAATGGAGATTAGAATATCTGGACTTAGATGAAAAATATAAAAGTTTGCTACTCGACAGAAATAATACACAACTGAACGTCGAATATTTATAAGAAATATTCCAACTAAATGAATAATAACTATAAATTACTTTTTCTGTTGTTTATAATAAAAATTTAAAAACTTCCGAATAAATAAATAATTAAAAAACTTCAAAATGAAATAAATCCAAAGAAAAAAGAAATAACTCCCAACTTTACAAAATGAAATAACTCCCGAACGAAAAAGTCCCAATATTTGGAAGTTATTTCAAAAAGAATCATCATATAATTAATAAACTCACAACAAAAACGAAGTAACTTCCAATTCAAAAATATCGTTTCAAACTGTTTAATTCCTAAATATGTATATTAGTAAGCATACATATTACGTTTACCTATTTGTGTATGTATTCATTAGGCATAATAAGTAAGATAATATAAAGAATGAATAACAAAATATTTGAAATGTGTATTTAAAAAACAACTCGTATTGTGTAGTTAACTTCTTCACGACAAATAGGGCAATTAAAATGTTCGACTCCTTCGGCAATACCTTTAGCATGCAGTTTTAGGACACAAGCATTGCATGTTTTTATATATCCGGAAGGAATCATCAGCATATTGGGTTCAACCTGAGCACGTGGTACTGCTGGAGGCACCAACACAATATCTTCCTTCTCCTCTTCTTCGTCTTCTTCTAGATACATGTGATCCTCAAAGAGATCATCAGCAGGCTACATTCCATTAATAATCATGTTTTTTGGGAAAACCAATCGATTTATGAATACTGTCGCAGCAATGATTCCAGAATTGGTTTTTTTTAATCATTTCCGCTTTTTCAATAAATTTCCTTTTCTGTTTAGTTTTGTCCAAAGCACTGCCGCATTAGCCCGCAATTCAAAATCTCGGGACTTGTTAAACTACTCAGTTAGTTAATTTTTTACAAATTTAAGAAAATTTCCTTGTCTGGGTATCATTTTGGACAGTACTCTATTATATCTTTCGATGACAGAAGTCATTCGATTCGGTGTCTCGAAAAAATATAGTCCGTTTGCTCCAATCTATGTTTGATATCAGTTAAATACAAAAAAGAAACGCTTGATAAATTATCCACAAGATAATTTATTATAGTATTTTCTTTAGAAGTGCTTACCTTCACTAACCATTGCTTTTCAAAGTATTGCAAAAAAATCGAAAATTCAGAGTGACGCTCGAGCTGTTGCATTCTGTCGAAAATTTTCCGAATGCCCCCGTTATATGCGTGGTAGGCAACATTGGAAGCGACAAAAGTTTGTGGTATTTCAATAACGCCTTACAGTCTTGCTGAATCAATTGAGTTATTTGTTTATGCTTTGTTGTCATTTGGCGCCATACTGCCTGGCAAGTGAAACCAACAGCCATAGAGTTTTGTATCCAAAATGAAGTTTTAATCGGTGAAGATCGCACCATATATGTTCAATATATTCGACTGGATGTAATTGAATAAATGTGTTTATCATTTTGTAGACCTTTTATTTGACAGAATGAAAAATACAGGGAAAACCTATTGAAAGTATGAAATAAATTAGTCCACAGTCTTTCACCACTATGTAGAGATGGAGTTGTTTTATTTTAAAACAAGAACTATATTTATCATCCAAATGCATTGATCTTTTATTTGGTTAAGGGCTTTAAGTTCTTCATACAGTTTCCGTTGGTCAATATGGTTATGTTCAAAATTGTGGCCTTACGACAAAATCACTAGCGACTTGCAATTTACTTTATAACACATATAACATTTCCTTCCTTTAGATTCAGATTTTTTGATTTTTTATACCCTCCCACCAGTGTGCAGAGGGCATATATAAGTTTATCATTCCGTTTGTAATAATTAGAAAAAAGTTCTGGATCTCATAAAATATATATATTTGTGTCTTCCTTATAACAAGCGGAGTTGATATAGCGATGTCCGTCTGTCCGTCTGTGGAAATCACGATGACAAATTTAATCGGGCAGCTAGTGTGCTCGTTGGCATAAATAATGATTCATTAACATTCTGAGAAGTTTGCGACTTAAAATAATCAATTGATTAGGGCCCGAGATTTGAATGAAGAACTAAAAAACTCTTGTAAAAATATGATTTTCTATGTTGTTCTTGTTACAATAGGACAGCTAGCGTGATCATTTTTAGTGAGAATGATTGACCAAGATCGTGGGAAGATTTCTGTTTCATAAATCATTAAAATCTGTGGAACAGGTCCAGGGAAATCTCTGAAAAAGTAAAAAAAATTAAAAATATGATGTTTCTATATTGTTCTTGTTGTTATTCTAAATGTTGTATTGTTGCCATAGCTGAACTTGTTATTTTTGTGGTCGTTGTGGTGATTGTATAATAAAAACTAACCCTTTGTACATTTTTTATCCACTCTGGTAGAAAAGTTTAAAAGTTTCCATTGTTTTGGCATTACTAAAAAAATTTGTTAGATCATTTTTGTCATCACCACGAGCCTGCTTGCAGATCGATTGGGTCACGGGAAAGGGGTTAAAAATCCATCCAAATTTTTTTCGACAAGCAGACAGTACGAGTTAATATAAAGGGAGTAAAAATTCACCAACATTTAAAGCTAATAATGCTTAACTAGTTGTTAATAAAAAAAAACAATGTAAATTTACCAAAATAAAATTGTATATATTAATTTATTTAAAGAAAAACACAACAGTAACTTTTGATGTTGTATTTTTTGTGTGCATATTTTTATAACACGGTGTCTCGTCTAACTGTAATTCATATGCTTTCTGGTTATGTTACATAACCGTTCGCTTTGATAGTTTTAAGGATTGAAATCAAATGGCTCTCCCTAACCTAACTGGCGAGGCCATTGGTTGTGTAGGGATGTGGATCCTATAACCTGGCATTATGACTAGCTGAAAAAAATAATATAGAATACATTGATGTTCATTTTGTAATATTTTGGTGTTGTATTTTTTGTGTGTAGTATTTACATATACATACATATGTACATATACTAAATAATAAAATAATATACAATATTCTATATATGTATATATATATCCATAATAACCGCATGTTAGAAATAAATTGGTATATTATTTTATTTATATAAAATTCTGCAATATTTTGTTTCGGGGAAAATACATTTATTTTGCATTTACAAACAGAGTGTCACCCATTTTGCTCAGTGTGGCTATGCCACAGTAGATGGCGCCATCTACATGAATCTCAACATTTTCAATTAGATATCAAACAGAACAATGTTAACAGTACATACAGTGCTGAGTAAAGAAGAAGCAATGAGTTTTTTGCTTTCAAAACAGTCCTACATAGTTATGCATATACAATTATTATTCTGCTTTACCTACAAAATATCTGATTGCGATTATATATACTATATTTATTTAAATTGTGTATAATTACTAACGCATTTCTATTCACATAAATACAAAATTGCACCTTTTAAATTTTCCATTCAAATTTAAGAAAATATCACTTCTAAAAATTGGAATTCAGATTTCCAATTATAAATTAGAAAATATCAATTGAATTTCAGAAAATCACGTTAAAACGTCGGAAATAATAACTTGAAATTTAGAACACATCAATTGAATTATTAAAATATAAATTTAATTTTTTAAACACAAATTGAAATTCAGAAAACCCCAAATATGTTTACATATAAAAACTCAACTGAAATCGAAAAAAATATTGCGATTCAGGAGATATTAATAGCATTTCAGGATAAGAAAACATTAATTTGAATTCAACGAAGTTTAAAAAACCTCAAATGATATTTAAGAATTGCGAACATAAAAATGGTTACATAAATGAAGCGCAATTTGATGAGAATGTTATTAATATATTATTTGTCATAATTTTTTGGATGCAAATTTGAAGTTATTCAGAAAAAAAAAGATAACAATTTATTTTATTTACCATTTTTGGGACATTTGGTTTTTTGCACTTGACATCCCTAATTTGAACCAGTGTTCATGAGACTTCAAAATTTGACTTCATGTTAGGCAAAGTAAAACCCAAAAAAGTGAAGTTCGATAATAATTCCCAGGTAGTAGTAGTATTTGGAGTCAAGAAATGAAAATATATTTTATTGATATAATTTAATTCAAAATCAAAAGTTGGCATCACTGGGTTAGACTTTAAATTGTATTATGTTGTGTTACCACAAAATCTAATAGTGAAAACTCCCTTTTAATAAGTAAAAAAAATATTTTCCAAATATGGCAATATTTTAACAAAAAAAGAAAAACTGACAGAACTTTTGTTTTTGGTTATTTTGTTACACCATCCGACCTATACGGCCGCAATGAAGAATTATTTGGCCAGTTAAAGGAAACTATACAGCCATTAATTTGCAAAAACTTAAACTAAATTAAACGAGAGGTTATGTCAGCAATGACCAACGATGACCAAAAAGCAAACACCGAAACGTGTTTTCTTATATCCGAAATAATAGAAAAGGCGAAAACGATCTTTCCTCGCTGGAGCGCGATTTACTAATGTGAGAGAGCTCTATATACCAACTCTTGGAATAAACAAAAATCCAGATCAAACCAAAGAATTTGCTGAAATAATTTGGTATTAAGTTTAACAAATTGTTTACCGTTTCAAATATTTTGTTTACATTTATTATCAATACTCAAACTGAGGTGCAGGGTATCAAATATTCGGCACAGCCGAATTTAACACTCTTACTTGTTTTATATATAATTGTTTTTCCACTTTACATTCAACACTCTACTATTTCTTCTTTTGCCACATTATTTCGAACGCAAGACTTGTCATTTTATTTTTCAACTATAACACCGATCTTCAATGGCCGCAAAATTTAACAAGTTAGTTATTGTTCTTTATTCAAATTGAAATTATTAATTACATTTTTTTTTAAGAATAATATAATTTAAAATAATAAGGAACATACGACTATGACATCGTGTCATCAGTCGGATAGAGAATTACTATGATATATTTGTTTAAAATATCGCACCTGTACCTCTAAAGTGAGTCAACTCAAAAAATACAAATTTTCAGTAGAGGCATAAAACGGTTTTTTTTAATATTTACTATAAAATTTAAAAACAATTGTTTCATTGTAAAGAATTGCGAATAAAAAGTAGTTGTTTTTGCGATTTTTTCAGTGATCATCAAAAATAACAAGTTTTTTGGGTGCAACTTAAAATATGTCTTTTTAGTGGATTCTAAAGAAGCTATGTATGTATAACACAAATAGGGTTACAACTGTATTTTTTTGCGAAAGACTAGAAAAATCGATGTTAGATGTTTACACTATGTATCGTTTTCTTGCAAAAAGTACAGGTGCGATATGTTTTGCATTATTTAGCAAGCAAATCAAATCATTCGCCGTTAAGAAAGCCTTTTTTTAATATTTTTATCTGAACTAGAGGAGAATTAGGCATTTGGCAATAAAATGAAGTATGTATATCTTCTGTATCATTAAGATTGCATAGATTGTCTTTGCTGTTGAAATCTTGTTCCATTGAGCTCATTTATATCGCATCTAGCTTTAAAAATATAGCTTATTGCATTAATATTGTCTGAGATTTCAAAATAAGTTTAGTGTTCTTTAAAGTTAAACTTTGAATAGAGACGAGTTGTTCGAGTTGCCTTTTCTTCATTTATAGCCATTTCTCTTAATTTAATGCCATTCGTTATATTGCCTTAATAGTCCCCAGTCTTCTTTTGTTGTACATTCCGAAATTCTTATTGTGCTAAAATCAAGTGCTAGCTTTTCAATATATTTGTACCAATAATATTCTTTCTCAATTATTAGTTTCGTAAGCTGGTTAGGTAAGCGATTTTCAATATATTCGTGTAGAGTTCTTATTATATAACGAAGGTCTAAATCTAATCTGTAAATGTGCTTATTTTCAAAACCAGTCGGAAATTTTAAAATCTTTTTTTAAAAATATCTTTGAAGCTTGTCCACTTCATCGAAAAGGTAAAATCACCTCATTTGGGCTCCATATGATTTAATAGCTTGGCAAACCGATTTAAATAAATTCCACTTTGCATCTAAGCCTATCTCTTTTTTTGCTAAATAATCCTTCCAGGGTGCGTTTATAGAGTTTTAAGCGGATATATTTCTATTTTCCAAATGTTTTTTAAAGGACATTTTTGGAGATAATGTAACACCAAGATATGTGTACTCGTTACTTACAGTTATAGGCTCTCCTTTAAAAAACCAACCTTCTCTTGTTGAGATTTTTCCTCTCCATTTCTAAATATCATCATTTCTGATTTATTTAAATTTAACTCAAGATTCCACATTTTACAATATGTTTCGAGGTTGTGTATCATATTTTGCATTATACTGACATCATCAGCCAAAATTACGATGCAGCATACATCAATAATCTAATGTTTGTTGGTCCTACGTTTATTCCTCCTTCTAGATTAGAATACAAATCATTTAGGTAAATGGAAAAAAGCTTTGGGGATAACAAGCAACTTTGCTTTACTGCTGATGAAGTCTCGAACTCGTCAGATAGATATTCTCCATTCCAGACAGCAAATTTAGGATGACTGTAAATACTTTCTATCATATTGACCATTTTCGTTGACATACCAATGCTATGCAGTTTACATATTAATGATTTTCTACAGACTTTGTCGACTGCGGCTTTGAAATCCACAAAAAATGCGTACAGTTTTTTCTTTCCTTAAACTTTAGGGCAATCGCTGCTAAATTATACAAATTATACAAATTGGTATTCAGTTAAAATATTGTGTCTATTAAGCCAGACATTTATTCATTTATTAATGATACCCATAAAAATCTTTGCTACTGTGTTAACAAGTACTGACCGCAATCAGTTCATTGCATTGTTTAACGTAAGATAATGCATTGCTTTGCTGCTCTTCAGTTGTGAAACGGTTTTAAGAGCCATTATAAAAGCAACAGAATTTATTAAAATGTAATTTTAAGTGAAACGAAAAAGCTCCCAACAAAAATGGAAATTGCAATAATACCCATCTAAAGTTCATTGGTGATTATTTCATTTGGAAGTTTCTTTCACAATGTGGTTATATAAGTATGAATATTTAAACAAATAAATAATGTACGAATAATAAAAAAAAAGGTGAAAAAATAATATTTGTAGAAATTTTTTGATATATATAACTTTTCGAATTCTGCTGATAGATTCCTGGAAGATTCTTTCGGAGTATATATTAAAATCTATAAGTAGTTATTTAATTTTTTATAAATAATTTTTTATAATAACTATTTACTTCGGGATAACGTTAAAATGCATATGTGTGGAGTAAAACCATACATATGCACTCATGAAGCAAATGCTACAAACACAACGACCACAGCAACTACAACGATTACAGCAATGATATACAAATTCAAAATTTAGAATAAGAACAACAGAAAGAACAACATAAGGAAATAATATTCTCTTCAAGTTTTTTAAGTTTTATTCAAAACTCTCAGGACATGTTTAACCGATTTTTATAACTTGAAATAGCAACCTGCTTGGATGTCAATGAATCATTTTTACTAAAAATAAGCAACCCATCCGTCCTATTTTGAAAGCGTGAAAGTGATTTCCACAGCCGGACGGATGGACAGGCGGACATCTGTATATCGCACCTGTACCTCTAAAGCAGTGAAGGCCGTACCAACCACGCTGGTGCTCGGCTTCTTATATGTATACAGCAGAACGAAAACAAAAATACTCATCAAAGAGTAAAACTAAACAACAATTTCATTCAGTCTTGTGAAAACGCAGGTCTATGTCGCATTGCCTTTTGAAATTCATATATATTTTTTTTAATAGCTACACAGAGAATATTTGTTTAAAAGGAACCAAAAATGTTGAGAAAATTTCGAAGACTTGATAAACTAAATTACGCAAAGCAGTTGAGTCTGCTATATATTAAACATTTTCTATAAATTACATATGTACGTCGCCTCCATTTGACAACACTATAGCTGTCTTTTATGCATTTTTTTTTTAATTTTAAAAAATATCCAGTTACTGCGGGCTGTTAACTTTTTTTAGTTTTAGGTAACATATCACTTATTAACCTTTGAAATTTCTTATCTTTTTAAGTTTTGCTATTTTTTCTTGTTTTTTAATGAAATGAATAATTTATTATTCCTTATTTGATTTAATAAACTTCAAACTTTTGGATAAAAGAGAATGTTCTCCACATTTTTTTACATTTTCTGATTGTAAGATTTAAAATTTTAAAACAACAAAATATATTTAAAATTTTACCATATTCTTCGTGAACTCAACTATTTTCCCTTTATGTCATTCATAAACACATTCATACAAAATCTACACAAACCCATTTAATATCGACATTGTGTTACGTCCATGGATCTCGATCAGTGTAGTACAATTAACACATGCTCATAAACACTATAACTAACTCAATTCTCTCGATGGCCACCACTGCTCTAAAGTGAGTCAACTCAAAATTTACAAATTTTCAGTAGAGGCAAAAAATGGTTTTTTTAATATTTACTATAAAATTTAAAAACAGTTGTTTCATTGTAAAGAATTGCAAATAATAAGTATACAACAATAGCAGTAGTAGATATTTTTTTTCAGTGATCATCAAAAATAGCAATTTTTTGGGTGCAACTCAAAATATGTCTTTTTAGTTGATTCTAAAGAAGCTAATCTTATAGCACAAAGATGGTTACAACTGTATTTTTTTACGAAAGACTAGAAAAACCGATATAAGATTTTTACAGTCGATAGATGACCACTGTATATCGTTTTCTTGCAAAAAGGGAAAATTGAAAAATTTTGAGTTGACTCACTTTAGAAGTACAGGTGCGATATATATATGGGGGGTTTCATGTCAAGTGCACCAACTTTTGAAACCGATGTCTTCCGATCGGAATGAAATTTGCACCAAGGTTAGTCCTACTGGATGGTAGTTTAGGCACAATTTTTCAACAAGATCGGTCAAGATCTCTCTGAGTTAGAGGGGATCAAAATTTGACATTTTGGCCAAACAGGTGTTTTTCTCATCCATGTAACTTATTACCTATTGTTCTTAGAAAATTTTCTCCCAAATAGTTTAGATAGCTATTTCTTCAATATATTGGAAAAAAAAAAACTTAAAAAAAAAAAATTTTTAGACTTTTTTTTTTGCTAAATTAAAGCATTTTTTGCCTTTTTTTCAAAAAGGGCATTTTTTTTATAAGAAAGCTTAGGATTTTTCCTTTAAGAGCTTTTTGGTCGCTTAGTGGGATGGGAGTGGGATATCTATCAAAATAAATGTTTTGTAACTCAAGACAACGGTTTTTCAATTTTTCACAAATGCACTATTTTGAATTTGTCCTATTTGTGTGAAAAACCTTACAAATAAAACTTATACTGAGAAACTAGACAAACTAAACTTTCCGAAGGTATATAACATACCTAACTAAAATTTTATACCCTCGATACTGTAATACCCAGAATATGTTAACCTCAGGAAAAAAATCGCTTTTTTTCTATAGAAATGTTGAACAATTATTTTTTTATTTATTTGTAATAATAATTAAATTAATATATAATAATTATAATAAAAATAAATAGATAAATTATTTAATAACATTTAATCTTAAAACATTAGATCCATTCATATCATAACTATTTTATAGTTAATTTATTGTAGCTGATGAAGTATTTAAGTTTTGTCACTTTTTAAAAATCCAATCTTTCATCCAGCTTATTTGTCGAATTTATTTGCTGCTTTTTTAGCCAATCCTTTCTTGGCGTTACTAGGTTCAACTGTTTATTTCGCTGGTGTTTTTTTTTTTTTTTTGACTTTTGAAAGAAATCGCATTGAGTAGAGGCAGAAAACTTTTTCATAAAAGCATGGTATTGAGCGGTGCCATCGATTGTTATCGCAGAATCGAATCTGCTCTTTAGTGTTTTCAATGTTTCCTCATAATCCTCTTTGCTACTAAAAACTATTTTAGTTTCTTTACAATAATTCTTTGTCCAATGGAATAAAGCAGTCGCATCTAAGATGCGATCTTGATGAGAGCACTGGAGGCTATTCTTTACTGCATTTCTTTTAAGGTTTGCCCCAATACCATCACATGCTCCTTTACCATGAGCAGTAGGATGAAAATGCCACTCAGCTGGCATTCCAAAATCTTTTTCGTGAGCCATAAGATTTGCGAAGCTACTTTTGTGTTCCAGTTTTTCATCTTTCATGTAGTAAATAACTACTGTGAATATAGTTGCTTGGTCGTTATTGAAGTGGAATGTTTGTATGGCATCCTGAAAAACATATTTATAGTTTTCTGCGAAATCATATGAAATAACGAATTCACCAGACTTCAAATGTATCTTCAAATCCTTGAAGAATGACCATTGCTCTTTGACTGAAAAGTCATGGTTTCTCAAGTTTAGCAATCCTGTACACATTTCTTCCACAAAATCATCCACATTTAAAATGATTGTTTTCAATGTGCATCTGTTAGTCTGAATCCAAAAATCAAATTTGGCCTCCTCTATGTATTCTCGATCTAAAGAGTTGATTAAATTTTCTTTGATGAATGTGGTTTTCGGGTAATTGGTACATTCACCTAAGTGGCAAGAAGTTGTTGCATTAGGTAACATAGTCAATTTAAGGCAATCGCGGTAATCGTGTAAATCTTCTGCCGAATCATCTGTTAAATACTTTAAGTTGATTTCCTTCAACATCATTTTCATCGTGAATGCAAACGCATATTGTGTGAGTTCCGCTGCTTGCTGCCAAAACGCAATGTCTTGGCCTCATTTGGGTAAATTTCGTGAAGCCAATTTTAACATCCTCGTGTTCAGATTGAAATGTTGCAAATAACTCTTTCAGGTTACAGAGAACCATTCTCTTCTCTTATGTTATGAAGGTTTGTTACATACCTTCGGAAAGGTTAATTTGTCTAGTTTCTCAGAATAAGTTTTATTTGTAAGGGTTTTCACAAAAATAGGAAAAAATTAAAAATAGTGCATTTGTGAAAAATTGAAAAACCGTTGTCTTGAGTTACAAAACATTTATTTTGATAGATATCCCACTCCCATCCCACTAAGCGACCAAAAAGCTTTTAAAGGAAAAATCCTAAGCTTTCTTATGAAAAAAAAAAAATGCCCTTTTTGAAAAAAAGGCAAAAAATGCTTTAATTTAGCAAAAAAAAAAAAGTCTAAAAATTTTTTTTTGTTTAAAGTATTTTTTTCCGAAATATTGAAGAAATAGCTATCTAAACTATTTGGGAGAAAATTTTCTAAGAACAATAGGTAACAAGTTACATGGATGAGAAAAAACACCTGTTTGGCCAAAATGTCAAATTTTGATCCCCTCTAAAGGTGCTATTACATGATGTGTTTTTTACATATGTACTGTCAAATTTTCCCACAACAAAAGTTGTACACATCGTGTGATACATATGAAACACTGTTTATGTACAATACATGAGGAAAGTCACATGTACATTTTTCAATTAGAACAGGTTCTATTTTTGCATGACAAACATATGAAAATACAACACTGCTTGTGGCGAAAGAAAAACAGAGTAAATTTTAAAGATTAATATTGAAAGAAAAATAAATTGTTTAGTATTATTTAACAATTAAAAAAAAAATATATAACCTTTTTTTTAACAATAAATTTTTTTAAACTCACAAATTAAATCAGCTGTTGTTTACATTTAGAGGTTATGTCATACGGAAATACATATGTACGTGAGATAGCAAAAATTATGAATCGTATGTAAAAGACAATTTTGACAGACATGAGGAATTTCATATGGATAAAAAAAGTGACAGTACATATGTAAAAAACATTTCGTGTAATAGCACCTTAACTCAGAGAGATCTTGACCGATCTTGTTGAAAAATTGTGTCTAAACTACTGTCCAATAGAACTAACCTTGGTGCAAATTTCATCCCGATCGAAAGACATCGGTTTCAAAAGTTGGTGCACTTGACATGAAATCCCCCATATATATAATTGAAAATTTGTTTGATTGTGGGTTTGTGGGTTTGACATTAATAGGTGGCTCAACCATAGGACCGATCTTCTTGAAATTTTCACAGTGTGTAAGTTGGTATCAAGAAAATAAAATGGGCTTCATTTTTTTAAAATATGAAGTGGGCGTCGCATCCCCACATATGATAGCTCTATGATAGCAAGAGTGCTGAAACTTTGTAGGAGGACATAAGTTAGTAATGTGAGAAGTCGGGCTAAAAATGGGCGGGATAAAATAAGTGGGAGTGGCACCTCCCATACATGGTAAATACATATAATCATATATCTTGAATACTACGATGACCAGAGACTTGAAACTTTCTGCACGTCAATTGGTTGTTAATGTAAGTAGTCGTAACAAAAATGGGCGGGATAAGGTTAGTGGGCGTGGCACCTCCCATACAAAAAAATAATCGGGAGTACTATAAACCCGACAGTCTTGAAATTACTTGTGAGTTCACGAACGATGAGTGTGAGAAGTTATGTGAAAAAAGGGCGGGTTAAAACCAGTGGACGGGGCTCCTCCCATACAAGGTAAATATATATCATCATAATAAACAACAAAAATATTCACTAGAAATAAGTTATATGGCAAAACAATGTGTGCTGGGTCAGCTAGTATATATATGTATTTGTTGGGTTCAGTTTTTTTCTAATTATTACGAATGGAATTACAAACTTATATGTATATACCCTCTGCGCACATGTATGTAGAGTATATAAATAATTAAAAAAGTTAAAATCTCTGAAAACATTTTCAATCTCGTGGCGGTCAAACGTGACTCCCTGTTACTCACTATGTGTTGTAAAAGGGTGTCACAGTATTTAATATTTTCAAAGTCTATACAATCTCCCCAAATATAGTACATATTCGCATCTGACCATTACCACCTTTTTTGCTTTTGAATCACTGTAAAAATTACATACTTAATACGAGTATATTTGCATGTCATGTTAAACATTAATTTGTGTTTTTCCTTACATTTCATCAAAAAGCAGATAAAAAAATAATTAAACAACAACGTGGTCATATTTCGAAGTTAAATAGGGTCTGTTACAAAAATCAATGAAAGTGTAGATGCTTCCTTTTTTGCACATTCCATTGTTTGCAATTACATTGTTTGTGCATCATTTGATTGAAATTTATAAATATCTGACACTGACCTCTGCTTACAAAATTGCATTGACGAACATGCTGCGCAGAACATACAGACCAGTGATGTATTTCCCAACAAGCCCATACTTTTAATTTATTTATATATTTATTTTTGAAAAAATTTTCAGTACGGTGTTAGTTTTGATTTTACCGCAGAGCAGTAAAAGGGTAGGTACTCCGGTACTCCTTACTTGTAGTTTACTTATATTCATATTGTGTTTTACTTATACTTATATTCATATATGTTTATTCATATTGTAGTTTTATCCTAACGCTGCTCCGAGACTTTTGTATAAATAGATAAACATTGTTGCTTTGGAATACTTATGAATTAAACCATAATTGATATCTAATATAAGAAATGAGATTGGGCCCTTAGAAAAATAAATAAATGCTCCTTGTTTCATCTCTGCTCTCACTTATTCAACTTTCATACATTCTAAATATCACATTCAAATTTGTAGATTTATATTTACCTCAAGAGAACTTTTTGACTGGTTTGCCTATTTGTAATTAAATTTTCATCAACTTCCAGACCAGCTAGAGTTCTGAAACTTACAGCATTCAGCTAAAGCAGATGACACCACATTACTAAATAATTTTGTGCATGGATTAATCATTACTTATGACAGTTTATCTGAAAGCGTTTTTGTCAATAATATCTCGACTTCCTGAAACTTTCAATATTTACGTAAGGTGGATAACAACACATTATTTAATAAATTTCTACTTGATCTGATCATTGTTTCTCGATGTTAAAAGTATAAAAGCATGTATTAAAAAATATTATCACATCTCTTTTCAATGAGACATATTCTAATAAATAATTAATTTAGAAATCCACACTACACTCTTTGGAAACACATCTTACGCCGAAACATCCCCCGCCCCCCATCCCACATACGCGCATGACCATACAAATGAAGTCATAGTTTGTCTATTGTCTATTGTCTATTTATAAATTTATTAGAAAATTTTAGTTTTTTAAATAACAGCACCATGTCAACACCTATGGGTTCGCAATCGCAACAGGCAGTATGTCCAAACTGTCAAAAGTCAGTAGAAACTAAAATCGAATATAAATCATCGAACAAAACCCATATATTGGCATTGCTTTGTTGCGTTTTTGGGTAATTATCAATTGTAGTTAATCTAATGTTACACTAATTAATTGTTAATTGTGTTGTTGTTTTTTTTTTTTTTTTATAATATTTTAGCTTATGTCCCTGTGCACTTTCTTTGTACTGTACTGGTTGTGCTCGTAACGTGGAACATTATTGTCCAGCATGTAATACATATTTGGGAAGCTATGAACGCTAATATGATAATTTTCTAATTTTTCAATTAGCCATGGTCAAATTATGAATATTTATGATCAGTTGTTTAACTGTCTTGCGATTTTATCATATAGTGTATCATATTTGTGATGATGTTTTATAATCATTTAATTTAATATATTTCACTTATATAAAGCTTTATACATGTGTATATCAACAATAATGCTCTCGTTAATTAATTAGGGCTAAGCAAGAACTTTGGCTATTAACTAGATGTATACAGTGGATAACAAGACATTGGAAATCTTTACAAAATTCAGAATTTGCCAATTTAGTTTTTTTTTCTGAATTTTCGTTTTAAGTTCTAAAATTATGAATTTTTCGCGATATCACTCTTGGATGTGTTTTCCACTCTCACATATTTGGTCTAAATGCTCCAAATTCAATAACAAAATGCTGCTGCAACCCATTGCGGGCAGCAGCAGACGGAGAGATGGACATCGTCAGATGGACTTCAGATCATTTATGGTCTCCGGATTTTATTTCGATGAGTTACAAAGAGATATACCATCTGCACAGTGGCCTGGGTGGAGTGGTACTAGTCATAAATTTGGTCTCCGGAATTTATTTCGATACTTTACACACGCAGGTTTGAGGGTATAAAAACGGTGAGATCATAATCGGTATTGTTACCTGGAGATATATCTAGATTCATATTGCATGTGAATATAAAATGGGGACTAGATGAAAAAAGGGTTTTAAATAACATTATTTATATATTTACTGAATTATATAAAAATATCACATCAAATATTTTATAAATTTAGAGAGACTGTGAAAAAGGCCATACATTTGTTATTTTTCGATCGATTTCAAATCATAAAATGCACTTTTTTTTTACCAGATTTAAATGGTTGTTCATGTAATGTAATCTATAATGTACTCTGTGCGTTATTTAATTAGCATATTTATTCTTGCGAACTATAGTTTCATTACAAGTGATGAATAAGTGATTTTGTTTCGTCGGTAGACATTATAAAAGGTATGTCCAGGTCAAGTATAATTCGTAGTAAAAATATAGGCACAAACATATTACTTACCCAATCATGTGATAATCTCCCCGCTACGATAATCGACTTTGCAACAACCACTGCCTTCGTAATATTGTAACTGAAAAAAGAAGCAATGATAAACATATTGATCAGATCCTTGAACACATCTTGGAGCTGTTCATGTACTTAATCCAACACAAACATTTGTACCGCTAATTTGTGTTGTTAACTCATGAATAGCTGCCGAAGTAAAAGCATGACAATAGCGAAGGGAAGTATTTATTAATTGCAATATGGTAAACGAAAACAAGTAAGAAAATTATAGTCGGTCTAGACCGACTATACGATACCCTATACAATGCGTTTAGAGAACTTATCTCGTAGGTCCAACTATTTGGATATATATATTCCTATTAATTTTTTGGCTGCAGATATGAAAAAGTTCACATCGGATGCTATATCTGTATGGGGACTACGTTGAAAAATGGACCGATTCTGACCATATTTGCTAAGGTCACTTATATTTTACAAAATATATACAAACCAAATTTGAGACAAAGCTGTGCAATATTTTTGTTTTTTGATAGATTTAAATGAAGATCGGGAAGCAGCTTTATATGGGGGCTATGACTAGGAATTATCCTATAGGGTTTATTTTTGGACTAGTGATAAATGGATGTAATGAACATACACAAACTTAATTTGACCGATATATAAAACATAATTTGAATTTTATGACCATTAAAGTATTCATAGGGGTCGTTTGTGTGGGGATCAGGTCTGAACAGGCACCGATTTTCACCAATTTCAATAGCTCGTGCTATGGCCGGTATAAGCTTATGTACCAAATTTCATCAAAATATATTCGTATTTGCGACCTGTAGTTTGATTACAAGGTTTACATGGACACACAGACGGACGGACAGACGGACGGGTGGACATCGCATAATCGAATCAGAAAATGATTCGCAGTCGTTCAGTATAATAAAAAATGGGAACGTCAGCACAAAGTCATTATACCCAGACCACACAGTGGTATAGGGTATAATGAAGCACTCTTTTTCTTTGACGTAGGTAAGGGTAGTACGCTCTTAAATGGAAGATTGGTTTTCTACACTCTAAGAAAAAAAAACAAGCCATGGGGACTGGATAACATTTTCAGGTTCCATTATAAGCGGTTATTTAGATCATCCATTTTTATACCCTATACCACTATGTGGTTTGGGTATAATGACTTTGTGCTGCTGTTTGTAACTACCAAAAATATATCACATAGACCATCTTTTATTACATCGATCGACTCGGAATCTCTTTCTGAGTCGATTTAACTATGTCCGTTCGTCCGTCCGTCCGTCTGTGGGTCCATGTAAACCTTGTAGTCAAACTACAAGTCGCAAATATGAATATATTTTGATGAAATTTGGTATGTAAGCTTCTATAGAAATACCAAAAGAGGCTAAAAATTTGGGTTTCTTTTATTACAACCGAAAAGTCATTCATTTTGTATGTAGTACTCTAACCAATTATTTGTTGCTATAATAGAATTAGTACTTACATTCGCCAATATTTAGCATTAAAGCAAGCTATTCTTGGTTTTATTAGTTTGCCTTAGTTAAATTAGTTAAGAAATTTGCATAAAGATATTGATTGGTAAACGTAACTAATGTATAAACTATAAACTATAATATAATATTAATAGGCTAGGCGTTTTCTTTTGGCCGACGTTCTGTTCAACCGTTTTATCCCGATTTTGGCCAAACGTATATTATTTGAAAAGTATTTCTTTTTGGCTGTTCACCAGATTTACAGATTTTTAATTTTTTTCTTTATTTCGACTAAAGTGCATTTAAAGTTGCTACTAACACATACATAAAAAAATTATACATATGCTATGTGTGTGTTTATTAACTTTGTTAGTGTGTTTGTTAATGAGTTTTTTATCTTCATTCACAATAACAATAAACCATAAAGGTGTTGGTTCGTGAATTGGCTACATTGAAAAATAAAGTTCCCTAGAAATTGCACTCGAATAACGAGCGCTGGAATCTGCTAGTATATATAAATGGATATATGTATGTATGTATGTTCCGTATAGTCTCCAAAATGATCGGACCTGGCGGGTGACACTGTAAAGTCTGATTTTTGATTTTTGGTCTGTTGGCGGAGGGGCCAGGCAAATTCAAATTTTAATATTGTACCACTAACGGCATCTATATACGTATATTAAAATGGATGGCCCGATTTTAAAAAAATTTTCAGGGAATTTTCAGAATAGCGTGGCGTGTGACACTGTGACACCTTATATTTGATTTTAGTCTGTGGGCGGAGGGGCGTGGCAAATCAAATTCTATTATTGTACCACCAATGGTATCTCTATATATTAGGGCGGTCGATATAAAAATCGCCCAAGTGACAAGGAAAATCGTATTTTAGGGATCAAAATAAGAAACTGCCCGAGGAACCATACCTCTAAAACGAATTCTGATGTCCCGACTTTTCACCTGTCTGTCTGTCTGTCTCACTTTGACCCATTTAGAGTGCCCAATGATCGACCCCCACCATTTTTTGTTTTGAATAGGGCTGACTATGCTTGATTTAATATTAATACTAACACTCTTACGTATAAGTATATTCTACTCTGCTAGCAAATAATAATCATACGCCTTGACTATGTTATGTTATTCAAAAAGATCGATGGGATGAGGGTAAGTAACTTTTAGATCACTCCGTGACTATGCTTGACTCTGCGCGACTACCCCAAAATTAATCTGTAGTCACAACAAGACTATGGGCCAAGTTTCAGATCAATTGCATGAGGGGAAATGGGGGTGCCCCATGGCAGACAGACGGACTTGTCAAAAGTCGGGACATCCGAATTCGTTTTATAGGTATGGCTCCGTAGCCAAAGTTTCTTATTTTGATGCCTAGAATATGATTTTCCTTGTCACTTGAATGATTTTTTTGCCTCCCTAAAAATCGACCCGCCCTACTAAACATGCATAAAAATGGTTGGATCGATTTTAACAAAATTTTCTGGGAATCTTCAGAATACCTGGCTTTGTGCTTTACTCTTGTTCGACACTGTGTATTAACACGACTATTTGGATGTAATATACAAACCAAATGTATTCTTAGGGTCAAAAACGGGGACCACGCCCATCATGTTTTAAATGAATTGTGATTAGACGATAGTTTTAAGAGAATATCAATTTTATTTTTATATATTAAAGATTTACAATAAAAATTCTAATTACTTTAACAATTATTTTTTTAATTGTAACCGAATTCTGTGTGTGGTAAAATTTAAATTTGATTAATATAAACTCTAAATCAACATCACCATTAGCAAAACTGAATACAAGGGTAACACCCAGCATGGTCCTTCTACCCTCAAGAGGTGAGAGTCTATAAGTCTTCGCCTATTTGCATATGATGGTAAGTCATCATACTCCAACCTAAACCACGTAGACCGAATAGCAAAAAGTTTTTATGTACGGACTCAATTGCATTGGTGTAAGCCTGATTATATGGATTGCATATTATTGATGCATATTCCAAAATAGATCTTACAAAAACAGTATAAAGCTGTTTAGTAACACATGGATCAAAAAAATCATTTGACACATCCTTTAATAAATCCAAGAGTGGATTTTGCCTTATTAACAATCAAAGTTTTACGGCTAATGAAGTTAAGTTACCTTTCCAGTAGTACACCAAGACCCAGGAATGTTCGAACGGTGCCTTGGGGAACGCCAGAACTAACACTTCCAATCTTAGATTCAGTATTGTGAAATATAAATCTTTGAGTTCTACATATATGTGAGGCACGATTCAATCCACAAAATTATAAATTCATGTACGAAAATGAGTCTTATGCCGTTTTCTTTTCTAACAAAAAATGTTGCATTTTATTTGCACTTTGGAAAAGTGTATTTTTTCTATATTCTGAATTAAGAGCAACCTTATCTTATACATCAATCAAAAGGTCTCAAAGTCGAGCCCTCGTAAATCGAAAAAAATTGCAGCAATTCATGTCGTAGTGCGAGAATATTTCCCCATTGTTCCCCTTTTTTGAATATTTTCACCGACTTCAAAGAAGATAATAACCAAAATTTTTTCCATTTTATGAACACAGTACTTTGAGACCTTTCGATTGATGTATCAGATAAGATTGTTCTTAATTCAGAATATATGAAAAAACACACTTTTCAAAAAAAGTGCAAATAAAATGCGACATTTTTTGTCAGAAAAGAAAACGGCTTTAGTTTGAGAAGTTAAATATTATGATCCACCCTATCAAGAGATTTACTACAATCAGTGTATATCACATCCGTCTGCTCCCCACAAACAAAACATCTGAAAACACGAGTCGTAAATTCTAGAAGATTAGTTACTGTTAACCCCTTGATTTCAAAAAGCCATGTTTAATTGACATCAGAGATAATCAGTTATTAGGAAAAACACTTTGTTTTGCTATTCCTCTGTAGTTAAGTACATTCGCTCTTCCACCTGACTTATACAAAGGTGTAATAAATGATTCTTTCCATGATGTTACCAAAAGAATAAATCTGCAAAAAAATTTTGAAAATATCGTTATGTTCACGCTTAGAATTTCAGCAAAAGAATTGCAATACGTGGACTGAAAAAAATCAGTACACATATTTGCAATATCAAGATAATCACAGAAAGACTCTTGTGGGATGAAGAGCACAGACTTTACACGAAAAGTCTGGTGCCACTTTTAAAGCAAATATGGGACACATAGTGCTGTTTTTAACAGGATGATGCTCAAAACCATGCACCCGAGAAACGAAAAAGTGGTTGTTTTCAAAAACCATATATATCAAATTTAATCAAAATATATTGTTCTTTACGACCTTTAATTTACATACAGGATTATATATACAAACAACGAAAGGCGGTCTATGTCTAGTATTTTGAATAGTAAAAAACATCATCACAAACTCATTCCACCCAGACTCACTCTATTTATATACCATGCCCCCGTTACGTTTATTATTCACAATACGATTGGAATGCACTATTTATAATATTAATAGGCAAGGCGATTTCTTGTGACCGATGTAAGTTTTTCAGTTTTACACCAGTTTTATAAAAAATTTATAATTTGAACGGTATTTCTTTTAGCTGTTACTAGTGTTTGCTGTTCGGGAAATCCCGCCCGTCAAAAATTTCCCGGGAAGTACCGGGAAGAATTTGATTAAAATCCCGGGAAAAGGGGAAATATTTTTAATTATTCGTGTATAAAAACATCTTCTGTGTTTAAATTGTATGCATCGGTTTTTGCAGCGGTTTTTGCATTGGCTGGCGCTTTTTACTTTAACGTTGCAGTAATTACTGACAAAAAACAAAACAAGTCAAAAATCAGCTATTCAAAACGTTTAATACATTTGAGCGCCAGTGAAATTTCTAAAGTTAACGTTTACAAATAAATGTTTGATATTTACTTTAAAAGTAAGTATACATTTTATATTAGTAATGTTTTTAAATTAATATATGTATATGGTTTCACTTTGAAGGCTATGTGTGAAGTCTGGAAATACTTTACTAAAGTGGACAATGCAGCTCAGTGTAATATTTGCCCCAAGAGGCTTTTATATAAGGGAGTTAGTACTAGCGGCACCATAAGACACATCACAATGGTACACAAAGTAGAATTGAATGGCCAAACTTCTACTCTCTACGAAAAACAATGTCACTAAACAAAATTTGGAAGAGAAAGACAAACCTGGAGAAACCAAAAAAATAATTATTATACGGAAAATATTTGCAGAACTGGTTTCAACTTTAGCTGCTGTAGACGGTATGTCGGTAAGGACTATTACACGAAGCACATTTATACGTGAAAGTTTTTCTTCACGTAACATGACACTCCCAAACAATGAAATTAATGTATAAAATATTATTTTAAAGTACTACAACAGTGTTAAGCAAACTCTGATAAAAGAAATTTCTACACAAATTAAAAATAATGAGAGATTTTCATTAATATTGGATGAGTGGACCAGTAGTTCACAAAAACGATATTTAAATATTTGCATAACTGGTAACAGTTCCTATTATAATTTAGGTTTGATTTATATATCTGGAAGATGGAACGGAAAGGAAATAAAAACAATTTTGGATGAACGACTTAATGAATTCGAATTGAATTTAGAGCACCATATAGTTGCCACGATTTCTGATGGACACATCGTCGTGAAGCGAATTGTTGCAAAAAGTCCTGTAAAAGATTTTTTTTGTTGGAATCATGCCATACATTTGGCTGTACTTGATGTACTTTATATTAAAACAAATAAAAGTTACATTCAAAGTGAATCTGAAGAAAGTGACGATGAATTTGAATCAAAAACATATGATGTTGTTGGTAGGTTGAATTAAAAAATTATAATTTTTTTACAAATCTATAAATAAATATAATATGTATATGTATGTACTTATATTAAACTGAACACAAATATATATATACAGATGTATAATTCTACAAAATGGAGCCTATATATATACACATTAAATAATTTCAGCATATATATATTTTCAATAAAACTATAAAGAAGCTGTGGAATCCACTAAAAAATCGTTAAATTTTTTAAAAAGAGTGCGCTCAAAACTGCTGCATTGGAAACATATGTTAAACAAGAGTTCGGGAAAGAAGTTCGCTTAGTCCATGATGTAAAAACAAGATTGAATAGCTTAGTTGATATGATACATTCTTTTTTGAAGATAAAAAATGCCATAAAAAACATTAATAGATTTTGATTCATCAAATTTATGGTTTGAGAACCATGTACAGCATCTCGAAATCTTAGTAGAAGTATTACAGCCAATTAAAGGTGCAGTAAAAGCTTTGAGTCGACGGGAGTCCAATCTTTTAATAGCAGATGCTATAATAAATACACTGTATAATCAGCTATCATCAATGAATATCTCACTCTCTAAAAGGATGACGGAATCAATAAGAGATAAAATCAATCAGCGACGTGATGGTAAAATCATGTCATATATTATCATGTCATTATTTAAAAACAAATAATTGTAATATTGATCCAAAATATTCTAAGAGCACTCTAACAATTTGTGCAGAACATATTTTCAAACGCCTTTTCGATCAATTCACAGCAGAAACATCATCCAGTAGTGACGACGACAATCCGCAATATCAAAACACAGAAAGTTTTAAAAACAAATTAGAAAATGCGATTTAGTAAAGCTAAGAGAAATCCAAAATTGACTAAATCCAAAAATGTAAATCTTATTAAACGAGAACTGTGTTTATATGATGTAAGTAATAATAGGACCAAAAACTTGGATAATCTGTATAACGCTTTACTGACCATAAAGCCGACGTCAGTAGAAAGCGAAAAAGTTTTCTCTCTTGCTGGACATTTCGCAACAAGATATAGAAATAGAATGTAGAGCGAATTACTTAACGCATTAGTTGCTTTAAAAACTCATTTTTTAAAACAATAACATTACAATGTTTGTATTCTCCATTTTATTTAATGCATTTATGTTGAATTTTCATTGATCTCATGTAATTTATTTTTATTTATATTTGTATGGTTTTTATGTTTTATTCCTTATTTTTAACAAGCAGAGCTTTTAATTTGTTAGTTTGTGTTTAATAAATAAAAAAATTAAACATAAAATATTGTATTATTTAACATTCATTAATTTATATTTCTTGATAGACAAAATGAATAAGTTATTAGCTAATTTCCCGGGAATCCCGGGATTCCCGGGATATTAAGATTTTTTTCCCGTCTCCCGGGAAACTTAAAAACTCTAGCTGTTACCCATATTTACAGATTTTCATCGTCTGGAATACTTTTTTAGAGTAATGATCGTTTAAAGTTGCTACCAACTCATACATAAATTTATACGATGATATGTGTATGTTTATTTGTTAATGTGTTGAGTTTGTTTTCTTCATTTAAAATGAGTTGAATTGTGAAGCATACCTTTAGGGTCTTTATTAAATGAAAAAATAAAATCTCCTAGAATTTGCGCTCGAATTTCGAGTGCTGGAATCTGCTAGTTTTAATTAAATCAGTATTTTTCATCTATAGAAAACTATTATATCAAAATATCAGATATCGGTGAATATTGCATAATATTTCGACGCATCAACTTATTAAAATAATAATATTTACTTTATACAAGACTCTTAAAACTAAACAAAAAAAAAACATTCATATTTTTATCTTTATTTGGTTTGAGCTCCTAAATAGGTACCACAAGTAGGACAGTAGTGACGAGCATTTTTACAACTGTCAAAAATATATGGCAAACAACAACAGCAACTAAATTGGAAGAAAAAGAAAAATAAAGTTTTCAAATTATTATTCTGACTTTCTACTTGTTTTCAATTCACATCATTTTTTTTCAAATTTCGTTGTTCTATAATTCATATTCTGCAAAAAAAATATTAAAGGCATTATTCATGAATTGTTAAAAGTGCTTTTGTTACCATCGGACTAAACTTTCTTGATAAAAGTGAAATTTTTGAAATTTTATTTGAAGAAAATAAATTTGTTTTAAATCTTTTTATTAATAAGAAGAGATTTTTATAATCTTTTTATTAATGTAAGATGACATATTTATATGAGAATTAGATTAAAAAATGGACCGATTCTGAGTATATTTTGTAAGAGTATCAGCATTTGTTAAAAGTATCTGTGCAATTTTTTTTTGATAGATTTAAGTGAAGATCGGGATTTGTGGGCTATGATTAAGAATGGTGCTACATGGTTTATATTTATTATTAATTATGGGTGAGATAAACACACATAAACAAAATTTTAACGAGATCTATATGATAATTTGGATCTTGAGGCAATTTAAGTCGATCTCATTGGGGTCGTTTGTATGTGAACTAGGTCTGAATATGCAACGATGTTCACCAATTTCAACAGTTTTTGTCCAATGGCCGATATAACCTTATATACCAAATTTCATGAAAATATATTGATATTTGCGAGCTGTAGTTTGATGACAAGGTTTTGTATGGACACACAAACGGACAGACGGACGAACATCGTGGAAGTGGTATGTAGATCGATCAAGTCAAGTAGAGATGAATATTTTAAAACACACATGTCTCATAGATAGCATAACACTTAAAACATCACTTCATTTTTCAGCATTCTGATTGATTTTTAACGGGGATAATAAAAGAAATAAGCACAATCTCTTGTCAGCTGTCATACGTTTACTGTAAGATTTCTGTTAATAATAGAGAAAAGTTCTCTACAAAAAAAATACTCATTTTGTAACTCTTCTAAAGTAAAGGCTTAAGAGATAAGAGCTTCCCAAAGAAATATCAGAAAAAGCTCATGTATAAATTTACCTATTTCTTATAACTTTGTGATCAGATTTTAATTTTTTTTTATACCCTATACCACTATGTGGTTTGGGTATAATGACTTTGTGCTGCTGTTTGTAACAACCAAAAATATTTGACCTAGACCCATCTTTAATTATACCGATCGAATCAGAATCACTTTCTGAGTTGATTTAACAATGTCCGTCCGTCCGTCCGTCTGTGTGTCCATGTAAAGCTTGTAATCAAACTGCAGGTCGCAAATATGAATATGAAATTTGGTATATAAGCTTTTATCGGCCATGGGATGAACGCTATTGAAATTGGTGAGAATCGGTCCATGTTCAGACCTAGCCCCCATACAAATTACCCATATGAAATCGACATAAATTGCCATAAGATCCAAATTGTCATATAGATATTACTCAAATTGGGTTTGTATGCGTTCATTACATCCACTAATGAGTAGTCCAAAAATGATCCCTTTGACCCCATATAGAGCTGCTTCCCGATCTTCACTTAAATCTATTAAAAAACAAAAATATTGAACTGATTCTTCTCAAATTTTGTTTGTACATATTTTTGCAAAATACAAGAGACTTTACCAAACATGATCAGGATCGGTCCATTTTTGGACCTAGTCCCTTTATAGATATAGCATCCGATATGAATTTTTTCATATCTGCAGCCAAAAAAATTAATAAAAATCCCACTCAAATTTGGTTTTTGCTTATTTTCAATGTCCAGTTAGTTGGGCCTAAGAGATAGGGTTTCTAAACGCATGGTATAGGGTATCGTATAGTCGGTCTAGACCGACTATAATTTTCTTACTTGTTTTTGTTATTGTTGTTTTAGATTATCCCACGAAGAGATTCTTAATAAACTTACGTAGTACAAAATAATATAACGGCGATTATATGGGTCATCATGCTACTTTCATATTCACATCGAGTCGTTTGTGTTGCATGACAGGATGGACAGTAAGCCAAATGCGAGCGCGCTCCAAATTGTGTTGATGGATAATCTATGCAAAGAAATAATTAAATTATAAAAATTTATTTAGAAAACTCCAATATTAATATTACTTATTGCCGGTTGAGGTATTGAATATATTTGCTCCAGTCCTAGCCTCTGATGCTCATATTGATTATGCTGTTGTTCGCTATATGGAATTCCTTCTAAAGTTGGATATGCTGGTGGTTGTGATGATTGCTTAGAGTAATCTTGCACCGACACCGGTTCACCCGGTAAATGATTGTCCATCATGTTCATAATTTCTTGTTTTGTTGGCATGTTGTTGCCTTTCGTGTTTATTTTCGTTTGCGTTCAATAAAATTTCAATAAAATACTATTTTTGCAACTTATATACAAATACTCATTATCAATAGAAAGATCTTAACGACACTAAAAGGAATTGTAAAATGTAATGAAATGATGACATGCGATTTTAAATGAGATCATGTTTGTTGTGGTTTTGAATTTAATTATAATATACAGAAATTAACTAAAAATAATCTGATACGACACTGTGAAATAGGTGACCATTACTTTTATACTTGAAATCAAAATACAGAACTAAAACGTAGCAATAAATTATTAATGAGTAATGAGTGTAAATGAAAAAAAATCCACAATCGTAACAGTGTTGGCCTCTAGTGCTTACAAAATTATATTAAAGGATTGCCTTTGACAAGATGTATTATGATTTATTATTATACAAGTTGAATTCTATAAGTCTAGTAATTCTTTAGTTTTCTAGTTAAAATGTTTTTTACTGAACAGATCTCGGTAAGTTAAAATAATCGAAGTGTTTTCTGGTGTTCTACAAGGAAATCATCTTGGTCCAGTTCTTTTTACTTTATTTATCAAATTCTCTTATACGCCGATGATGTCAAACTCTTCAAAATTACATGATAATTTGTAATAATTTGTACAAATTATCATAAAATTTACTGGATCCTGTTCGTTTACTTCAAAAACCCAGTAAAAGAGAACAAATGAGTGCATAAAGTGATAGTTCATTTTTTGAAAACTTGTTAGCTTTTACTGGATATATTTTTGCCAGTAAGAATTAGCAAGCAAGAAAAAACATATGTTTGAAAAACATATGATTGAGTTTTGTGGTAAATAAAGCAAAAATACTACAATTATCTTTTTGTGCAAAAATTTTAAATAATAATTTTGATGAAATTAACGACAAAAAAAGTAAATAAATATTCACATAAACAGGTTTCATTAATTTAAATCTTTTAAAACAGGTTCCTGCCAAAAAAAAATATGTTTATCTGCGTATTTCTTTCACAATAAATGTTTATTTACAATTTAAATAAAATATATTCTTCTAATTGACTCGTTTATTTCAAAAACCAGTCAAGCAACAAACTACTGATTTTGAGTAAATCAAAGAAATCTTCCTAGAATCTTTAATTTTTTTTAGAAAATTTATATTTTTTCCTATGAAAGTTATCAATTTGTGTAACCGTTTGATAAACATAAAACTTTTTTTATCTATACTAACAAGTATGTAAAAAAAAATGTAAAGTTTGCATTTGACTGGTTTCTGAACCAAACAGCCATCACTATTTTAAATGTCATACGAAATATTCAAATTTTATTAGGGGCTTCAAGAATTAAATGAAAAATCATTTTCTTAGATACAATTTTTTTCATCCTCATACACTCGCTCTGCACTACATTCTGCTTCCGTGATGGGGCATTGAAAAATATTGTCATAAAACTCTTCGTATCCAACCAAGTAGGGTTTTAGAGCATGTAAATATTTTATTTTTACATTTGTTGGGACCTATAACATTCACGAAAAAAATCAGACTAGGGCTTAATATTACGCAGTGTAAAATAAACCATTTTTTATTTTTTACTCACCTTTCCTGAAGGATATGCGATCCCTGTAGGTTAAGCCGGAGGATAATGTGTTTTTAGCATGGTAAATGTTGATAAACCAAGTTCATCTATAAATTGTTTCACAACTACTTTTCCTGACAAGTTCTTGTTATAAGAAAACTATTTGGAATGGTTTCATCAGAATTTCTAATTTTCTTGTACGACCGAGGCCACCATTTTTTAAATGATTTAACATCTTGAAGGGTTACATCGTGCATATTAAATCTACCTGTTTTACTGGCCTTCAGTATTAAAAATACCGCCGTTTAAAGCAGAAACCAGTTAACCGCTGTCCCTGGACTTCTTACTGCGTTAAATGAAGATTTCCCGACTTTGCTTCACCATCTCAGGGGGTCAAAATTTTAATTGTTTTTACATTTAACGATGCATTTACCTTTGAAAAACAATTTCAGATTTTTTGTTGCTTGACTGGTTTTTCAAATAAGCGATTCAATTAAGGTATATTTCTTTTTTTTAATTTAGAGTTTCACTTCTTCTTCACTTTCAAAAGTGTTTATAATCAGCTATTTCTATGAACTTGAAAACTCTTACAAATTGCTGTTCGTTTACTATTTTGAATATATATGTTTTTGAGAACTAATTTTTCTTACTCTCAGAAATTTCGATGTTTACTGGGAAAGTAAACGAACAGAGCTACTTTCAAAATTACAATCCGATTTAGATAATTTTTATGCATGGTGAAATATAAGTCTTATGGAGCTATATAAAAAATGCAAGCACATGTTCTTTTACTGATGTACAAATCTACATATTACTTATTTTTTGAATGATAGTGACCTGGATTCGATTGTTACATTCTAGATCTTGGAATTTTATTAGATCATAGATTAAATTTTCGTCGCATATATCTGCAGCAGTAAATAAAGCTATAGCGTTCTTGAATTTATGAAGCGACGAAATAAAAAATTTTCTGATCCATATGTAACCAAACAGCGATATAAATCCCTAGTTCTTCCTATCCTGGATAATGGTTTTATAATATGGGATCCGTCGAATCTGTCCAGAATTAATTTATTTTAATCTGTTTACGTGAAACTTACAGCTCTTAAATACTAATTATTTACGATTTAACTATAATAATAATGATCCATTTCGCCGGTTGTGTGAGCAGTTTTATGGAATTTACCACATCATAGGATTGTCCAAAAAGAAAGAACCTTTATTATTCGATTTCTACATAATTAAATTGACACTATTTTATTTGTTTTATCTTTTTATGTTAACACCAAATATATTAGTCGGTAACGATATTTGTAATTCCATAAATTTTAAATAAATAAATAAATGAAATTCAAGCCGGAATTACATACTTCTTCAAATACCTTTTAATTATTCGTGTGAATTGATTTCTTATTTTGTTGTCCCCTAACGAAGATAACATGCGTTTCACATTTATAAGTTCACTAAATTTTTTTGCCACAATATCTCCAGAACGACGCACTGAAAGGTAAGAATGGAAACAAACTTTGTAGATAGCGAAGAATGGAATAACAAGAAAGAAATAACAAATAAATAATTTTTGACTAAAGGTTCAATTATAATTATTAATTAACAGTAACAAAATATATCCTCATTCCACAATTATAAAGTTATAAAAGTTTTTAAACGAAAAGTGAAGAAATGTCAACATTCATGTAAAAAATTTATTGTATGTAATCGCCTTTCTTATAGTAAAGTCATTACTTCCTTCTTTCATACTTTCAACAGGGCTTTTAATTATAGTTTGGTAATTCTTTGCCAAACTCATTAAACTTGCAGTTGATTTAAGCTGTCGATTACTTCTACACACTTTTCTATGGGGTTGACGTCTGGTGAACATGCAGAACACTTCAAAACTAGTATTATTTTTAATAAAAACTACTTTTTGGTTTCACGGCTGCATGGATTCGAGCACTATCCTATTGAAAACACCACTAAGTATCACATATATCCTCTAAAAATGGCAACAGACTTTTCTTGCAAAATTGTATGTAGTCTATACTCTTCATCCGATAAGATGTTATATGAAACTGCAACCAACTCTCTCATTTGCGTTCCGACGTACACTGGGTTAGAATTGCCTGTTTTCTAGGATTAATTAAAAAAAAAGTATAAGAAATTCTACATCACTTGTCGTTAAAATTAATGTCAAACGTGCTCTGGTGTTTTTGTATTGAAACTTAAAAGTCAGACTTTATTGAAATTTTTTGTGCGAAAATTTCGCCTTGTAAAAATGTATTTATTTGAAAAAGTATTTCAAAAGTAAACAACTCGGGTTATTTTGCAAATATTTTGTTAACATATCGCACCTGTATCTCTAAAGTGAGTCAACTCAAAAGTTTTAAATTTTCACTTTTTGCATGAAAACGATACACAGTGGTCATATCTATCCACTATAAAAATCTTACATCGATTTTTCTAGTCTTTTGCAAAAAAAAAATACAGTTGTAACCCTCTTAAGAGTATCTTCTTTAGAATCCAATAAAAAGATATATTTTGAGCTGCACTCAAGAAACTTAATATATTAGATGATCACTGAAAAAATCGCAAAAACAATTACTGTTGTATACTAATTATTCGCAATTATTTACAAAGAAACAACTGTTTTTAAATTTTACAGTAAATATTTAAAAAAACCGTTTTTTGCCTCTACTGAAAAAATTTTGAGTTGACTACTTTAGAGGTACAGGTGCGATATGTGTAACCAATTGTGTTTGACAGTGTTTAGTAGTTTTTTTACATTGGGCGTGCAGGAAAAAACTAGGATTTTTATATTTTTAATAGACATATTATTATTATTCGTGTACATTCAAAATTTTACGCCGCCTTTTTGCGCCTTTTAGAAGCTATGCATTATTTTATGCAAGTCCTACAGCAGTGAAATTACCAAAAAATCATATTGATCTCGCGACTGCTGCTGTTGTCTGTGTTTTGTTATTTTTAATGTAAGTGGCAACCTAGAACTGATTAAGAAAAAAGAATAGTAACTGAAACAAAAAAAAAGTCCGGAAAAAATTTAAAGAGGCTATGGAGTTAATAGTTTACCAACGAATGATGGGAATACGGCAAGACGTTTTTTCCAAAACATTGCAAAATCGGCCTAACCATTCAAAAATACCCAGGGGAAGTCGACATAAAATCGACGAAACGTCGGGACGAACTATAATTGATGCATTTTTAATTACATTATAAAGATTTATGCCTTATTAGCTAAAAAAAAAAATTTCTTAAAATCCAAAAATAGATTTGAGTTTAACAAAATTAAGTAAGGAAATTAGAGTCAGTCTACACCATTTCCAATTAAAACTGAGAACTTTTCAAATGAAATTGAGAAAATTACAAATGAAATTGAGATTTTCCATTTGAAATTGAGAAAATTACAAATGAAATTGAGAATTTTTAAAATGGGAAATTTGTTTTATTACATATCTTATTTTTTTTCAAATATCTAATTTTTTATGTACATAATCTAATTTTAAATAATCATAATCTCAATTTCAATTTCACTTTTTCATAAATTTTCAATAAAAATCTTTAATTAAACTTCACCAAAAAATTTAAAAAAAAAATATGTTATTTTCTCAATTTCAATTGAAATTTTTTCAATTTCAAATTTTCTCAATGACAAATGGAAAATCTCAATTTCAATTCGATTTTTCTCAATTTCAATTGGAAATGGTGTAGTTCCACAGTTTGTCTAGAAAGTATTCGTACTATTCAGTCCTACTTTTTGGAATATAGTAAAAAAAGTAAGTGACCTTATAAATGTGGAGCGGACATTTTGTAAAATTAATTTTAAAATTTTAAGATTACAATTTTTACCGGAATAAGATTTTTAAAAATAAAATTTCTTTTTATACCCTATACCACTATGTGGTTTGGGTATATTGACTTTGTGCTGCTGTTTGTAACAACCAAAAATATTTGACCTAGACCCATCTTTTATTATACCGATCGAATCAGAATCACTTTTTGAATCGATTTAACTATGTCCGTCCGTCCGTCCGTCCGTCTGTGTGTCCATGTAAATCTTGTAATCAAACTGCAGGTCGCAAATATGAATATATATTGATGAAATTTAATACATAACTTTTTATCGGCCATGGGATGAACGCTATTGAAATTGGTGAGAATCGGTCCATGTTCAGACCTAGCCCCCATACAAATGACCCCTATAAAATCGACATAAATTGCCATAAGATCCAAATTGTCGTATAGAATAGTCCAAAAACGGTCCCTATGGGACAACTCTTGGTCATAGGCCCAATATAGAGCTTCTTCCCGATCTTCACTTAAATCTATCAAAAAACAAAAATATTTCACTGATTCATCTCAAATTTTGTTTATATATATTTTCGCAAAATACAAGAGACTTTACCAACCATGGTCAGGATCGGACCAATTTTGGACCTAGTCCCCATATAGACATAGCATCCGATATGAACTTTTTCATATCTGCAGCCAAAAAAATTAATAAAAATGCCACTCAAATTTGGTTTATGCTTATTTTCTATATCCAATTAGTTGGGCCTAAGAGATAGGGTCTCTAAACGCATGGTATAGGGTATCGTGTAGTCGGTCTAGACCGACTATAATTTTCTTACTTGTTTTATTTTAAATTATAGATATTTAATTACTTTTCTAAAACTAAATATTTGCCAGCCCATGTAGTTCTGCATATTAATTTATGGGAAATATATTGTTATTTACTATGTACATAGAAATTAAATCAAACAGTGGCCGGAAATAAGTTACAACAACGTCACTGGGTTTTATCATGAAATCATTATTATAACTTTTTACATTTTATAAAATGTTTTTGTTTTGTTTACAATACATTATTACTTACTTAATTGTTTGTTATTTACTACAACTTGTATACTCTCCATAACTCCATAGGGTGATACGAGTTTGTTCTGATGTTTGGTTGGATGTTTGGTTTTAGTGGCAGTTCAGCTTCTGTAAAACAATAATAATCAAATGATTAAGTTTTGTAAACCACGCCACTTAAAAAACTATGGTAAAAGTACTAGAGCCAACCTGAGCTAAAAAAAAGCAGATAATATCCGTCAGCTATAAGTCCGATTGATTCTCAGATAGGATGATCAGTACGTGTTTGCCTAATGTTCTGAATATAACACTGCCTAGAGCCTTATATTCAAAGAAGATATTTTTTACTGCATCCACTTATCCAGGTATTCCGCAGCTTCGGCAGTGTTTGTTGTACTGAAGTCTGAGTCATCCTGCATTTTTATCGATCAGCCAATGGCCTTCCACTGCTTCTACTGAAGAGAGATTTAGTCCATCTGATCGTCCTGATGATTACACTACTCCCTCTATTTTCAGTTCCCTTAGTGTTTCCCAGTCGAGTTGGGACTGACACCGCGGAAGAAGCGTCAAGAGCGGAACCTATCCCTGCCCGTTCCTCTCCCCGTTAAATACCGAAAAAATTACAACGGCCGATGGCTCATGCCAACAATATGTGTAGAAATTCCTACAACCACCCTGATCGCCTGAATCTGCGCCAAAAGGCACTACCATCGTTGAGTAGTTTGTAAGAAGGTGTAATATCGAAATCGCAGGAGCAGACTTCCGTACTTTTTCTTTGAGCCATCAGTAAAGACACAAGTATCATTTGCTGGCGTTGGATCACCTCTGTCCCAGACCCTTCAGTAAAGCAGCTTGACTTAAAACGACCTACTAAAATCCAATCTATAGATATAAATGAGTTGCGTGGATGACCATCATCGCCCAGCCCAATCCCTTTGACCCAGTAACTTTGAATTTGGACTGTAGGTTCCTTTCTCAGCGTAAAGATCCACTAAGAAGGAATTTTTAAATATTCGTACTACTAGTAAGGTTTTAAAGGCTAAAAAATGCGTTTATTCATATATATTTTTTTTTTTTTTTAAGATATGAATAAGAGAGAATTGGTTTTGCTGTACAGAAATGGGAAAATGCATGCTAAATTATGGGAAAATTCCTGTTAAGTCTATTGGAAATGCATGCTAAATGGTAAAAATGCATTTCATGTGCATATTTTTGTTTTTTCGAAAGATTTTTTTATTTGCAGCTTTGAAAATCATTTTTCTTAATTCAGCATGCAATTTCCTTACATTGAGCATGCAATTTCCCTGCATTTAGTATGCAAATTTTTCTCATTTTTAACATAAAAATTCCCATTTTTAACATGCATTTTCTATAGTTAGTATAACATTTGAAGTATCTTTGAAAAAATTCACAATTAAAAGTTTGAATAAATAAGTCCGTGGCAGCGTATCTCCGGAGGCGCCTCGAAAAAAAGTTGCTTTGCGGTGAACATTATAACTCATTACCGGATCATATAAAATAAGAAAACATAAATGCGTTTAAATGGTGATATGTTTCCCGAAGTAATCACGAAGACTTTTAAAAAAAAATTTTTTTCCAGTATTTTGAAGTGAAAAACACGATTTTTTTTCTATAAAATTTCGGTGAATTCGTTGTCAATAATGAAAAAAACACTCTCCCTGAGTACCTGGTGACGTATGTGCTGAAATATCGTATAAAATTTCAAAAGGATCGGTTAAGTAGATTTTGAGTTATGATGTTTAAATTTTTTTAAAAACTAATTTATATACGATATACCGTATGAAGCCGGCCGTTTGAAACGACGTATCTCGTTAGTTTTGCTCCAATTTTATTGAAATGTTGACACAACACTCTCGACGTGTTGTACATTCAAAATAGGATTTTAAAACTTATCCACCCTTCAATGGGGGTAAAAGCGGCCACAAGGGGGGAAATGGTAACAAATGAATCTATGAATATGAAATTTGGATGAATGATGAATTTTTTCGAAATTCGGTCATTTAAGGCGAAAAAAGGCCCAATAAGGGTAAAAATTTTACCTTTCTGCATCTTCTTAACATATTAATCTATATTATTCAATTCTGGTATACAGACTCCACCGAATACGTGTGCATCAGTCAAGAATGAATTTATTGACAATTCTAACGTCTGGGGGGAGGAAAAACGGCCAAAAATGGTAAAAATTGTACATTTGTTATATTCTAAACAAACAAATATGAAATATAGTTAGTTGAATCCGCTAGGGATAAAAATAAAAAAGAAAACTTTTGGAAATTCAGATGTTAAGGGGGTAAAAACGGCCAGTAAATGTAAACGGGTACATTTTTGAATCTTATTTACAAAGTAATTTAGGCATATGAAATTTGAAAATGAGAAACCTGGTACTTTTCAACTGGTAAATTTTCATTTGAAAATACAGTTTCTTAAAAAACAAGTAAGAAAATTATATTCAGTCTAGACCGATACCCTATGCCATGCGGTTAGAGAATTGGTCTTTAGTCCAACTTAGCGTAAACCAAATCTGGGTGTAAATTTTATTAATTTTTTGCCTGCAGATCTGACAAGGGAATACACGGCTCTACGTTTTTGCATAAAATCGTTTGCTAACAACCCAAAGGGGTTTTTTGACGACCGAAACGATAAGGAGTCAGACGAATAATGCCATAATACGTTAGGTAAATTGAAATCACCAAGTATTAGAAGTGAGTCACCATTTTTCAGACAATTACTTACAGAGGAAATCGCATTAACATGAGCATCATATACTGAATTGACAGAACCAGTGATATAAGTAGTTTTATAAGTAGTTTTACTTGGTAAAATAGCTTTCACAATTGATGCTCAATTGTAGCATCAATATCATCAAATTCAACCAAACTTCAGGTAAACTTATTATTTACAACTATTAGAACCCCACCTCCAGCCTTTAATAACCTACCACGTCGAAATATCTGAAATTTACTCGACATAATCTCCGTATCAAGTATATTCCCGCGAAGCCAAGATTCCGTAAGTACTATAACATCGAAATCCAATTCAAAACTGTTATTATAAAGGTTAGCAAGCCTCATATTAAGTCCACGCACATTCTGATAAGCAATACATATTTTACATGACCTTCGAAACATTAGTTTTCTGGTGGATTAGGTTGATTTCGGACATAAGTACGGAGAACCACTGGCTTTATTCTAGGATTTTCCCTATAAACGTACTCGCGAACTAATATCCCAATAGGCCAAAATTCAGGGTCAACGATTTTATCAAATATCTAACATGGGACAATCAACCTGAATGAGGATATGCTACGATTCAGATCAGCACTAATCTTGAAACACAGGATATCCAAGCCCACATCGATTTTTGACTTAAAATAGAATAATAAATCATCGGAAGTTGTATCCTGAGCATGACGTGAAACAAAAATGGTCTTTCGCACTTTTTCAGAAACGTTGATTGCCTGATCGTTCAAGGAGCAGCACTCTTAGATGAAGATCTTAGAGCACGTTTTGGGTCAGTTGAGTAAAGTTAAAATAAGGCATCGGGGAAATATTTATAACCGGAGTGGCAGTGACAGATAAAACCGGAGGAGCCGCAGTTTAATTTGTAGAAGCAGATGGTAGAGGGGAACAGTGTTCATATTCATGAAGAGTACCAGCAAATTTATTTAATTATGGAATTTAGTAAATAATTAACCATATTTAGAAAATTTAGCTTGTAAAGCAACAAGATCATCATTAATCCGTTTAAACTCGTTATAAAAATTTTTAAAAAAAGTTATAAAATTCAACGCCAATCACTCTGCAACGGGGGCATGTCCATTGAAAGTGTTTACCCGCATCAGCAAGAGCATCTGCATTATGTGGCTGAAGGCCACCAGTACATCTGAAATGAAAAGGTTCAATGCATAGCCAGCAAGAAACCATACGTTCAGTCCCAGTAACAGTCCATTATGGTATAAATCAGTTTAAACAGCACGGAAATGAAAAGATTTGATATTACGATTACGATATTCAATATTATCACAAAGCAAGATATTGTAGACACAAACCAGTTGTACTTCACAATATGTTAGAGATTCGAAAAGCACTAGATTGAAAAGCTTTGAAAGGTATTTCTTTTTAGCCTTCCACCATATTTATAAATTTGCACTATGTGGAACATTTTTGTAGAGTAATGCTCATTTAAAGTTGCTATTAACACATATATAAAACACATGCTGTGTGTGTGTTTGTTATAAATATCAAAAGCCCTGTTTTGAATTGTGAATTGGCTAAAATTGATTAGCATGCCTTTGGACTCTTTTAGAAGTATTTATTAGGGCCTGTTTACACTACCACCCTCTATAAGACGACCTGTTAAATGTCGAGTATTATGAGAAAGTCGTATCATGTAAAAAGCTTATGTTATGAAATTGACAGTCTGTAGGATTTTATTTTCGAAGTCCGATGGTTTTAGAAACATTTCTAAAAACTTGCCATTTTCATCGTACCAGAGTTCTTTTTTTGGTCATACTAAAAAAGGTAAACAAAAACAAAGAAAGTGGAAATAAAATATATATTTCAAAATAAATTTGCTTGTTATTCTAAACAGCTGTTTCCATAAGACTTGAGTGTGATGGATTTTAATTTCGAAAAATCGTACGACTGAGTGGTATAGTGTAAATGGGCCTTTACCAAAGCCATTTGTATATACTTGCAGACTCCAGCCCTCGAAATTCGAGTGCAAATTCTAGGAAATTTTATTTTTTCATTAAATATAGACCCTAAAGGTATGTTAATCAATTATAGCCAATTCACAAATCAACACAAAAAACAAACTCATTTTTATTATAAACACATTAACAAATTTAATAAACACATAGCATTGTATAATTTTATGTATGTGTTAGTAGCAACTTTAAATGTAATTTACTCAAAACAAAGGAAAAAATTTTAAAGTCCGTAAATCTGCAAAACGGCTAAAAAGAAATAGCTTTCAAATAATATTCGCTTGGTCAAAATCGGGATAAAACGGTAGAACAAAACATCGGTCACAAGAAATCGCCTAGCCTATTAATATTATAGATTTTCTGTGTTCAACAGATATTTGTAATGAACTTGAATGAATTTTATTTAAAAAGTGGCGAATTGTGAATTAGCCAAAATTGATTAGCATAATTTTAGGCTCTTTTGAAATTATTTATTATATGGAAAAATAAAATTTTCTAGAATTTGCACTCGAATTTTGAGGCCAGGCTCAATTACTTTTAATGATTGAGTTACAAATTAATCAGGCTCAAGAGCAAATGTTTTTGCTTTATATAAAGAAAAAAATATTATCACATTTGTTTATACAGCTATGGTACATAACTATGTTTTTGAGTTTAATGAAATAAATTTCAAGTTTAAAGTACGAGTTGTTTTGCATAACGGAAAAATATCTTGCGCAACTATGATAGCGCGTTCCGTGCATATAAATATTACTAATCTGCTGAAAATGACAAGTACTTCAGAATGAACATGGGCATTTTTGTATTTTACTAAAGAGTTGTTCAAAACTGAAATTTTATTTTCGTTCAAACAGCGATCAGGAAACCAAACATCACACCAAGCTGCACATATAAAATCACAAGCAGGTTGTAACATTTCTTGATGTTTTGGAATGAGAACAAATGCCACAGTGACGAGAATAGCTTAACACCTAAAAGTTTAGCAAAGTACTTATAAAAATTGCATCTCGTCTCTCAATTTTACGTTAACACATTTTATAAGTACTAATTCCGAACGAAATTATAACCAATGTTTGGAGCAGATGTTGTGCCACCTAGGTAGAGCAACAACACTATTTATTATGCAAATGTTATTACTTGTTGTGTCACACACTATCATAAGTATTTATAGATCTGCACAAATTGAAGTTAAGCTTTATTCGATACCTTTTACCTATATTTAATTTTTATCTTTATTTTTCCATCAAAATATAGACACCATTTTTTTTGTAGCGTTCTCATGTAAAATTCTTTGAAACTTTCAGCATATTCCATTACTGCTTTATAAATACCAACTTGTGAAAATGTTGAAATTTATATTCTCGACTCCAACTGTCTTTGATCTGTTTATTCTGTAGAGGTGATTATTAAGTTATCACAACTTCCGACTCAAAGTTTTTGTTATTTATCATCCAGGTCTTAAACTAAATATTTTACAAGTTTGCATTGTATTGTCAAGCACTTATTCCCATGCTAAATATCGAGAAGTATTGATTTTTTTCCAAACAATGTTTCGTATTTAAACAATTAGCTTATCTTCATATAAAAACAGAACACGCAAGATGGCTATTACTAATCTACAGGTATAATTGAATCAATTATAGCGTGGCCATGACATTGCTACTATTTACCTAATGATTTATAGCAATAAAAAAAATCAAAAAAATATAACTTCACCTTTTTTACAACACACCTTTTATAAGGGCACCTAGGCACTTTTTTAGTATTATGCGAGGTTTATTGATTTTATTTTTTTTTCTGATTGTTATTCATTGAAAAATGTATTTCAATTACGACGAAAGTGCTGATGTCGTGACTAGTGAAAACAGAATTAACCAATTAACTAGTGACTATTTTTACACGTGTAAAGTAATATATAGGAGATATTTATAATTTTCATATTGTCGAAAATTAAGTTTTATATACCCTCCACACCACTGTGGATAGGGTAGGTTTGTCATTCAATTTGTAACACATCGAAAGAATTTCCGGAGACCCCAAAACCACAAATTTTCTTGATCCTTATAACATGGGAAACTGATTTAGCGATGACCGTTTCTATGTGAAAATCACGATCATACCCTTAATAATAAAGCTAAATTCTTCGTTTTTACACAAAATCGTTTATTAACATATTGAAGTAGTTGCTGTCTAAAATCATCGAAATCGATCCAAAAGGTCAGGAGATATGACTGGAAATATATGTTTGTTGTTTTTCTTCAGACATGTATATGTTGTAATTCTTCTTATTGTTACAGACATTGTAGTTGTGGCATTTGCTGCATGTTTGTACGGTTATACTGCACATGTCATATTAGCCTAAGCAAGTACTGAAATATAGTTTTGATCGTTAATCACGATATAATAAAGAAAGTCGCCAAATTGAAACAAAAAATATAATCGCTAAAAAGCAAATTTTTTTAGAAAGTCTCTATCATCTAAAAGTATCCTTCCTTCAGAAGTAAATTTTTTTAAGTGCTTACAAAAAATTATTGTTTTTGAGACAAGAACATTTTCTTATTTTTTATAAAAAGTATTTTTTAAGTAACATTTATTTAAAACAGTACCTTTTTGAAATACCATTTTGTAAAAAACTAAAAAAAAAATTTTTTTAAATTCCCTTTTCTAAAACATAGACTTTTTAAAAATAGTAATGACTTATTTAAAAAAAGGACCGTTTTTTATACCCTACTCCAGTGTGCAGAGGGTATATATAAGTTTGTCATTCCGTTTGTAATAATTAGAAAGAAAATTTTGGACCCCATAAAATATATATATTTGTGATCCATATAACAACCGGAGTTAATATAGCGATGTCCGTCTGTCCGTATGTCCGTCTGTGGAAATCACGATGACGGCATCAATCGGGCAGCTAGGGTGCTCGTTGACATAAAAAATGATTCACCAACATCCTGAAAAGTTTTCTATTTATAATCGTCCAAATCGGTCGATTAAGGCCCGAGATTTAAATGAAGAACTAAAAAAATTCTTGAAAAAATATAATTTTCTATGTTGTTCTTGTCACGATCACGCGCTGAATAGTGCAGCTACAGTGATCATTTTAGTGAGAATGATTCACCAAATTCATGGAAAGATCTCTGTTTTAAAAATCATTAAAATCGGTATAACAGGTCCAGGGAAATCTCTTAAAAATTAAAAAAAAAATGAAAAATATGATATTTCTATATTGTTCTTGTTGTTATTCTAAATGTTGTGTTGTTGTCATAGCTTGACTTGTTGTTTTTGTGGTCGTTATGGTAATAATATAATAAAACCTAACCCTTTGTACATTTTTTTATTAACTCTGGTAGAAAAATTTAAAAGTTTCCATTGTTTTGGCATCACTCTAAAAATTTGTTAGATAATTTCTGTTATTACCACGAGCCTGCCTGCAAAATTTCAGATCGAATGGCTTACGAGAAATTGGTTAAAATCGATCCAAAATATTTCGACAAGCAGACACTACGAGTTAATATAAAGGGAGTAAAAATTCACCAACATCTAAAGCAAATAATGCTAAAATACCTAGTTGTTAATAAAAAAAAAAACAATGTAAATATAGCAAAAAAAAATTTTATGTACAAATTTATTTATAAATTTATATAAACATATTAAATAATACAAATAATATACATATATTATATACATATGTATATCCATAACAACTGCATGTTAGAAATAAGTCGGTATAATATTTTATTTACATAAAATTCTGCAATATTTTGTTGTGGGGAAAATACATTTATTTTGCATTAACAGAGTGTCACTTCATTTTGCTCAGCGTGACTATGCCACAGTAGATGACACCACAATTTTTGTTTGTTCTAAATAGCTTTGCAATAGTTATTTCTATTTTAACATGAATGTTAATATTTTCAACTAGATATCATACAGAACAATGTTAAGAGTATACACGGGCTGGTCTTTTATTTCATACGTTTTTTCATTATTCTTTTACAAATATGAACATAAGTTTGGCATATTGTCTTTACATTTGTTGTCTTTACAAAATAGAGTTACCGAGTTCATCAATGAGTTTTTTGCTTTCAAAATAGTTCTACATAGTTATATAGAATTACTATTCTGCTTTACCTACAAAATATCTGATTGCGATTACATCTAATTTTTAAAAATTGTTTATAATTACTAAAGCATTATTATTCACATAAATACAAAATTGCACTTTTTAAATTTTCCATTCAAATTTAAGAAAATATCAATTCTAAAAACTGGAATTAAAAATTTCCAATTATAAATTACAATTAATTGAATTTCAGAAAATCATATCAAAACGTCGGAAATCTTTAATATATAAATTTTATTCGTTAAACACAAATTGAAATTCCAAAAAAAAAACACCAAATACCTGTGTTTACATTTAAAAAATTTTTACATTTAAAAAAAATGTTGACATTCAGGAGAAATTAATAGCTTTTCAGTACCGCGATTCAGCAACTTCTTTTAACGATAGTCGAATCGTTAAAAAAATAAAATTGCAAAATTATCAGTAAAATTTTTAAACGATATTCGCTATTGTTAAAGTCAGCTGTTGTTGTTATCTAAACGACAACCATTTTTGTGTTGTTTATTCAATCGATAAAAACTTAAATTTTTAGGTTGAAATGTCGTCATACATAAATAAAAATCATAAAATAGTGAAAATATTTTGCTTTAATTAAAAAACTTTTTTATATAAATAAAAAAAATTCAATTCACTATTTCATTTTCAAATAAATACACAGAAATATTAGTAAAAAAATAAAGATATTAAACATAAACATAAAATCATCCTGTCAAACACGAAGTAATTTGTTTTTTTCTATTCTTCTTTGTGTTTTTCGCTTATTTTGACAGAGATGCCACTCGTTTACAATTTAAATAAATAGAAAAATAGATTTGTCGAATGTCGTTAAGATGTATGTACTTAGTGAATCACTTAATCCTTAGTGCAAACAACAATAGCTGTCGATATATTTTGCGATTGTCGGATCGTTGAAATGTACAGAAAACAAAAATATTGCACTGATTCTTCTCAAATTTTGTTTGTATATATTTTTGCAAAATACAAGAGACTTTACCAAACATAGTCAGAATCGGTCCATTTTTGGGCCTAGTCCCCATAAAGATATAGCATCCGCTATGAACTTTTTCATATCTGCAGCCAAGAAAATTAAAAAAATCCCACTCAAATTTGGTTTATGCTTATTTTCTACGTCCAGTTAGTTGGGCCTATGAGATAGGGTCTCTAAACGCATGGTATAGGGTATCATATATTCGGTCTAGACCGACTATAATTTTCTAACTTGTTGTTCCTCGATAAGTGTGACTATATAAAATTTTTGTGATATACAAATAGGTTTCTAGATGTACATATGGAGGTTTAAAAAGAGATCTAGAATTCATTTGGTATACCACAAATAGCGCAGAAAAATATTGATATACAAAAAGTTGTGCACAAGCCAAATTTGAATAGACGGCAATCACAACTTAAATGATTGCATCCCTGTGTCCTTTTTGCAGCCAACTTTCCTGAGTACATTTAAAGTACCTAAGGGTATCCCCGAATTGTGATTTTTGTACATTGTACTGACAAAGAGGAAATCAAATTAAGATTTCAATATAAAATGAACAAACTAGTATTGAAGTTATAAAACTAGTGATATCTCGAAGATGGTTGATAGAAGTCATTCAAATGTGTGCTTCGAAACCTGTAAAATGGTGGAAAACAAGCCAAAAAATGACCACAACAAAATTTTCTCTGAAGTAGAAGAACGTTTAATTTAAATAAAAAATAAAGCAAATCCCTTTTATAGTAAATCAAGACTTGCTTCTTTAGCTGAAAATGGCTTGGTTTAAGAAAGCCAGTGCATCTATAATAAGAAATGCGCTTCACAAAGTAGGTCTAAATTGTAGAAAAGCAAGAAAAAATCCGTTTATTAGTAAGTGCATTCGAACAACACGATTGAGTTTTGTTAAGAAACATGAACATTATGATTTTTCTTTCTGGATGAAGGGATCTTTTCGCTTCCATGATGTGATAAGAACATCTTTTTTTTCGTAAAAACCAAGTCGAAACAGTTGAACTACATAGGACGTAGGTGGGGAATAGTTTGAGTGGACTCGCCCCACTGCGCGACGTTTGTTGTTTAACGTCCCCCATTATGGAGACACCTCTAGAGTGACATAAAATACATATGTAGATAGTCTGGATTAAAAATGTCCTATTGCAAGAAGCGGGAAAATATCGCCTGATTATTGTCAAAAATCAGTCGAATCTATTCCCAAGAGACTTAAAATGATTATAAAAACCAAGAAATTACATACCAAATATTAGTTTATTACAAATAATCACAAGAATTGCAAGTCTTTGAAGACGTCCGATTTTGGGCCTGTGAAACTTTTGTTTAATTGTTGAATTTTAATTCCGTTTTCTGTTTTTGGTCTAAAAGTTTTTTATTTTAGATTTTTCGGTGTTTTTGCCAACATAATTAGTTCACACAAGTGACCGAGTTTTGCTTGCAATAACTGTACAAATCTATTAAACAAAGTTTAGATATATAGAATTTCGACTTGATTTTTTTTTGTATATATATTATTTTTTTAAACTTTAAGTATAAATAAACCATGAATTCTAAAATCACATAAAACTGAAAAATCTTAAATATATGCGAAAATATGCAGTAAAAATCACAAATCCACTTAAAAGCGAAATATGCACTTAGTATGCAAAAATGTTGCAAATTTTTAGATTCGGAAAAGTATTTTGTCAAAATTGATTTTAGGCTGCACGTCACAATAATGCATTTGCATGAATTATGCATTAGCGATATTGGATTTGTGGACGTGGCACCTCCCAAGCAAAACATATATTTATCATAAAATATCTAGAGCGCTATTATACCGAGAGGATTGAAACTTTGTGTGAGTTAAATCTATAAACTATAATATTAATAAGCTAGGCAATTTTTTATTACCGATGTAGGTTTCACAGTTTTACCCCGATTTAGACAAAAAATTTATCATTTGAAAGGTATTTCTTTTTAGCTGTTACCCATATTTACAGATTTTCATCGTCTGGAATATTTTTTGGAGTTATGATCGTTTAAAGTTGCTACTAACACATACATTAAATTATACAATGCTATGTGTTTGTTTATTAAATTTGTTAATGTGTTTGTGTTAATGTGTTGAGATTGTTTTCTTAATTTAAAATGAGTTGAATTGTGAAGCATACCTTTAGGGTCTCTATTAAATGAAAAAATAAAAAATCCTAGAATTTGCACTTGAATATCGAGTGCTGGAATCTGCTAGTAGTTATAAATTTACGAAGTAGACATCGTAGTGCTCAGCGTGGGGCATCGCATATAAAATAAATAATTAATATACTCTCTCCAATAATTATTATTATTAATTTAATAAATCAAAATTGTCATTAGTTTGCTTTGATTTGCACAATGATTTTGTGATTTTTATGAGTTAATAATTATTTTATGGATGATTGTAAAATATTTTTATGATTTTTAAAAGATTTTATATTGTTAAACTTGTTTCAAAAAATAACAATACCAATTATTTTTTTCAACAATATTTCAACAATTGCTGATTGTAAATTTATTATTAAATTTTACAATCTCTTTCTGAGAGTGTACCGAAAATATTGTTGTAAATGTAAACAGCATCCACGCAAAAAGCTATTTATATACTAGTGGCGATTAGGGTGAAACAACGTTCGATGAGATGCCCTAGTTCTTAATATTTACAACACTTTCATTTGTTTGAACTAAGTACTCGTAATCAAGGTGATAGAAAATATAATATTTGCACACCTCTTATAATGTCCGAATACTGAATATTAATCGCACCATTGGGGATAATGAACATATTTCCAGCAAAATCAATGGGAATAGGTACATTTAATTTTATTTATTTACATTAACGTCGATTTAACAATATACATTAGCATTACGTCTGTGCACTTGACACAAATTCCAAATAATGTTTAGCCTAGAACCAATTAATATCATTTGCTCATTTGCTATGAAAAGCAAACACACAGTTTGTTTTTGCTAATTTACTGGTATTTTTGTGTTAATTAACCCAATAATTATGTCCACGACTTAACTACCATTTTCCTAATGATTCATATTAATAAAAAAATCAAGAATTTATGTTTTCACCTTTTTTAATCAGCACACCTTTTATAAAAGCAGCAAAACAAATAGTTTTTGATGTGTAATACGCGCAGGGGGGTAAATTTTTATACCCTCCACTCTATTGTGCAGAGGGTATATATAAGTTTTTCATTCCGTTTGTAATAATTAGAAAAAAAATTTTTGGACCCCATAAAATATATATATTTGTGATCCTTCTAACAACCGGAGTTGATATAGCGATGTCCGTCTGTCCGTCTGTGGAAATCATGATGACGGCATCAATCGGGCGGCTAGGGCGCTCGTTGGTATAAAAACTGATTCACGAACATCCTGAGAAATTTTCCGTCTAAAATCGTCCAAATCGGTCAAGTAGGGCCCGAGATTTTAATGAAGAACCAAAAAAAAGTCTTGAAAAAATGTAATTTTCTTTGTTGTTATTGTCACGATCACGCACTCAATAGGATAGCTAAGGTGATCATTTTTAGTGAGAATGATTCACCCAACTCATGGGAAGATTTCTATTTCGAAAATCATTAAAATCGGTGGAACAGGTCCAGGGAAATCTCTGAAAAATTAAAAAAAAAAATTAAAACAAGTTAGAAAATTATAGTCGGGCGAGACCGACTATATGATACCCTATACCATGCGTATAGAGACCCTATCTCATAGGCCCAACTAACTGGACATAGAAAATAAGCATAAACCAAATTTGAGTGGGATTTTTATTAATTTTTTTGGCTGCAGATATGAAAAAGTTCATATCGGATGCTATATCTATATGGGGACTAGGCCCAAAAATGGACCGATCCTGACCATGTTTGGTAAGGTCTCTTGTATTTTGCAAAAATATATACAAACAAAATTTGAGAAGAATCAGTGCAATATTTTTGTTTTTTGATAGATTTAAGTGAAGATCGGGAAGCAGCTCTATATGGGGCCTATGACTAAGAGTTGTCCCAGGTATAATTTTTCGACTACTCATTAATGGATGTAAAAACGCATACAAACCCAATTTGAGTAAGATCTATATGACAATTTGGATCTTATGGCAATTTATGTCGATTTCATAGGGGTAATTTGTATGGGGGCTAGGTCTGAACATGGACCGATTCTCACCAATTTCAACAGCGTTCATCCTATAGCTAATGGAAGCTTACATACCAAGTTTCATCAAAATATATTCATGTTTGCGACCTGCAGTTTGATTACAAGGTTTATATGGACACACAGACGGACGGACGGACGGACGGACGGACATCGTTAAATCGAATCAGTTAGTGATTCTGATTCGATCGGTATAATTAAAGATGGGTCTTGGTCAAATATTTTTGGTAGTTACAAACAGCAGCACAAGGTCATTATACCCAAGCCACATAGTGGTATAGGGTATAAATATGATGTTTCTATACTGTTCTTGTTGTTATTCTAAATGTTGTATTGTTGTCATAGCCGTTGTTTTTGTAGTTTAGTAATAAAAACTAACCCTTTGTACATTTTTTATTATCAACTGTGGTAGAAAAATTTAAAAGCTTCTATTGCTTTGGCATCACTAAAAAAAATACTAGATCATTTCTGTCATTGCCACGAGCCTGCCTGCAAAGTTTCAGATCGATTGGGTCACGGGAAAGGGGTTAAAATCGATGCAAAATTTTTTCGACAAGCAGACACTACGTGTTAATATAAAGGGAGTAAAAATTCACCAGCATCTAAAGCAAATAATGCTAAAATAGTTGTTAATAAAAAGAAAACAATGTAAATTTAGCAAAAAAAAATTTATGTATTAATTTATATAAAGAGAAAAACACAAATATAACGTTTGGTGTTGTATATTTGTGTGTAATGTTTACAAATACATACATACACATATTAAATAATACAAATAATATACATACATATATTCTGTATATGTATATCCATAATAACTGCATGTTAGAAATAAATCGGTATATTATTTTATTTACATAAATTTCTGCAATATTTTGTTGTAGGGAAAATACATTTCTTTTGCATTAACAGAGTGTCACTTCATTTTGCTCAGCGTGACTATGCCACAGTAGATGGCGCCACAATTTTTGTTTGTTCTAATTAGCTTTGCAATAGTTATTTCTATTTTAAAATGAATGTCAATATTTTCAACTAGATATCATACAGAACAATGTTAAGAGTATACACGGGCTGGTCTTTTATTTCATACGTTTTTTCATTATTCTTTTACAAATATGAACATAAGTTTGGCATATTAACTTTTTGCTGTCTTTACAAAATAGAGTTACCGAGTTATCAATGAGTTTTTTGCTTTCAAAAAAGTTCTACATAGTTATATAGAATTTTTATTCTGCTTTACCTACAAAATATCTGATTGCGATTACATCTAATTTTTAAAAATTGTTTATAATTACTAAAGCATTATTATTCACATAAATACAAAATTGCACTTTTTAAATTTTCCATTCAAATTTAAGAAAATATCAATTCTAAAAACTGGAACTAAAATTTCCAATTATAAATTAGAAAATATTAATTGAATTTCAGAAAATCATATTAACACGTCGGAAATAATAATTTTAAATATAGAAGACATCAATTGCATCAAATTCCAAAAAAAAAAAAACACCAAATATGTTTACAATTAAAAAATGTTTACATTTAAAAAAAATATTGGCATTCAGGAGAAATTAATAGTTTTCAGTAACTTCTTTTAACGATAGTCAAATCGTTAAAAAAAAAGGAAAGCAAATTATCAGTAAAATTTTTATACGATATTCGCTATTGTTAAAATCAGCTGTTGTTGTTATCTAAACGACAACCATTTTTGTGTTGTTTATTCAATCGATAAAAACTTAAATTTTTAGGTTGAAATGTCGTCATACATTAATAAAAATCATAAAATAGTGAAAATATTTTGCTTCTATTAAAAAACTTTTTTATATAAATAAAAAAATTAAATAGCATATTCAATTCATTATTTCATTTTCAAATAAATAAACAGAAATATTAGTAAAAAAAAAAAGATATTAAACATAAAGATAAAATCATCCTGTCAAACACGAAGTAATTTGTTCTTTTTTATTTTTTGTGTTTTTCGCTTATTTTGACAGAGATACCACTCGTTTACAATTTAAATAAATAGAAAAATCGATTTGTCGACTGTCGTTAAGATGTATGTACTTAATGAATCACTTAATCCTTAGTGCAAACAACAATAGCTGTCGATATATTTTGCGATTGTCGGATCGTTGAAATTTACAGAATCGGACTACAGAAAACATTAATTTAAATTCATTGAATTTAGAAAACCTCAAATGATATTTAAGAATTGCGAACATAAAAATTGTTACATAAATAAGTGCAATTTGATGAGAATGTTATTTATATATAAATTTTCACAATTTTTTTTTGGATGAATATTTTAAGTTTTTCAGAAAATAAAGATAACAAATTATTTTATTTAAAATGTTTTGGACATTTGGTTTTTTGCGTTTGGCATCCCTAATTTGATTATTTATTATTATAAATTTACTCTCTATGTTTTCCAAATATGGCAATATTTTAATAAAAGAGTTGAGAGAGCTTTTTTTTGGTTATTATTTTGTTACTCCATCCGACCTATGTATATGGCCGCAATGAAAAAATATTTCGCTGGTTAAAAGAAACTATACAGCCATCTCCAATTAGCACGATTTAATGCATATAGCCACCCTACACAACCATTACCTTTGCAATGGAGGTTAGGGCGAGCTATTTAATTAGCAAAAACTAATATAAACGAGAAGTTATGTCATATAACCAGAAACGCATGCATATAGGAAACGCATGCATATTTTTCCAATATTTTGTTTACATTTATTATCAATACTCAAACCGAGATGGAGGGTATCAAAGATTCGGCACAGCCGAATTTAACATTCTTACTTGTTCTATTTCACAATACATTCACAAAAGCAGCGTAACATGTAAGACGTAAGACAAAATCGGTGTGACTTATGATTGTATTGGTGACAAAATTATGCTATGTAATAACCTGTTTGAAAATGAAAAATAAAAAACGAAAAATGGAAAATGAAAAATGAAAAGTAAAAATGAAAAATAAGAATGAAAAATTAAAAATGAAAAATTAAAGTTGAAAATTGAAAAATAAAAAATGAAAAATGAAAAACGAAAAACGAAAAATAAAAAATGAAAAATCAAAAATCAAAAATGAAAAATGAATAACGAAAAATGAAAAATGAAAAACGAAATATAAAAAATATAAAATTAAAAATTAAAAATGAATAATAAAATTTTAGAACAAAAAATGAAAAATGAAAAATAGCTATACGATACCCTATACCATGGTTTGGAGACCCTATGTCTGCGGTCCAATTAATTGGATATAGCAAATAAGCATAAACCAAATTTGAGTGGCATTGTTATTCAAATTTTTGGCTGCAGATATGAAAAAGTTCATATCAGGTGCTATATTTGTATGGGGACTAGGTCGAAAAATGAACCGATCCTGGCCATATTAGGTAAGGTCACTTATTTATTTGCAAAAACATATACAAACCAAATTTGAGAAAAATCTGTGCAATATTTTTGTTTTTTGATAGATTTAATTGAAGATCGGGAAGCATCTATATATGGGGCCTATGACTAAGATTTGTTCTATAGGTATTATTTTTGGACTACGGATTCATGGATATAATAAACACATACAAACCCAATTTGACTAAAATCTATATGATAATTTGGATCTTATGGCAATTTATGTCGATTTCATAGGGGTGATTTGTATGGGGCCTAGGTCTGAACATGGACCGATTCTCACCAATTTCAACAGCGTTCATCCTATGGCCGACAAAAGCTTATATACCAAATTTCATCATAATATATTCATATTTGCGACCTGTAGTTTGATTAAAAAGTTTACATGGACACACAGACGGACAGACGGACATCGCTAAGTCGTTCAGAAAGTGATTCTGAGTTGATCGGTATAAGAAAAGATGGATCTAGGTCCAATTGTTTTGGTAATTACAAACAGCAGCACAAAGTCATTAAACCCAAACCACATAGTGGTATAGGGTATAAAAAATTAAAAATAAAAAATGAAAAAAAGTGAAAATTTAAAAATTAACCGGTTGTAGTGATATACATACATATAATCTATACTAATATAATAAAGAGGTAATATGTGTTTGTTTGTTTGATTGTTTGTTATCTCCGTAACTAGTTATCTGATCTTCCTGAAATTATCATAGAGTCTTACTGCAGAAATGGGAAGTGCTAAAGGCTATAATTTTTTTAAATATTTTTAGTGGGCGTGGCACCTCCCATACAAAGTAAATTTTGAATATCCTATATATTGAGTACTATGATAGGGAGAGCTTTGCAAATTTGTGTGAGGTCACCTATTATTAATGTTAGCAGCTATCCGGAAATGGGCGGTATCGGATAAGTGGGCGTGGTACCTCCCATACAAAGTATTTACTCAATATCATATATCTCGAGTACTATGACAGAGACAGCTTTGAAAATTTTTCTTAGGTCATCCATTATTAACGTGAGTAGTCGGACTAAAATTTGGCTGGATCGGACACATGGGTGTGGCACCCCCCATACAGATCAAATAATAAATGTCATGTATCTGGAGTACTATAATAGTGACACCCTTCGGATTTTGCGTAAGCCCTTTCATTACGATGCGGGAGGGGGGAAGGTGCAGGATGTGGAGGGGGGTAGCGAAGCACACCGGGTTACATCTAGTGATAAATATTTTTATATTTTTTCAAAACTTTAAAATATGTTTATGATTTCATGATCAATATCTTAATCGTATTATCGAATTGCAAATTTAATCCAAGGCGCGTATTTGAGGTGAAAGTGAGAACAGGAAGAGCCATGAACTTTAACAAAGTCATAAGTATATAATAAAAAAAATGTCAAATTGTGTACAATCACTGTGCATGAAAACCTATATATAAAATTTATTCAATATAACAACAGGATACCCTATACCATGCATTTAGAGACCCTAACACTTAGGACCAGTTAATTAGATATTGAAAATAAGGATAAACTAAATTTAAGTGGCATTATTAATAATTTTTTGCTTTCGAATATGAAAAAGTTCATATCAGATGCTATATATATATGGAGACTACGTCGAAAAATGGACCGATCCTGAGTATATTTGGCACTTATTTTCTGCAAAAACATATACAAACCAAATTGCAGAAAAATCTGTGCAATATTTTTGTTTTTTTTTATAGATTTAAGCGACTCCGGGAATCAGCTCCATATGGGGGAGATGACTACAATTTTCCTATAAAATTTTATTTTTGGACTACTAATAAATTAATGTAATAAACAAACGCAAACCCAATTTGATCGAGATATATATGATAATTTGGATATTATGGAAATTTAAGTCGATCTTATAGGGTACATTTGTATGGGGACTAAGTCCGAACATGAACCGACTTTCACCAATTACAATAGCATTCATCATATGGACGAAAAATTTAATACACTAAATTTCTGTAGTTTGATTACAAGGTTTACATGGGCACACAGACAGACAGACGGACAGATGAACGGATGGACAGACGGACATAGCTAAGTCGATCGGTATAATTAAATATGGGTATAGGTCAAATATTTTTGGTAGTTACAAACATCAGCACAAAGTCATTATACCCTAACCACTTAGTGGTATAGAGTATAAAAATAGTTAAAGCTAAATACAGCACTCTTTCTTAATTGTTTTAAGTGATAATTATACGCTTAATCACTAGTGTTTGAAACTGAGAAAATTACACCTAAAATTTTGGTCACAGATAGATAATACAATTGTATTCAAATTCGGCCATTTTTCCCGAAAATTTGAATTTTTTGGAATCTGTAGAACATTAAAATTTTTTATTTATTACGCTTATTCCGGCATAATTTCAGAATATGTTTTTGTGGAAAAATCAATCACATCCCATAGGTATTCTTTTGTTTTTAAAATGATTTTTTAAATATATCGGCCATTATTTCGGCCATTTTTCCTGAAAATTACAGTTTTTTGGAATCTGTAGAACATTAAAAAATCTTACTCCTGAACATCTTACTCAACTTTGGATGGATTTTTCAGCATAGTTTTGAACTTAGTCTCCATATAATAAGCCGAACTTTAACAAATGCATGACAATCTTTTCAAACATGACCAACTTTTAACTTAAGACTTCTGGTGTAGGGTATTGTATATTCGACCTAGAACGATTATAACTTTTTTTTTTTTTTTTTTTGTTTTATTATATTTCGTATTTGTTTGTAGTTGTATGAATACTCATTTGTCTAGAGCAAAGCGAGTACAAGCAAAACTTTTAACAACAGACCTTAACCAGTCTGTAACGAACTCACAACAGAGAGAAAAGAATATTGAAATTAAACGAAATAAAAAAATAACATTCAGCAAAATTAAAAAAATTTCATTCAATTTTTGAAAAAGAAAAAAAATACGTACATATGTACATAAATAAACAAATAAATATAAATAAATGGAAAAACATTCATCGAGAAATAATTTCAATTGTAATGCTGCATCACCAGCATTGGGTACCAGTACAAGTACAGCTAGTGGAGTAGAAGTGTTCGATCCATCATTAGCACATGATAATCCTGCACCGCCACCATCATATGACCAGGCCATTGGTAATACAGTGACGACTAGCACAACAACAACAACAACAACGCGTAATATTACTCATGCTCCGGCTGGATGGAGTGGCCCTGGTGCAGGAGCACAAAATACCGGCTATGCCATGCCAGCTAGAACAACAAATTATGTATATGGATCGCCAATTCCACCACCACCTCAACAACAACAACCGATATACCATCAACAACCACCAATTGTTATTATACAACGTAAGTTTCTGCTTCTACTTAAATTGTTTTCAGATCGTCTTTAAATTGAGAAACATGTACATATCTACAGTTGGGTTGATGTGACTCATCAGTCAGAACTGTGACAAACAATAACAATAACTTATCAGTAAAAATATGTGAATGTATGCATAGAACAGAATGGAGGAAAAAATAGTCGGTATAGGCTGACCTTACAATAGCCTACACCACGAATTTTGGGCATCTAGTCTAAAAGAAAATGTATCGTTTTGTTTGCCTGAACATATGTTTTAATACGTATCGGAGATGATTATTGCATGGTTATGATTATTGTATGGTTATTATTGAAGGGGCCGAAAAAATCTCCATGGGCTCATCGCGATATAAATCGATTTTTCATCGATATTTTGTAGGGTTCGAAAATGATTTTAGAGAAATGGGTCCTTGGGCAAATACACTTGTTATGGCCCATATACCAAAATCGCGATGAGCCCATCGAGCAAAAATAATTGGCCCACCCCAATGGTTTTGGTTCTATAAAATTGTTACAAACCAATTTTTATAAAAAGTATAATATTTTCGTGTCTTAAGAAAGATTTAAACGATAAGCTTGCTACTGGTATTTGGCAGACAGTAAATCTGTTAAAATTTATCTTAAGGATAAAACGTAATAAAACAAAGTTTTTATCAAAACTCTTTCCTTACGCATATGTGTTTTGAATCTATCCGTGACTGTGCGTGACTATGCCTGACTGTGTGTGACTATCTTAAAATTAATCTTTGGCCACAACAAGTCTATAGACAAATTTTCAGATCGATCGGATGAGGGTAAGTAAGGTTTTAATCTCCCCGTGACTGTGCGTGACTATATCAAAGTTTATCTTTTTTCACAGCAAGTCTATCGACCAAGTTTCAGATCGATCGGATAAGGGGAAAAGGGTTTTAAATCATTTGGTGACAAGGTGATATTTAAGTGCGGGATTTTTCTTTGAATGTACCCAAAAATTCATTCAATAATAAACATACTTTTGTCGAATTCTACTACAAAAATTTAATTATTTCAAAAGTAATAAATTCACCATTTTCGATATTTGTTATATTCTATGCAATACAATTTTTTTTTCAGTTTTATTAAAAATAAAAATTATTTTATATGAATAGCTAGTTCGAGCGTTTTATAAACCATTATATTCCTTTCAGACCTAGCTATATCGATTGTGAGATCTGGTGTTTAAAATATAAATAAATCAATTTTTTCTGATTTTTTTTACCGGCTTTCAGTGATTAGGAGTTCCCTGGCATGCTCTCTACACAAAAGAGAATTTAAACAAGTAAGAGTGTTAAATTCGGCTGTGCCGAATTTTTTGATACCCTCCACCTGAGTCTTTAATTTTTAATTTTTTATTTTTGATTTTTAGTTTTTAATTTTTAATTTTTAATTTTTAATTTTTAATTTTTAATTTTTAATTTTTAATTTTTAATTTTTAATTTTTAATTTTTAATTTTTAATTTTTAATTTTTAATTTTTAATTTTTAATTTTTAATTTTTAATTTTTAATTTTTAATTTTTAATTTTTAATTTTTAATTTTTAATTTTTAATTTTTAATTTTTAATTTTTAATTTTTAATTTTTAATTTTTAATTTTTAATTTTTAATTTTTAATTTTTAATTTTTAATTTTTAATTTTTAATTTTTAATTTTTAATTTTTAATTTTTAATTTTTAATTTTTAATTTTTAATTTTTAATTTTTAATTTTTAATTTTTAATTTTTAATTTTTAATTTTTAATTTTTAATTTTTAATTTTTAATTTTTAATTTTTAATTTTTAATTTTTAATTTTTAATTTTTAATTTTTAATTTTTAATTTTCAATTTTTAATTTTTAATTTTTAATTTTTAATTTTTAATTTTTAATTTTTAATTTTTAATTTTTAATTTTTAATTTTTAATTTTTAATTTTTAATTTTTAATTTTTAATTTTTAATTTTTAATTTTTAATTTTTAATTTTTAATTTTTAATTTTTAATTTTTAATTTTTAATTTTTAATTTTTAATTTTTAATTTTTAATTTTTAATTTTTAATTTTTAATTTTTAATTTTTAATTTTTAATTTTTAATTTTTAATTTTTAATTTTTAATTTTTAATTTTTAATTTATAATTTTTAATTTTTAATTTTTAATTTTTAATTTTTAATTTTTAATTTTTAATTTTTAATTTTTAATTTTTAATGTTTAATTTTTAATTTTTAATTGTTAATTTTTAATTTTTAATATTTAATTTTTAATTTTTAATTTTTAATTTTTAATTTTTAATTTTTAATTGTTAATTTTTAATTTTTAATTTTTAATTTTTAATTTTTAATTTTTAATTTTTAGTTTTTAATTTTTAATTTTTAATTTGAATTTTTAGTTTTTAATTTTTAATTTTAAATTTTCAATCTTAAATTTTTAATTTTTAATTTTTCATTTTTAATTTTTCATTTTTAATTTTAAATTTAAAATTTTTAATTTTTAATTTTTTGTTTTTAATTTTAAATTTTTAAGTTTTTATTTTTTCATTTTTAATTTTTCGTTTTTCATTTTTCATTTTTTATTTTTTATTTTTAATTTTCAAAGAGGTTATTACGTATCTTAATTTTCTCGCCAATCCAATCTTAAGGTGTGACTTACGTCTTACATGTTACGCTGTTTTTGTGATGGTATTGTGAAATAGAAATTTACCCCCCTGCGCGTATAAATGTTTAAACATAAAAAAGACTCATTAAACTTTAAACTTTAAATTTTCTCGATTTTGAGTTAATACAATAATAATGTTTCCATTATAACCTTTTTTAGAACAACCGATCTTGCCACTGGGACCGGAACCAGTCTATCTGACATGTCCTGCTTGTAATATACAAAAATTGACACGGATTGAATATGAACCGAGTTCGAAAACACATTTAATGGCAGCATTGTTATGTTTATTTGGGTAAGTTTCAAAACAAAGAAATATTGGGAAATTCATAGAACAACATATATATATATATATATATATATATATATATATATATATATATATATATATATATAACGACACCAATTTCAGTGCTGTAATAAGCCTTTTCTTAAGCGATACTTCTATGTGGAGCTTGTGGTAAAAATCTGTCAATAAAAAAGCATTTTTTTAAACGCCACAAAAATGATAGTGATATTTTTCAAACAAGTTACTTCTTAAAAATAAACAACTTAAAAACAGCTTTTCTTTAAAAGTGCCCTCTGCAAAATAGTGTAGAATTAAAAAAACTGTAATAACAAAAAATAGTAGCATTTTCAAAAACTCAACATTATCACAAAAGGTTCTTTTTCTAAAAAATTGCTCGTACTTACCAAAAACCATTTAAAGAACAAATAAAATCTTCAACAAAAACATACGTCTTTCAAAAATATGGTATTACATATATTCAGAAGACTTTTATATCAAACACTATTACAATTATGACATCTCATATGGATAGAATGGTATTCAGTTCCAAAGATGTAACTTCTAACATGATCCGTGTACTATGTAAACAGCGTCCTGGTATTAAGTTGTGTCATATAAACGCTCAGAGTCTAAAGAATAAAATTGATGAGTTTCGATATATCTTTGAAAGCTCTGGTGTATATATTGTGTGTGTGTCTGAGACGTGGTTTAATGAATCTGTTCCTGATTCCATTATCGAGTTAAAAGGTTTCAAAATATATCGTTGTGATAGGAAAAGTCCTTGTGGTGGTGTGGCTATATATGTAAATAAAAGGGATTGTTAGTAAAATTTGCTGCAGCTCTAACTTTATTGATAGTCCAGGTAATTCCACTGATAATAAAATTGAATATTTATTAGTTGAGGTTGCAGCCGATAATCGTAAATTACTTGTAGGATCTGTCTATAGACCTAACTGTAGAGTCAGTACAAACTTTTTTAACAAAACAATGGAAACGCTTACCCTTAAATATGACGACGTCATAATATGTGGAGACTTTAATTCCAACATCATCACTGAAAGCCATCTTACTAATGACATGAAGTCGATTGGTTTGTCGCCGACAAATACTTCAATCCCAACACATTTTACCTCTACAACCAACACGCTATTGGATATATTTTTTGTCAGCAACATTGATAAAGTTCTGTTATATGATCAGCTATCAGCACCTTGCTTCTCCAAACATGATTTAATATTTTTAGCATTTGATTTTCAATTGCAGTATGTTTGTAATGAGGTTACCTTCCATGATTTCAAGAATATTAACTATAACATTATGTCATCTGAGCTATCAAATATTGACTGGGACTCTGTTTATTACATGCCTTCAGTAGATAGTCAGCTGGATTTTTTAGAAAATAACCTGTTGGATGTATTTAGGAAATCCGTCCCAATCAAAATCGTTAAACGAAAAGCTAATGAAAAGCCATGGTTCATTGTAGCAATTAAATCAGCCATTGATCGCAGAGATTTTGCTTACAAACGTTGGAAAACTTTCAAAATTCCCAATTTACATACTGAATATTGTAATGCACGTAGAGATGTGAATAGAATGATAAAAAGTGCGAAATCAGAGTATTATTCTAGTCGTTTTTTATCAGCTGTTGGATCCAAACAGACTTGGAAAGCTATACGTGAAATTGGTGTTGGCAAATCATCGTGTGTGGCTACCAGTGACATAGATGTAGAGAAAGTAAACGAGTCCTTTACAAATCTTCCCAATGTTCGTCCGAATAAAAGCTTTTATGACCACTGTCCAACTATTTCTGGTAATTGTTTTAACTTTAACTGTGTAAATCAATCGGATGTTCTATGTAGTTGTCTCGCGATTAAATCAAATGCAGTTGGGGTTGACAACATTCATCCAAAATTTATGAAAGCTATTATTCCGCTAATGTTACCCTATATCACGTACATCTTCAATAATATTATTACTAAGAGCGTTTATCCCCAAAATTGGAAATATGCGAAAATCATACCCACCCCAAAACCAAACAACGAATACCGACCAATTGCAATACTACCGTATTTGTCAAAAGTTTTTGAACATTTACTCCATGGTCAAATAAGTAATTACGTCAATAATAATGATTTGTTGACAAATAGGCAATCAGGATTTCGACCACAACACAGCTGCATAACAGCCCTTATTGATGTATCTGAAGAAATACGTAGCAAAATTGACGATGGAAATATCTCGTTCCTGGTTCTTCTTGACCACTCCAAAGCATTTGATACTGTGGATCATGAAGTTCTCTGCCTGAAGTTGCTTAAATTGTTCAATTTTTCTCCTCTATCTACACGTTTAATGTCATCATATTTATCATCCCGTCGCCAATCTGTATTTGCAAACAATAAAATTTCAAGTCCATTGCCTGTTCTGAAAGGAGTTCCACAAGGATCAATACTAGGACCACTACTATTTTCAATTTACATCAACGATTTAGTGCGACATTTACAATACTGTAATGTCCACATGTATGCTGACGATGTACAACTCTATATAAGTAGTGATTTAAGCAACATAAACGATTGTTCGGAAAAACTAAACAGAGATCTGAAACACAATCATGACTGGGCAAATATAAACGGTTTGTGTCTTAATCCTATAAAGTCTAAGTGTTTAATAATAGCTAAGAAAACTTTGAAGTTACCTTTTGAGCCGATTGTAATGCTTAATGATCAAAAAATAGAAATTGTATCAACAGCCAAGAATCTTGGTATCACTTTTAATTCCACTCTCACATGGTGCGACCATATAAATGCTGCTACAGGGAAAACTTATGCAATACTACGGACACTGTGGAACACCCAGTATGTTACACCGCTTAAGATTAGAAGTTTACTAGCAAAAACCTACTTAATACCAACTCTACTATATGGATGTGGAATATATGCAAGTTGCGATTTTACAAGTCGAAAAAAACTAATATCAACGTATAATGCAATATTAAGATATGTTTTTAATTTAAGAAAATATGATCATATATCTCAATATTCCAAAAAACTATATGGGGTGACTCTTACTGATTTAATGAAAATAAGAACGCTATTACTGCTACACAAAATTATATATACACGTGCACCGCCTTACTTGTCCGAAAGATTACTTTTTGCACGTTCACCAAGATCGAACGATATCATACACTTAAGATATCGAAGCTTAATATCTGAGTGGCAGTTCTATATTAATTCAGTTCGTCTTTGGAACATGCTACCCTCGTCCATTCAATTTATAAGCAACGCTCAGCAATTTAGGAAAGAACTATTTCAATTTCACTCATAATTAATTAAATGTAATTGATTTCAGCTCTCATTTATATATATATTTTGTTTCTTTAAAAAAAAAAATTATTTCTTTTATATTTATATTTATTTATTTATATATTTTTATTAAATTAACCCATTATGCTTCATATGTTTTAATCATTTTTTTATTATTAATTTTTTATCTTTTTGGGTTTTATTTATTAAATTAATTTTTTTTTTCTGTTATACTGTGTACTATTTATATACTGTGTGTTTTTAAATGTACTTATTCATCATTACTTTGTAAAAATCCATTACTTTAATTATAAGATTGTAAATCTTGTTGTAATGGAAAAATAATGAAATAAATTAAATTACATTAAATTTCATTTAGCATTTCTAGAAATAAATACCAAATAAGTAGTTTTACTTACCTTTACCAATTAATCCATTTTCGGAACATGTTTGTTTTACAATAATTACTCTAGAGAATTTGTGCCAAGGGTTGGGATATTTAAAGGTAAAAAATCATTTTTGTTACAAAAATAAATTACAACCGCCCATAAAATTTTATATAATTTTTATTGAATCATTCATAACAAATTGCGTCTTTAAAGCGCTGCTTATTATCAGAAGTTTTTTTTTTTAAATTTATTATGAACGTTTATTGTCTACATTTTTATGGTCTTTCTCACAATCTTATCGCACAATAGTTTTGATAAAAAAAAAATAATAACGATAAGAGCTTGATAAAATATTCAACTAAATAAAAATGTCTTTATTTTTTATCTAGGTATACACAGTTGACTCAAAAAGTGAGTGCTCGCCATTAGTTTTAAAATTTAAATGGATTGTTTTATAACAAAAATATATTAAAAGAACCTCAGTTATTTTCGTTATTGAAGAAGATGATTAAAATTTTCTTTTAAAAAACAAAAAAAAAAAAAAGTAAAAAAATATAAAATTTTATCGTTTATAGAAAGGGTCTTAGGTGCAAATAATTGTTTACAGAAAATAATGCTATACTCATATGTGGACTAGACAAAAAAATTGACCGATCCTGACCATATTTGGTACACTTATTTTGTGCAAAACATAAGTATACAAGCCAAATTTGAGAGAAATCTGTGCATCATTTTTATTTTTTGATAGATTTAAGTGAAGATGGGACTATGACTATCAATAGATTTAATTAACACACACTAATCAAATTTTACCGTGGTATGTATAATAGGGTACGTTCGTATATGCAGTAAATTTGTTCATCAAATTTATATGCCAAGTTTTATTGCTGATGCGTGATCAGTTGTTGCAGATGCTTTGTTACTGCTCAACAATTGCACACAGTTTGCTTTTTAGAACGATTTGCAAAAAGATAAAAAGCAACATGTTCACCACAATAATATTAACAAGTATTGAAAATCGTGATTCTAAAAATGACAACTTTTGGTTAACTTATAATAAAAACAAAATTAAAAGAAAGATGAAACGACTTTTGGTTATTAGAAATCAATTAAAACGAAAAAAAGACGGATTCCTAAAATAAAAAATTACTTTGAAATAATAAAACGATTTATATAAATTTGTATTAACAATTTTTATATAATGCACTACTTAATCTTCCATTCTGCACCAATGTCTAAATTTTTTTAAGCTTCGCGCTCTATTGCATCAGTAATTAAAATGATGCCATAGTTGCAAAAATTTGCGGCAGCATTGTCAATTGTTTGCAGAAAAAAGCTTTTGACGGAAATCAGTGCTGCCAAGTGATGGTTTTTTGAACGTTTTACTTTTATTATGCTGTAGTGATGCATAACTACTGCATTTACGAACGTACCCATAATTTGGATCTTAAGGCAGTTTAAGTCGATCTCATAGGGGTCATATTTATGGGGACTAGGTCTGAACATGCACCGATTTTTACCATTTTCAAAAGCGTTCGTCCTATGGTCGATGAAATCTTTGATCAAAAGATATTCATATTTGCGACCTCTAGTTTCATGAAAGGCTTCCATGAACACACAGACGGGCAGACGGATGTAACTCAGAAAGTGATTCAGAAAGTAACTCCAAAAGTGATTCCGAATCGATAGGTGTAATAGAAGATGGGTCTAGGTCAATTAGAAACATCACCACAAGCTCATTATAAAAACAAATAAGAAAATTTAGTCGGTATATACCGACAAATATATGCAAAATTTTTGCAGATTTATATGGGGACTATGACTAAACATTGTCCTACAGGATTTATTTTTTGACTATTGATTATTGGGTATAATATACATACATGTACCAAAATTATCGATATATATATGATAATCGGGATCTTACGACCATGTTAGTCCGTCTGTAGGGGGTATTTGCATGAGGCTAGGTGTGATTATGAACCAACTTCAATAGCGTTTATCCTATGTTGGATAAAAGCTCATATACTAACTTTCATCAAAATATATTCATATTTGCGATGCACGGACATCGCTAATCAACTTAGAAAGTGATTATGAGGCGACCGGTAAAATAAGAGGTCGGTCTAGGTTAAATATTTTTGGTGGTTACAAACATCAGCACAAACTATACGCTACACCAATATGTGGTCAGGGTATAAATACATAATTTTACCTTCAGTTAGTGCTCATTTATTCCTTTTTTACATGCCTGGAAAAATAACAACAAATTATTATCAGATATAGTGAAATAAGAAATATAATAAAGGGTGATCAATTTCGAGGTTCCCTACTTTTTTAAAGAAAAAAAAAAAACACGGAAAGTTAAAATTTAATGGGGAATGTTTATTAACATTTGAAAGAACATTCTTTGGCATTTATTTTTTGAAGATTATGTCTATCAAATGTTGGCCGCGGGTACGTCTCAGTCCATCCGCTGAGTACAATTTTCGATGGACCGATGATTCCACCGGCCCACAACCACACCAAACCGTTGGTTTTTCTGGATGAAGTGGCAATTTTACTTGTTTACATACCCATTGAGCCAGAAATGGGCCTCATCGCTGAACAAAATTTGGCTCGAAAACGTCGGATCTTCTTGGAACTTTTCAAGAGCCCAAAGAGCGAAGCGATGTCGCTTGGGAAGGTCGGGCGGCTTCAGTTCTTGCACAAGCTGTATTTTGTACCCTTTCAATTTAAGATCTCGACGTAAAATGCGCCAAGTCGTTCCATACGTCAGTCCGAGTTGCTGCGAACGGCGCCGAATCGACTCTTCACGGTTTTCGTGTACACTCTCAGCTAAGGCCGCTATATTTTCTTCACTGGACGTGGTCTATTCGGTCGAATATTATCCAATAATGAATGTTGGGTCTCCAGATGGGTGATGGTGTTGCGAATAGTACGCTCAGTAGGCCGATTATGTTGACCATAAGTTGAGCGAAGTGCACGAAACACATTCTTCACAGAACGTGAATTTTTGTAATAAAGTTGAACGATTTGTAAACGTTGTTCAGGCGTAAGTCTTTCCATGATGAAATGCCAAACAATACTTAGCAAAAATAACATGACAGCATGACACGACTCACACGTGATCTGTCAAAAAAAGGCTATTGAAAAAAGTATCTCTACTTGGATCACCCGGCATTAATAATTTTGAAGTCTGACTCTGAATTATAGGGTCAGAAGTTTCATAGGAAGGTACTTTGGTTTCGATATTATCGATATGTCTTCGAAAGAAGAATATTAAAAATATTAAAATTCCCTGTCTAACATTGGAGAGATAGTCAGAAGACCCTATTCCACATTTAAAAAAAATGTGGACGCCCTCAAGCATTTCACGTGGTTACCGTAATTGAATCTTTAACAAACGGATTTGTCCGGATTGGACAAGACGAAGAAACTTACATAGGCTAAAGCGATCAAAATTATTCAATCAAGTTCTGGAATTGGAAGATTTTTACGAACGAAGACAAATTAAATATTTATGGCAATGATGGAGAAAGGAAGGTGAAGAAAAATATATGTGTCCTACTTTAAATATGGAGTTCCATAAGTTTTGGTGTGGGGATGTAAGAGTGCTACCGGTACCGGAAACTTACATATAATAGATATTAGACCACAGAAAATAATCTCTAGTGCAAAAAAAACGGGATTACTAAACAACAATCTTCACAAAGAACAACGATCCGAAGCACACGGCTGCAAATACTAAATTGTCACTTCTTTACAATATCACACAATTGTTGAAAACTCTTCCCCACTATTCAAACAGTAATCCAATATAAAATCCCTGGGAGAATTTGGAAAGAAGAGTCAGAGAGAGAGAGAGAAAAAAAGAACAAAAATTGATTTAATTAAAGCCATCCAGTAAGAATGATACCAAATTGCAACACAACACCAATTATTATTTCTTTTATTCCTAGAAGAATAAAGCAATAATTAGTTTGCTCTTCAAGTAAATATTTTATTTATTTATTTTAAAGATATCTTACAAAGATTAATTTATAAAATACATGTACGGAAATACTCTACAAGACAGGTTATGCAGCTGTTTCAGGTCGATGCAGGAAACCTCATCCGTAATCAAAAACAGGAGATAGTTGGTTTGTTAACAAATGAAATTCATATATAATTTTAATAATTCAGTTATGGTTACTGATGGTTACTGATAAAACAGCTGTATCCTCTACCCTGCAGCTTGTGCTAAGGTTTTTGCTATGCTAAAAGTAAATCATTTGATCTTGAGCTTGATTAATTGCCAACTCCATCAAATTACAAAAATTTATAAAATAATGTATAAAAACTTATTTGCAATATGAAATAAAAGTGTGCGCCCACTTTATGAGTCAACTGTGTGTAGTTTTCTAATTTACAACTTTTTTCATTTTTCTCTCTCTTTTTTAGCCTCTACTGTTGTGTTTGTTTACCATATTGCGCTGGAAGTTGTATGAGATCACATCACTACTGTGGTAATTGTGGTAAATTTCTGGGAACTTATGATAATGTTTAGCATTGAAACATTTTGTTGGTGTAGTGTCCATATTTATATTATTATATTCATTATTTCAAAATTATTGTGAATGATGAAATCCAGAATGTTGTATAAAATAAACTTTACTTATTTTTATTATTATTATGTATTGTTGTAATTATTGTTAAACAATTTTGGATATTTCTTTGTTTGTACAAAATCTTAAAAAATTTAACGAATACAAGAAACCAATACATGTTCCCATATGTAAATATAGATAAACCTATATACCTATACACAGTGTGTATTACACACAACAAATAGTGGTAGCATTTCCTATAATTGTTATTCCCCTTGGCGTTGTTGTTTGAAAACGAAATAAAAACGACAGCTTAGCGTTATCGATATTTATCGGAAATATATCATTATTCTTCATTTGGAAATAAAGATAGTAACGACAAAGAAACATTCTTTCTCTGTCGTCGCCATATTTAGCATCAAAATTGAAATGACTAAAACAAAATAAATTAACACAAGTAAAAAAATTATAGACGATCTAGGCCGTCTATGCGATACCCTATACCATGCTTTTAGATAATTTGTCTTAGGTCTAACTAATTGGATATAGAAAATAAGCAAAAACCAAATCTTAGTGGAATTTTTAAAAATTTTTTTTTTTTTTTGACTGGAGATCTGAAAAAGTTAATAACGGATGATATTTTTTATGGGGACTAGGTCAAAAATGGGGCCAATTTGACCTTATTAGTTACGTCATTTATCTTTTGCAAAACCATTTGCAAAACAAATATGAGAAAACTCTGTGCAATATTTTTGTTTTTTGATAGGTTTAAGTGAAGATCCGGAATCAGCTGTATATGAGGCTATGTCTAAGAATTGTATAACAGGGTTTATTTTTGGTCAATGGATGTTATAAACACACAAAAACCAAATTTTACCGGGATCTGTATAATAATGTGGACCTTATGTCTTTTTAAATCCATTTCACAGGGGGTCATTTGTATGGGGACTAGGTGTGAAAATTCACCGATTTTCACCAATAGCGATTTTCACCAAGGGGTAGGTGAAAGATTTTTGTGGTTCAAACATCAACACGAAGTCATTATACCCTGACCAACAAAACAGAAGCCAGAAAACGTTTCTTACATTGAATCTGGAATGGTGAAGATATTAATGTTCTGTCGTAACATCTTACTATACATATATACATACATACATGGGGCGCTTCATGTCAAGTGACCCAACTTTTGAAACCTATGTCTTCCGATCGGGATGAAATTTGCACCAAGGTTAGCCCTATTGGATAGTAGTTTAAAGACAATTTTTCAACAAAATCGGTCAAGAACTCATACATGTAACTTTTTATATATTGCTCTTAGCAAAATTTCTCCCAAATTGTTTACATAGCTATTTCTTCAATCTTTCGGAAAAAAAATTAAAAAAAAACAAAATGTTAGACTTTTTTTTTGCAAAAGCAAAAAGTTTTTGACTTTTTTGCATATGCACTAATTTGAATTGATTCCTTTTAGTGTGTAAGTGTTTCCAAAACCTTAAAAATAAAATATACATATACTTAGGAAGTAGACAAATTAACCTTTCCGACGGTATGTTACATACCTAACTAAAATTTCATACCTTAGATACTGTAATACCCGCAATATGTTAAATATAATATGTCACTTTTTTTCTATTGAAATGTTGAAAATTTATTTTTATTTATTTATTTGTAATAATAGTTAAATTAATATATAATAATAATAAAAATAAAAATAAAAAAAAAACAATTTTATAAAATCTAATTTTAATGACATTAGATCCATTTATAACATAACTATTTTTTTAATTAATTTATTGTAGCTGATGGAATATTTAAGTTTTGTAAATTTTAAAATACCCAGTCTCTCATCCAGCTTTTTTATCGCCTTAATAAGCTGCTTTTTTGCCTATCTTTTCTTGGCGTTACTAGGTGCAGCTGTTGATTAAACTGATGATAAAAGAAATCAACTTAAAGTACTTAACAGATGATTCGCCAGAAGATTTATACGATTACTGTGATTGGCTATGTTTCCTAATACAACAACTTCTTGCCACTTAGGTGAATGTTCAAATTGCCTGGAAATCACATTCATTAAAGAGAATTTAATCAACTCTTTTGATCGCGAATATATAGAGGAGGTCAAATTTCAATCCTGGATTCAGACTGACTGATGCATATTGAAAACAACAATTTTCAACGTAGATGATTTTGTGGAAGAAATGTGTACAGGATTGCTAAACTTGAGAACCAATGACTTTTTAGTCAAAGAGCAATGGTCATTCTTCAAGGATTTGAAGACACCTTTGAAATCTGGTGAATTCGCTATTTCATATGATTTCGCAGAAAACTATAAATATGTTCTTCAGGATGCCATACAAACATTCCACTTCAATAACGACCAAGCAACTATATTCACAGTAGTTATCTACTACATGAAAGACAAAAAAAGTGGAACACAAACAAAAAAAAAAAATTTCGCTTCAAAGCATAATCTCAAATATATGTAAAAAGTGCAATATGTGGTATGTACAAACAGTACATCACATATGGCAACTCTTACGAAACTGAGAATAGTGGATATTAGAAGTATAAATGCAAAAAATATTTTAAAAAAAATCAAAAATAACGATTGTTTGTTTGGACAGAGTTCTATCTTCTGAAATTAATACGAAGTAAATGCTGTATGGTATGAAAACTGATTCTAACCACACTTCCCGTAGGCCTGACTTTAGGTGAGTGTCTTAAAGCGCTGACCAAAAAGTGCAGGTACGAGTGTATGTGAAGTTTCATAGTTCAAACCTCACGACCGCCCTAAGTAGAAAAATTCCATATAGAAGCAATCCATTCAATTATAACATAACAATTATCATAACGTTCAATAAATCGCTGATGAAGGCTGAAATGCCAGAAACCGGTCCGATTAAGAATACAGTGTGTAACTATGAATTTTTGAAATATATGCTTTCTTCTTCTCTACCATGCACCATTGAAAAAAGTGTGGCAATCATATCCCACGACTTAAAACATGATAACGTTGCAGTTTATGAGTACCAGATGATAATACTAAAATATCTAAAATCTAAATTTATAGTATCGACGTACGTTTCGGACGTAGCCCGTCAACATTTTAAAATTTTGGAATACCAGCTGAGTGGGATTTTCATCCTACTGCTCATGGTAAAGGAGCATGTGATGAATTGGAGCAAACCTCAAAAGATATGTAGCGAAGTATAACCTCCAGTGCTCTCATCATGATCGAATCTTAGATGCGAATGCTTTATTCCATTGGGCAAAGAATTATTGTAAAGAAATTAAATAGTTTTTAGTAGCAAAGAGGATCATGAGGAAACATTGAAAACACTGAAGAACAGAATCGATGCTGCGATAACAATCGATGGAAGACCCAAGTTCTCTCCCAAGTTCTCTCTCAATGCGATTTCTTTCCAAAGCCAAAAAAGAAGCCAGTAGCGAAATCAACAGCTGAACCTAGTAACGCCACGAAATATAGGCAAAAAAGCAGCAAATAAAGGCGATAAATAAGCTGGAGGAAAGACTGGTTATTTAAAAATTTACAAAACTTAAATACTTCATCAGCTAAAATAAATTAATTTAAAAAATAGTTATGTTATAAATGGATCTATGATTAAGATTAAATTTTATTAAATTATTTATTTTTTTTTTTTTTATTCTTATTATATATTAATTTAATTATTTTTACAAATAAATAAATAAAAATAATTTTTCAACATTTCTATAGAAAAAAAAAGTGTTTTTTCCTGAGGTTAACATATTGCAGGTATTACAGTATCGAAAGTATGAAATTTAGTTAGGTATGTTACATACCATCGGAAAGGTTAATTTAATTAATTTTCTCAGTATATATTTTATATTTAAGGTTTTAAAAACACACACTAATAGGAAACAATTCAAATAAGCGCATACGCTAAAAATTTGAAAACCGTTGTCTTGAGTTACAAATCATTTTTTTTTTATAGATATCCCACTGCATCCCACTAAGCGACCGAAAAGCTCTTAAAGGAAAACATAAGCTTTATTTTGAGCAAAAAAAAAAAAAAAAAAGTAGTTTTAAAAAAAAAAAAAAAATATTTGATATTGATATTGACCAAAAAAAGTTAAAAAAATTTTTTATTTTTTTTTAATTTTTTTTTATTTTTTAAAATTTCTTTTTCCGAAAGATTGAAGAAATAGCTATCAATACTATTTGGGACAAATTCTGCTAAGAACAATAGGCAAAAAGTTACATGGATGAGAAAAAACACTTGTTTGGCCAAAATGTCTAATTTTGACCCCCCCTCGAACTCAGAGAGTTCTTGACCGATCTTGGTGAAAAATTGTGTCTAAACTACTATCCAATAGGACTAACCTCGGAAGACATCGGTTTTAAAAGTTGGGTCGCTTGTCATGAAACGCCCACATATTTGTATACAGTGGTTTAACCCCAAATTCGTGCACCATGATTGTTTTTACTTTAGTGATAAGTAACCGTTTATTATAAACTAGATGTAACCCGGTGTACTTCGCTGCCTACCATACCCCCATCGCAATGAAAGGGATCGCGCAAAGTCCCAAGACTCTCAGCATTACAGTACTCCAGATATATGACATTTATTATATTTGGAAAGTTGTCTCTATCATAGTACTAGCGATATATGATATTAAAATTTTACTTTGCATGGAAGGTGCGACGCCCACTAAAAATATTCAAAATAAATTGTAGCATACAACACTTCCCATATTTGCAGTAAGACTCTGTGAATATTGCAGGAAGATAAGATGAGTAATTACGGAGATTACTTCCTACAAACAAACAAACACACATTACCTCTTTATTATACATACATATTAGTATAGATAATGCAATGGCGTACGAGTTTGGTTGTTACCCTCTGTACAGACCTGATACATGTAATGAAAAGATACGATAATTATTACTTGCTATTGGTTCTAAATATAATCGATAAACTGATAATTCGCAAAAAATAAAACATTATTTCAAAATTATCGATGAATCATTTGAATATTATTAATAATACGATAATTAAGAGAACCAGTGTTTCCATGACATATTTTTAACGATTTCAGAATTTTTTTTTAAAAATATTTTTTTAAAATAATTATTGCACTTTTTAAATATTGTTTTAAATGAGATCAAAAATGCTAGAAAACAAACGAAATTGGTTTAAAATTCATACTTGAGGAATCGTTTCAACGAAACAGCCATTAAAGTAATCAATTTAAATCAGAATTGGGAACGCAGAAGAACTTCTGTAAATATTTTTCAATATTTAAATAATCTCCACGGCCAGTTTGCATCAAACGAAGAAGATTTCAATTAAAGTTCAATAACTGAAGCAATTGTTCAATTGTGATAAATTTTAAAACTCAATTGTGTATGAAAACTTTGCAAAAATACTGATGATATTATAGAAAAAGTTCCTGATATTGCATTATTAATGAATGAAAAACTTCAGCGAGCACTTTTAAATTTTGAAGAATCACAAGGAAAGATCTTTAGAAGAGTGTTGAACCAGAACGGCGTTTTCGGCTACAGGGATTTTCGGCTCGCGATCAAATGATGAAAGCCTAATTACTTTATATATTCAGAATGTTTTTAATAAGTTATATTAAATAAAAACTTGAATAAAATATTTTGAAGTAAATTTTAATATTTTGATTTTATCGATAAGTATAGATACATCGATATATCGATTAGTTATATATTTTTTATTCAATTACCGATAGTTTAATTTTTATAATATCTGTGGTCACAAGCATTAACCGCCTAAGTCGAAAATCATGCTTTTGAGAAAAATAACTTTTTATATAAATGTAATGGGGCTCCATTACGGCTTAGGTCAGCATGTTTTCATTAACAACTTATTAATAAACAGTGTTAAAAAAAATGGGGATTTCACGAAAATATAAAGCGTTTTTAGTAGAACATGATAGCAAAGATAACCCAAATCGTCGAATACCATGCTTTCGAGAAAAATGACTTTTTATATAAATGTAATGGGGCTTCATTACGACTTAGGTCAGTATGTTTTCATTAATAACTTTTTATAAAACAGAGAAATGGGGTTTTCACGTAAATATAAAGCGTTTTTAGTAGAATATGATAGCATACATAACTCAAATCGTTCTTAAGTCGACTTAGGCGGTTATCGCTTCTGACCACAGATATTTTGCAATCACTAGTTCTAAATCTTAAAATATATTTTGTTCTCTCACCATTCTTTTTCAAATGAAAATTTCGACCTAAATTCAATTTATAAATTTAAATTCTCAATTGGTAAAATTTGTATAGTATTATTTGGTATTTCATATTTATACCAATATAGCCAATAAAACTTAAATTATTATACCCTATACCACTATGTGGTTTGCTGTTTGTAACTACCAAAAATGTTTGACCTAGACCCTTCCTTTATTATACCGATCGACTCAGAATCACTTTCAGAGTTGATTTAGCGATGTCCATCCGCCCGTCCGTCCGTCTGTCCATGTAAACATTTTAATCAAACTACAGGTCGCAAATATGAATATATTTTAATGAAATTTGGTACGAAAAATTTTATCGGCCATACGATGAACGCTATTGAAATTGATGAAATTCGGTTCATGTTCAGACCTAGTCCCTATACAAATGTCCACTATGAAATCGACATAAATCGCCATAAGATCCAAATTATCATATAGATCTCAGTCAAATTGGGTTCGTATGTGTTTATTATATCCATTAATCCTTAAATAATCCCTATAAAACAATTCTTAGTCATAGGCCCCATATAGAGCTGCTTCCCGATCTTCACTTAAGTCTATCAAAAAACAAAAATATTGCACAGATTTTTCTCAAAATTGGTTTGTGTATATTTTTTCAAAATATAAGTGACTTTACCAAATATGGCCAGGATTGGTCCATTTTTCGACCTAGTCCCCATATAAATATAGCACCCGATATGAACTTTTTCATATCTGCAGCCAAAAAAAATTAATAACAATGGCTCTCAAATTTGGTTTATGCTTATTTTCTATATCCAATTAGTTGCACCGAAGAGATAGGGTCTCTAAACCATGGTATAGGGTATCGTATAGTCGGGCTAGACCGACTATAATTTTCTTACTTGTTTTTATGTGTTGGTTCGATCAAGTTCTAACAAAATTCACATTTTCAGTGCGGTTTTTTTAAATTCAGATGTATGTATGTTTTGTCAAGTGAAAATTCGTGGTTGCATCTATGAATGAACCTGATAGGTGCGATTTAAATCAAACTTAATATATATAGGTTTGCCCATGAGCTTTTAAAAAAAAATTTAATAACAAATTTGCTATCAATGATAAATATTATTAGCCGGAAATATAGAGACAAAAAGATACTAAAACAATTACAGTCGGTCTGAGCCGACTATTCGATGACCTATACCATTCGGAAAAGTCTCATAGGTCAAACCATACTGAGTACCGATATTAATGGAAATAAAAATAAACAAATTTTAAGTGCGACTTGGTCATATTTACCTAGGTCACTTTTATCGAGTAATAGATATTGTATTTGTAAATTTTCAGATAGATTTAAATGAATATTAGGAGGCTTCTTTATATGGAACAATGACTTAAATTGGTTATACACTCTTTAATTAAATGTCATCAAGATATAATTAAATTATCTATCCCTTGGGACAATTACACGGATTTTAGAGGCGACATTTTTATGGGAGCTAGGTCTCAATATAAACGGTTTTCTCCAATAACGATCGCCCTTGAAACAATTAAAGCGTATGCTCTGAACTTTATGTAAATATGTGAAAAATTCCCATCTTTAGTTTGCGTTGAAAGTTGACATAGACACACAGCCAAACATATGGAGGGACATAGTTAAATTGACTGAGAAAGTTATTCTGAATTGATCGGTATATTAAAAGGAGCGTCTAGACTAAGTATGTTTGGTAGTTACAAACAGTAGCACAAACTTATAATACCATGATAACAGACTGATATAACTATCACAATGTAAAACATAGCTCCTCCCTGCATCTACGAGTATAAATGGCCATGTATATATATTTAGTTAGTCGGGTATAAGCAATTTGTGAATAGCACCAATGATCTCCAACACAGTTAATTTCTCCCTTGGGACACTAGACTTTTATTGAACGTTACTGTATGACACAGTTTTATAGTTTTATTTCATTTGTTTTTTAATCGATAAATAGCTTTAAAATTGGATTTGTTTTCTTTTACTGATAACAAACAAAAAAAAAATACTTATATGAAAATGAACATGGAAAAAAATTTAAAATAAATTTAGTATTTCTACACCTGTTCAAGAGAAAACATAAGAAAATACAATAAGTTTTAAAGTAAATACAAACATATATATAAACAAAATGAGTGATAATGATGCCAAAAGAATCTACCCTTCAACACCACTGGAGCAAAATGTGGCAGCTACAAAGCATGAACAACTACAACAACCTTTGTTAGAACCAAAAACCACAATCACCACACAACCAATGCCGCCAACATATGATCAAGCTATAGGAACCACACCAGCAGAAACAGCCGGACCACAAGTAGTGGTAGTCACACGTAATAACTGGACATAAAAAAATAAACAACCAAATATTAAAAATCTAGCTCTCTCTCTGTATCTTTAATGATAACTAGAACCCGTATCTCCATATGGTCCTCATCCCACAGATGTAATGTGTCCCCATTGCCATAACTATTGTAGAACACGTATACGTCACAAACCCACTTCACGGACACACTTGATTGCTTTACTGCTCTGCTTGTTCCAGTAAGTTTCATTTTATCTACATTGTTTTTGTTTTTGTTTTTAACATATTACCTCCCTTTTTCTTTGCATGAGTCATTTTTTTTTCTTTCCCCAACTTTTTTTTCTTTATAGATCGTACTTTTGTATTTTACTTTGTTATTTTTTCTTTATAGATTGTATTGTTGTATTTGTATACCATATTGCATTGACAGTTGCATGAATACAAATCATCATTGCGGCATGTGCGACAAATATTTGGGAACCTATGTCCGTTAGAGAAGATAATAAACACACCGCAGGCAATAATTATGTAAAAGAAAACTGTTTTTTATTATAATACTTTTGTATAACAGAAATTTAAAAAAAAAAAGAGAAATTCAATCCGAAAAAAAATAAATATTAAAAGTAAAATAAAATTTTATTGAAACACAATTTTTGAGAAGAGTGAAAAAAGTTTTTTGAACGAACTAATTTTGTAACCATAGAAAAAAAAACTAACAAGCTAAAATAATCTGAAAATTTTTCTTTTTTGAAATGGATTCCAAAAATTTTTGATTTAATTCAATATCTAATGAGTGCTATTTAATACACAGCACAAAAACAATTTTCTTTTCGTTGTAATTTTTAAAAATTCGTTATCAACCTTATCATCTAATTTTTTTCGAAATGAAAGTCTATAACAAAGCAAATTAAGTTGCATTTACTTCAAAGTATTTTTACAAATTACAACAGTAAAAATTGTTACAATCAGAAATATTGGGAATTGCAACAATAAATCAACAACATACTTGAAACATTAAATTTCTAAAAAGGTTTTATTATAAAAATCCGGTTAATATAATAAAATCAAATTTATATTTAGAATTAATTTTCGGCTATGTATCTACAGTGTTGGTCAGAACAAAGCAACCAAAATCACTATTCACCTTTATTGAATTTTTATACTGAATTTTTATAATGACTTTGTGCTGCTGTTTGTAACTACCAAAAATATTTGACCTAGACCCATATTTTATTATACCGATCGAATCAGAATCACTATCTGATTCGATTTAACGATGTCCGTCCGTCCGTCTGTGTGTCCTTGTAATCAAAGCTTTTGTCGGCCATGGTATGAACGCTATTCAAATTGGTGAGAATCGGTTCATGTTCAGACCTAGCTCCCATACAAATGACCCCTATGAAATCGACATAAATTGCCATAAGATCCAAATTGTCATATAGATCTTACTCAAATTGGCTTTGTATGCGTTTAGTACATCCATTAATGAGTAGTCCAAAAATGATCCCTATGGGACAACTCTTAGTCATAGGCCCGATCTTCACTTAAATCTGTCAAAAAAACAAAAATATTGCACTGATTCTTCTCAAATTTTGTTTGTATATATATTTGCAAAATACAAGAGACTTTACCAAACATGGTCAGGATCGGTCCATTTTTGAGCCTAGTCCTCATATAGATATAGCAACCGATATGAACTTTATCATATCTACAGCCAAAAAAATTAATAAAAATCCGACTCAAATTTTTATTTTCTATATCCAGTTAGTTGGGCCTAAGATATAGGGCATCTAAACGCATGGTATAGGGTATCGTATAGTCGGTCTAGACCGACTATAATTTTCTTACTTGTTAAGCATGTTATTGTTGTTTTTCTAAAATCCTTTTTTATCATTTCTTACTCATTATAACGTTACAAATAAAAAGACAAAACTAAAGTTGTAAACTAAAAGAACCGTTATATTTTTTTCGCAAAAAAACTCAAAATGGCACTTTTTCAGTTGGACAAAACAAAAGCAACTTTAAGCATGAACAAATTGCACTGTCTCTACTTTCAAGTTTAACAGCTTAGTTTTGCATTCTCTTTCAATTTAATTTAAGTTGACTGACAGTAAGTTGCGTTGAAATTGATCATATATAAGTCAAATCGTCATGGCTCGTGATAAATACTCCGAAAACTTAAAAAATTAAATAATTAAGGATTTTTTGAATGGAATAATAATAAAAAATATAATATTACTATTTTTTTTTTATTATTCTTTTTTTTATTATCTTTTTATTTTTATTTTTTTATAACTGCTAATGAATTATTTTAGATTTTTTTTAATAAATTTGGTTGAAAGAATTGTTGTCGTTGTTATAGGGGTGTATCAGATTTTTCCGATCGCGAGAGGATAATGTTTTAATATTTAGATGTACGCGTTCTAGAACATGTTCTGTTTATTTAGCAGTACATGTGCAAGAACACGAACTTAAAATAAAGCTACACTCGAACCTGTGTGGTTTATGTGTGTTCGAAACAAAAAATACGTGATAGAAACATGTTCGTGTACATAACGAAATATGAAAACGAAACACAGTCATGACTGTGTTCGGCACCGTACAAAATTTAGAAACACACATAATTGATATGAAAATAAAAATATGTGTTTTCTGAACCTTGCTTCGGGCCAACAAAAAAAAAAACACTGCTCACTAAGATACATTTGGCAAAAAGGTAGAAGTTCTATTTAGGTAGAAGTTCTATTTCGCTAAAATTCTTAGCATATCTATATTTGTAGGACTCATTTGCACAAAAATTACAAAACTGAACGGCTGAAAAATGGAAAACTGTTTTAATTTGTTTAATTTAATTTGTTTAATTCTGACGGAATGAGCACTGTTCGCCGCAAGAAAGGAGATCGTATAAAACCACGCTACTGCAAGCCAACTGTGAAGTATGGCGGCGGATCAATAATGATGGGCATGCTTGGACAGATTTAAATATAGAGATATTCTTACTTGTGTTATGATGCCTCACTCTGAGTGGGATATGCCGTTTCGTTGGATACTTCAACACGACAACGACCCGAAACATACTTCGAAGTTGGTAAAAGAGTGGCTCGCTGAAAATGGGGTTTAAACACTTGATTGGTCGGCCCAATCACCTGACTTGAACGCTATTGAGAACTTATTTCGCATTTTAAAGTGGCGAGTAGCTGATCGGGCTTTCACTTCTCAACAACAATTAAAAAAAGCGCTGGAAATTTGAGTGGAAAAGCATTCCAGTCAATATTATCAACCACCTTATTGAATCCGTGCCACGTAGATGCGGCGAAGTTATAAAAAATAAAAGATTCTTCACCAAATATTGAATAATATTAAATGTTGCATTTGTTTTATCCAACTGAAACAGTGTCATTTTGAGTTTTTTTTTTGCAAGAAAATATAACGGTTCTTTTAGTTTAAAATTTTAGTTTTGCCTTTTTATTTTTAATGTTATAAAGAGTAAGAGATGATAAAGAAGATTTTGGAAAAACAACAATAACATGCAAAAAAATTCAATAGTGATTTTGGTTGCTTTTGTTCTGACCAACACAGTATATCTTATGAAAAATACGTTTATAACCTGGCATTTATAACCGAGTGAATGAATAGAATTCTTTTGTAAATTCAAAAAAGATTAATTTACTTGTCATTTTTAAAAATTGAATAACAAAATTTTAATTTTTGGCAAAAAAAATAGCAATAAAGGTCCTTTTTTAAGCCTGAAAAAATTGTTCGAAAGATTAATACGTAGCATTAACACTTGAAAATGATTTCGACCATACTGCCACTGCGGCTATTTTTGACGAAGCTCATTCTAGACGTCAAATTTTGGGCCTCTTTCTCGAACATTGCTGGCCGAATGTCACGAATAACACGACAAATGTTGCCCTCTAAAGTGACAATTATGTTGTTATCAACATAAACCAGTGACTTCGCGTAGCCCCACAGCAACTTATCGTCAAATTTTGATTTCAATAGGTCGATGTTTGTGGTCGCCGTATGGCACGTAGCGCCAAAAAGTCATTTACCCCTTTCAGACATAGCTGTATCGACTGTGAGATTTGGTTTAAGGTGCTTAAAATATAAATAAATAATTTTTTTCTGATTTTTTTTTACCGGTATTCAGTGCTTGTAAGTTCTCTTGCATGCTCTTTACACAAAAGAGAATTAAAAATAAAGGAAAGTAGACTTTGCTAAAAAGAATTTTTATATTGATGGTTTAACAATGACTACAATCGTTTTACTACTCAGGTCTGAAAGGGTTATCATGGTGCGGTAACGATCTCCATTGACCGTAACGCAAGCTCAGGGTCTAATCTAGATTAGTCTCACTCTATATGCAGCAAGTTTTTCAATTTACAATTTTGATATAAAACATCGGTGGTATACTCTGCCATGTAAAGGCTCTGCCTACTCGGCACTCAAGAAAGCCGCTCAAAAAATCAACCGGTAATTCCATGTAGTAAATTTGCTTCTCGTCATAAAATAAAATAAGTTTGGTGTAGTTTTTGAGAGTTGCGATTTTCTGTATAGAATTACAAAAGGTACAAAAAGTATACAGAAGGCAACATTACAAAAGGAATAAAAAAATTAACAATTACCAAATTTAAAAGAGAGTTTTTCTACATTAGTGAATGTAGGCATATTTTTTTTATCATTTAAAATATTTGTTATTTTATTTTCATATAAATATAAATAAAATTATTTTTAATGTTTTGTAATTACTGCACTTTAGGCACTGTTGAAATAATAGGTTAGCCGAATAAACGGTTGTGACAATCAATGAATAAAATCGAGTATCAACTAAATTAAATATTCTCACAACCGATATTCGATTGGCGACAAATTCTTGCAATATCTCGCAACCGATATTCGACTGGTAATCAATTTTTTTTTTTAATTTTGCACAGAAAATAATGCCTCGGACATTCTACTTGCTAATTTCATGGTACAAAATTCGACAATGAAGGGGTTAATATTTTAACTTAGGCGTTAATTTTTAACTTTTATGCTGGTTTCCGTTGTCAGCCTTGCCCGAGCACGAAAAGTATTTGTAGCAAAAACTCGCATTTTTATTTAATTTAAATATGTTGATAGGCTAGGCGATTTCTTGTTACCGATGTAAGTTTCACTGTTTTACCCCGATTTTGACAAAAAATTTATCATTTGAAAGGTATTTCTTTTAAGCTGTTACCCAGATCCACAGATTTTCAACGTCTGGAATATTTTTTTGGAATTATAATCGTTTAAAGTTGCTACTAACACATATATAAAATTATACAATCCCTGCCGGCAACTCAACTAACTTTTAATACTCTTATATCTAACTAATACGCAACTAGTAGTGGTTGATACTTGGATTACTTTCAATGAAGCAAACTGACTATTTTAACATTGCGATGTCCTAGGCGGTAGTCAATTGTCCGACTCTGCATGACTTTTCAACTAACTTAAAGTTACCTAATTTATAGTTAGCTACAAACTAATTATATTTTATACATTATAGTTGGCAATAAGTTAACTTAATTAAAATCAAATAGTAGTTAACTTACTATTAGTTAGCTTAAAATACTATTTACTTTAGTCAAATTAAGAACCCCCAAAAGAAATTTATATTAAAAATTCAACAAAATTTAGTATTAAGTTCATCAAATTGTTTACTTTTTCAAATATTTTGTTTACATTTGTTATAAAAGATAGTGAAATATGAAGATATTGATGAAACACTAAACTTAGTTGAAGTGTATATGAGGTTCGGAATAGCCGAATTTGACAATTTTACTTTTTTCTTTTTAATCCATTCAGCATGGATATGCTGAGCATCTCTGATATCCTTTTCCACCTCATTACAGCCAAGCGATTGACAGGCATCTATTTAAAATATAATTGTCCTACACTATATGAAATGAATATGTTTTAAATATAAAGGTTACCCGTTAAAGCTTGGAAGAAAACTTTAAACTAGTCTCTTCTTTCCATAGATTCCATCCATATTAATTTCTAAACCTTCGCAGTTACTTTATTCCTTAATATCTGTAAAATCATTATTTACTAGAGCAACTTTTGTAAATTTCTAGTTAATACTTACATTGAGGAACTGCTTTGAATCCTAGCTTGGTGACACGATTGAAATTTGGAACCGACATATATATATATGTAAGTTTATTATTGTTATATTTTGAATTTTATTTTTGTAAATTCTTTAAATTTCAGTTATTTGCAATCGTGTAAGGTTGGCACTAAAAGAAATTGATTACCACTTGGAAGTCCTGCAACTTCAACTTTGATACTGCAAATCGGCAGAGGAGCAGGTGGTTTCAACTACATTATTTAAAATCAATTTATTTGAATAAACTTCTTTTTCTATTTTAAAAAGCCTTCTTAAATTTATTTTGCTGGTACCACTCATACTAGTTTTAATAATTAAAATTTAAAAGTAATTATATATCACTCTTACCTTATTAACAGCACACACGAGCATTAATTTTTGTAGTGAACAAAGAAAAATGAAAACAAGTAAGAAAATTATAGTCGGTCTAGACCGACTATACGATACCCTATACCATGCGTTTATAAACCCTATCTCTCAGGCCCAACTAACTGGATATAGAAAATAAGCATAAACCAAATTTGAGTGGGATTTTTATTAATTTTTTCGGCTGCAGATATGAAAAAGTTCATATCGGATGCTATATCTATATGGGGACTAGGCCCAAAAATGCACCGATCCTGACCATGTTTGGTAAAGTCTCTTGTATTTTGCAAAAATATATACAAACAAAATTTGAGAAGAATCAGTGCAATATTTTTGTTTTTTGATAGATATAAGTGAAGATCGGGAAGCAGCTCTATATGGGGCCTATGACTAAGAGTTGTCCAATAGGGATAATTTTTGGACTACTCATTAATGGGTGTAATAAACGCATACAAACCCAATTCGAGTAAGATCTATATGACAATTTGGATCTTATGGCAATTTATGTCGATTTCATAGGGGTCATTTGTATGGGGGCTAAGTCTGAACATAGACTGATTCTTACCAATTTCAATGGCCGATAAAAGATTAAATACCAAATTTCATCAAAATATATTCATATTTGCGACCTGCAGTTTGATTACAAGCTTTACATGGACACACAGACGGACGGACATCGTTAAATCGAATCAGATAGTGATTCTGATTCGATCGGTATAATTAAAGATGGGTGTAGGTCAAATATTTTTGGTTGTTACAAACAGCAGCACAAAGTCATTATACCCAAACCACATAGTGGTATAGGGTATAAATATGTAAATCAAATCCGAAACAAATAGACAAGAAAATGTAAAAAACAAGTGCAAATGTCAACAATGGGAAAGCACACAATATGCAAGCATATGTTTTGGAGGAAATTCTGCATTACATTGTAGTTAGCTTATAGTTAGGTCATAAAAGTTAACTAAACGTGTGTTTTTTTCATAGTCGACTACAATTTGCTTATAGGGATGCTATGTGTGTGTTTATTAAATATGTTAATGGGTTTGTGTTAATGTGTTGAGTTTGTTTTCTTCATTTAAAATGAGTTGAATTGTGAAGCATACCTTTAGGGTCTTTATTAAAGGCAAAAATAAAATTTCCTAGAATTTGCACTCGAATTTCGAGTGCAGGAATGTGCTAGTTGAATATGTGCTAGACCGACCATACGATACCCTATACCATTTTTTAGAGACCCTATCTCTTCGGTTCAACTAATTGGATATAGAAAATAAGCATAAACCAAATTTGAGTGCCATTGTTATTAATTTTTTTGGCTGCAAATATGAAAGAGTTCATATCGGGTGCTATATTTATATGGCGACTAGGTCGAAAAATGGACCGATCCTGACCACACTTGGTAAAGTCACTTATATTTTGAACACATATACACAAACCAAATTTGAGAAAAATCTGTGCAATATTTTTGTTTTTTGATAGATTTAAGTGAAGATCGGGAAGCAGCTCTCTATTTGGGCCTATGACTAAGAGTTGTACTATAGCGATTTTTTTTTTTGGACTACTGATTAATGGACACAATAAACACATACAAACCCAATATGACTCAGATCTATGTGATATGTGGGGTCATTTGTATGGGAACTAGGTCTGAACATGAACCGATTTTCACCAATTTCAATAGCGTTCGTGCTATGACCGATAGAAGCTTACATACAAAATTTCAAATTTCATCATGACTTTGCGAACTGTAGTTTGATTACAAAGTTAACATGGACACACAAACGGACAGACGGACGGACGGACATCGCTAAATCGACTCAGAATCAATTTCGAATAAAAAATGTTTCTAGGTCAAATATTTTTGGTAGTTACAAACATCAGCACAAAGTCATAAAAAAGGTATGTGCCCCATGTGGAAAGGAAATCATGTTTGGTAAAATTAAACGATACAAATTTCTTATTAATAAGAATATTGGCAATTTAATTAAGAAATTTCTAAAAAAAAAGGATTTCAATATGGAAGATCCTAAATTTCCATTAGGTATTTGTAGAACTTGCTATCTTACTCTACTTGTTTTCGAAAAAGGTCTTTTTAGTAGACCCATACAAGATATCCCAAATTATGAACATATTGTTTTACCAAAAGAAAATCGGCTTTTCAAATATACTTGTAACTGCTATATAAATCTGTATGATTGCTCGATTAAAGGCTACAAAAAAAATTAGAAAACAATTAATTGATAAATCCAATGGACTTTAAGGAAGTAAATTATCGCAAAACGATCAGCGCATTGATTCAAATGTAACAGATAAAATGAAAACTTCTCAGTTATCTGTATAAAACAAGTGCTTTCAAACAGTTGGTAAAGGTATTTGTCACCCATGTTATAATCCAAAGGAAAATAGTATGAAATTCGTTGAAATGCTTCCTGAAAATAATCAACAGCAAGTAGCAATAACTCTTTTAAAGAATTCTCAAGAAGCTATTGCAGTTGATAATGAGTTAATCTTATCTACTGGTTGTCGAAAATAAAGAATTGTTGTGAATCCTACGGAAAAAAAGGTCTTAAATTTAGGATATTTTGCAATTGTTCCTTATATAAATGCTTACAAAGCTAGAGACAAGCTCGTAGATTGCTGTTTAACTTCTGGAAAACGTGGACTTTCAAAAAATTTTCATATTAATGAACTGCGTACTGTTTGAAAACAATTGGCGACATATCTGAGACATTGAAACTTCATGTTATTTTCGTACACGTAGAAAATTGTTCACAATTTATTAATAATAATGGTTTAGAATTTTGGTCAGAGCAAAGTGGACAAGCAGTTTACCACGAATTCGTGAAATTTTGGGATAGGTACAAGCTAAATTGTGTACAGGATGAATCTTATGTTCCAAGACTTCTAAAAGATGTAGTTGAGTTTTCCCCACTACACCTCTAAAATTTAAGCACATTGGGCACAACGGCTTATATACACGTTTAAACCCATTTACACATACCATACACACACACACGCACACACACATATGGAATCAGACCTCCTCCACGTTCATGTCATTGATTCTGGATAAAGCTAAGAGCGTAAATTCGTATAAAGATCACTTTAATTATTGAAATATTAACCCCTTCACTACCAAATTAGTTGCGGTCCAGAAAATTAGAAAAGTCGAACGTCCCTGGCATTATTTTTTGTAGAAAAATAAAGTCTCTTGCAAGAAAAAATGAAATGTTTTTGTCCATTTTTCGCAGTTTTCGGGAAAACTATAGAACATTTCAGGGAAAAATTAGTTGCATTTTACAGCTAAGGAATTTTAAATATTAAATTTGGAACCTAAAAGTTATTTTATACCTTATAGAACCTGACAAACTCCAAACAATAGAAAAATGGGCTTATGCAGTGGAGATTTAAAATGGCCATATCTCTTGAAAGGGATCAGCTACGATTTTCAGTTTTGCAGATTTTCAATTTGCAAATTATTCGCAAACAAAATATGAAACCCGATTTTGGATCCATTTTCACAGGAACTCTTGCCCCTTCAAGAGCAGTGTGTAAAGTAATGGCACCCTTCGAAATTTTTCATTGGCATTAACAATTAATTATCATTAGACCAACTAATTCTATTATCAAAAAAAGTCATTGTTCAACCCATTTTAGTGAAATTGAACAAATTCCTAAAGACTCAATATAATTTGTAAACGTTCAAAATATGCATTTCAAGTTAAAAAATAGGAAGTAACAACAAGAGAAAACAATTAGTTTTTCAATTTTATAATACACTAGATGTAACCCGGTGTGCTTCGCTACCCCCTCCCCCCGAATCGTAATGAAAGGGCTCACGCAAAGTCCCAAGGGTCTCACTATTACAGTAATTCAGATATATCACATTTAATATTAAGTTTGTATGGGGGGGTGCACGCGCATTTGTCCAATCCCGCCCATTTTTCTTGTGTGACTAATCACGTTAATAAATTAAATGCCCATGTGAAGACCATGGATTTTCAAAATTAGATCTGGCAACACTTGGCCTATTGGCCTTGAACTTCAAATATCATTTGGCAATTTTTCTTTTTAGCGATTTTGATTTTGACCATTTTTAATTTTGAAGATTTTTGTTTTTTGGGCGATTTTTATTTTTCGCGATTTTTTGGCTTGCCGGTTTTTGATTTTGGCGATATATTTTCCACGACAAATCACATTGATAACACTAGTCAACAGTCAAAATGTACTCGGGATGCGATAATTTTTTCTGTGTAGATAACCTTGACATGAGCTCGAAAAACGCAATAAAAAATTTTTTTTTCGTTTGGTTTTTTTTTTTTTTTTTTTTTTTAAATTTTAAAAATTTTTTTTTGGTTAATTTGTTTCGTCCGGCATAACTCGGGAACCACTAGCCCGATTTAATTGAATTAAATTGTAAAAAATTTAAAATTACAATTCCCTTAATCTGTTTATATATTGTTTTCCTATACAAGCAACAGTTTCCAAGTTAAAAATGAATATATAAAGGAAAAAACTTATTTTTGCCTAAAAATTTAAATTTTTTTTTTTTTTAAAAATCCATAAAAAATCCCAAATGAAAAAAAATTTCAAATCTTATTACTTTTACGTAAAGATACATAACCTATGAGCAAAATAAGAGAAAGATCATGAAAATCGATGCACGCGTTTCGCTTTTATTCGCAATTGAGTAAAGGTATGAATTTAAAAAATTTGCTCGACATATGCACAACTTTGTCTATGGTAAGGTTTTTTCTTTTTTTTTATGATTCTCAGAATTAACAAAACGGAATAAACAAAGGGTTATTTAATTTTTATGATTGCGTAAGCAAAGTAATAAACGGTAATAAATGTGCGTGAACAATTAAAAGGAAAAAAGGAAAGGGGACTTTTTTACTTATTTGGGTTTTCCGGTGACTACCTGTATGATTTTTTTACATAAATGCAACCCACATTTATTCGGAAAATTTAAGACTCACACATGGTGAAACAGGTATGTAGCCACCGTAAAAAAATATACACCCATTTATAAGTACCTGTCAGTAAAATACTAAACAATACACAGTACAAATAGGTCTTCATTGATCGATTTTACTCATTCAACAAGTGTCGACGAACGCGATAGTTAAAATGAGCAAACGTTCGCGAGTATTTGAATGCAATACCAATCCAAGTAATTTTTGTTACATGTGCGGAGAATACGTTTGTGGAAAAAACAAGCGTTATTTTTCACCTAAATTGAGAGATTCATTTGAAGAGAGCTTCAATTTAAAGGTCTCAAACATAGATGAGCGGTGGACACCAAGTGCTCTATGTCCAAGGTGCTACGTACAGCTAAGTGACTCAAGGTAAGTGTAGATTACGAAATTCAAGAACATATATAACTTATTATTGCAATTCTTTCAGACGACAGCCGAGAATCATCATGCCAATGCTTTGGAGAGCTCCGCTTTGCCATGCAACAGATTGCTACTTCTGTCTTAGCAAAAAAACAGGCGTGGGAAAAAATATACGATGGACTTACGCTGCTGTTTCAACAGTGAATTTTCCAGTGCCATTTTCCAAAGAACCAGTGGACCCGCAACCGCCCGTTTCAAGATGGGCATCTAATAATGAGGCGATACATCCATCATCAGATCCGGAGACAGTAGGAACCACATCAGAATGCGAGTCAACATATACATTGCATGGAGGTCAACGCTTATGTTCCCAAGCAGAACTGAACGATTGGGTTAGAGAATTGAAACTCTCCAAGGAAGATGCAGAGTTGCATGCATCGCGCATGAAACAGTTCGGTTTCTTGGCTCCTGGTGTGGTGACAACAATCTACAGGAAGCGTCATGAACCATACGCAAGGTACTACACAAAAAAAGACAACATCTGTTTTTGTAAGGACATTCCCGGATTATTTGGTGAACTCGGGTACTCTTACGATCCAGGAGAGTGGCGTCTTTTCATCGACAGCAACAAGCAGAGCCTTAAAGCAATTTTACTGCACAACGGCAACAAGAAACCTTCGATTCCAATTGCTCATGCCGTTGACACCAAGGAAACATACGAAGTCATGGACAATCTACTAAAGTGCCTTAACTATGAGAAACACGATTGGAAAGTTTGTGCCGACCTTAAGGTTATCGGTATCCTTTGTGGTTTACAAGGTGGATTCACAAAGTACTGTTGTTTTCTCTGCCTTTGGGACAGCCGCGATCGTCAACATCATTACACCAGGAGGAGTTGGACAGAAAGAGTTAACTTCATCCCCGGCAGCGACAACGTGAAATATACACCACTTATAAAAAAGGAAAATGTTTTTCTCCCACCTCTTCACATAAAGCTCGGACTCATAAAAAACTTCGTGAAAGCTATCAACAAAGATGGCGAAGCATTCGCCTATTTAAAAACCATTTTTCCTCACCTTTCATCGGCAAAGATTAAGGAAGGCGTTTTCGACGGTCCGCAAATTAAAAAGTTGTTGCAAGACCAACAGTTTGAACACATTTTATCACCAAATGAAGCTGCAGCTTGGAACTCATTTCGGCAAATTGTTTCCGGATTTCTTGGAAACAACAAAAGCTCAAATTACAGAGAGATCGTCGAACAACTACTCCAAAATTATAAAAAAATTGGAGCAAATATGTAGCTTAAGATACATTTTCTACACTCGCACTTGGACTTCTTTCCGGACAACCTGGGCGATGTGAGTGACGAGCATGGTGAGCGTTTTCATCAGCAAATGAAAGAAATTGAGCACCGATACCAAGGATTTTGGAACGAAGCTATGATGGGGGACTATATCTGGTTCCTAATAAGAGAAACAGACCCACAACAATATAAAAGAAAGACAAAAGCACATAATTATTTTTAATTTGAAGGTTTTTATTTTTGTGTTTAGATATTTTTTTTTTAAACTTTTTTATAATTAATTAATGTTGATATCCTTAGGATAATTTCTTGTACATATATCGAATTGTTTTTTAATTTAAAGTCATATATTTTTGTCACCCAACAAATTTTAATTTTTTTTGTAATAAAAAAGAAAAAACCTTACCATAGACAAAGTTGTGCATATGTCGAGCAAATTTTTTAAATTCATACCTTTACTCAATTGCGAATAAAAGCGAAACGCGTGCATCGATTTTCATGATCTTTCTCTTATTTTGCTCATAGGTTATGTATCTTTACGTAAAAGTAATAAGATTTGACATTTTTTTTCATTTGGGATTTTTTATGGATTTTTAAAAAAAAAAAAATTTAAATCTTTAGGCAAAAATAAGTTTTTTCCTTTATATATTCATTTTTAACTTGGAAACTGTTGCTTGTATAGGAAAACAATATATAAACAGATTAAGGGAATTGTAATTTTAAATTTTTTACAATTTAATTCAATTAAATCGGGCTAGTGGTTCCCGAGTTATGCTGGACGAAACAAATTAACCAAAAAAAAATTTTTAAAATTTAAAAAAAAAAAAAAAAAAAAAAAAACCAAACGAAAAAAAAATTTTTTATTGCGTTTTTCGAGCTCATGTCAAGGTTATCTACACAGAAAAAATTATCGCATCCGGAGTACATGAAATTTTTTTCATTTTGTTGAGTAGTGTAATTAATGTACTTGTCAAAGTAGTACTTCATATTTTTTATAAAGGAGGTGCCACGCCCACTAATCCCATCCCGCCCAGTTTTTATTGGACTCTTGCAAAATGTCGAGCCGTTCTCTTTTATAGTACACCAGTTATATTATATTAGATATCTACTTTGAATGGGCGGTGCTACGCTCACTGCTTCGATCACTTCCATTTTTTTGTTCGACTAATCAAACAAAGAACATATGGGCTCACGCAACGCCACATAGCTCTCTCTTTTACAGTACTCCAGATATATGATATTAAATAATTAATTGGCATGAGGAGTGCCACGCCCATTGGTGGGAACCCGCCAATTTTTTGTCCGATTACTCATACTAAGATCTGATGGGGTCGTGCAAAGTGTCAAAGCTTCCCTTCTTTACTACACCAGTTATTTGATATCATATATTTACTTTGTACGGGCGGTGCCACGCCCACTGCTCCGATTACGCCCTTTTTATATAACTAATCACATGAATAACTTATGGGCTACCATAAAGTCCCAAGACTTTCACTATGACAGTACTCCAGATATATGGTATTTTATATATACTTTGTATGGCAGGTGCCACGCCTATCGGTCCGATACTGCCCATTTTTTGTCCGACTGCTCACATTAATACAAATTTGAAAATCTCACTCTATCACAGTACTCGAGATATATGATATTGAATTATTACTTGTATGGGAGGTACGACGGCCACTTATCCGATCCTGCCCATTTCCGGCGTAGCTACTAATATTAACAATAGGTGACCTCACACAAATTTGCAAAGCTCTCCCTATCATAGTACTCAATATATATGATATTAAAAATTTACTTTGTGTATGAGGTGCCACGCCCACTAAAAATATTTAAAAAAAATTATATCCTATAACACTTACCATATTCGCAGTAAGACACTGTGAAAATTTCAGGAAGATCAGATGAGTAGTTACGGAGATTATCTCCTACAAACAAACAAAACAAACACACATTAACTCTTTATTATATTAGTATAGACTAGACATATCTAGAACAGTGGTGGCCATCTAGAGAATTGAGTTAGTAATAGTGTTTATGAGCATGTGTTAGTCGTACTACACTGATCGAAATCCGTGGACGTAACACAATGTCGATATTAAATGGGTTTGTGTAGACTTTGTATGAATGTTTATATGAATGCATAAAATGGAAAATAGCTGAGTTCACGAAGATTATGGTAAAATTTTAAATATATTTTGTTGTTTTAAAATTTTAAATCTTACATTCTGAAAATGAAAATGAAAATGAAAATAAGTAATAATACATTTACATTGTATTGGACTTATTCGCATCGGATGATTTTATAATAAAAACTTTCACATGCCATCATATACTATAATATATAATATTGCACATTTTATACTCAAGTGAAACCAAATAATCGTAGATGAAATTATGTACCCCAAGTATTACTTATTTAACATGGGCTTATAAAATGATACATATTGCATGATATAAATTGCATGATATTATTTATACAGAATAATTCATGTAGGATATAATTTGATAACTATATCAAGTACATGTTGTACGTCTAATGTTAAATATTATTGTGTTAAATATCGTTAAAAAAAATTTCTAATTGAAATTTATTTTATATAATCTGATCCAATAATAACTATTTATACCAAGTGATTTTTTGATTGATATTCAAAATTTTGAGCAATCCAGTGGTTTTTGAGACGCCGTGATTTATAAATCACCATTCTTTTATATGGTATCCAATTTATTGTAAAAAATTAAATATTCTATAAGAAATCACTTTTCTTTGAAAGTATTACAATTCTAAGGGCCGGATGCAAAAAAAAAAATAAAAGTGTACTTCAAGTAGACTTTATTTACAAATTTTCTATGAAAAACATACAATAAAGTCTACTTGAAGTACACTTTAAGTTTTTTGCGTACGGCAATAAGTCTTCAAAATTAATATTAGGAATGGCAAAGTAAAATTAATTAAAATAAAAAATTCATATAAACAAGTAAAGCCGGCCACTCACGTACAGTTTTAACTGACAATTTTAACTGAACAGTTGAAACTGTCAGTTAAAACTGTACGTATGTGGGTAATAACTGACAGTTCAACTCAACTGTTCAGTTTAACTGAGAAATTTCAAATTTTTATATTTTTAACTGACAGTTTCTACTGAAGTGAACGTGTGTGGGGGTTCAACTGTACCGTTCTCAGTGTAATTTGTGTCGAGCGAGAGTGCGTATCATGTCGCGTAAACAAAACCAAGTGATAGTTGATTTTATTGCAATATAATTAATTTATTAATTCTTTTAATAATTAATTTATTAATTTAATTTATTAATTCTTTTAATAAATTAATGTGGGAAGATAAATTTCATTGTAATAACCACTTCTTGCACCACTGTTTACGCTGTTTAATTTATTTTTTTTTTTTTGTAAAATTACAAAAAGTACACCGAGAGCGGCCAAACCGTCCTGCTCGTTCGAATACATGTTAAAAACTGAAGTATTGAACTGCACGTGTGTGTACATTTCAGTTCACAGTTAAGTCTGTCAGTTATAACTGAACAGTTGAAACTGACAGTTAAAACTGTAAGTGAGTGGCCGGCTTAAGAAAATCACAAAAAAATTTTGAAAACATGCTTACATACGCTTTCAGGTTAATCGCGAGAAATATTAATTGAATAATGATTAAGTCATATTTGGTCACTCATTTTACATAAATGCTGAAATTTTCAACTATAAAATGGCCCTCAACAAATACTTTTAGTTAACTCGAGAAAAACGATCACACCATTATAAAATAGTTAAATACTACTGATTAATGGGTGTAATAAACACATTAATTTGTATGGGGGCTAAGTATGAACTTGCTCCGATTTTAAGTAGAGTTCGTACTATGGCAGATTAAAGCTAAGATACCAAATTTCATCAAAATTTATTCACATTTGCGACCTGCAGTTTGATTATAAGGTTTACATGCAGAAGGACAGACGGGCAGATATCGGTTCTCGACTCAAAAAGAGATTCTGAGTCGGGCAGCATAAAAAAAGGTGGGTGTAGGTTAAATATTTTTGGTAGTCACAAACATCCGCACAATTTTTATGTACCCTCACTACATAGTGGTATAGCGCAGAGCCTCCCATTATTCGAGCTTCGAGCTAGTTAACGAGCTACTCGAGCTCAACGAGTAGCTCGAGTAGTAAAAATTAACATTTTTCGTGCTTGAAACCATGTAAAACGATAAATATAAGTACTTAGTGCAATAAATATATACTTTTTGGAATCGTACAAGTACCAAAAATATCATCCTTAAATTTCATTTGAAACGGACTGTCCTATTGGCGTGGGCTAAATACTACTCGAAAAAGCTCGACGCCTTTCCATACAAATGTATGAAAATATTTACTTCATAGATGTTTGACTGTAAAAAAAAAATTCGCAAAATACATGGTATGATTTTATATATTTTGAAGTCAGTTATACTGACTCCTATACTCCTCAGTTATACTCCCTCCTAAAATATTAAAATATTCTGATAAAAACTATGGAGTGGGCTAACTACTACTCGAAAAAGATCATCCACATTCCACTCAAATGTATGAAAATATGATATTCGTATATGTTTGATGCCTATTTTCAAAAAAAAATTCAAGAACACTTGGAAAATGCTCTTAGTATTTTAATCTGAATATATGTATGTAGAGAATATGTTTTCAAAATTTCAAAGCAGACTACCAATTTGGTTTTCGGCAAAATCATGGCACACAGGGACTTCTATTCAAATTAAAAATTTATTTCCATCACCATATTATTTCTTCATTAATTCATACTTAAACCAAAGGTTCTTCTACGTAAAAGTATATGCTGAAATCTCCGATATAGGTCCAGTAAAAGTGGGAATTCCACAAGGTAGTGTTTTAGGCCCCGTCCTCTATACGATATTTACATCGGACATGCCTAAACGAGAAAATGTAAAAGTTGCAACATATGATGACGATATAACTTTAATAGTAACAAGTGTTGAACCAGTACTTATATGAAATGGAACTCAAATCCCAAAACAAACTAAAGTTAAATATCTGGGTCTTCACCTGGAAAGAACACATTAAAGGAAACAATTAAATATAAAAACAATAAAAATGTATTGGCTTCTTAATCCAAAATCAGAGCTTACTATAAACAATAAACTTCGAACTTACAGAAAAATATCAAAACCAGTTTGGAATTATGGCGTACAGCTTTGGAGAACATCTAGTAATTCTAATACTGAAATCTTACTAAGATACCAATCAAAAACTCTACGGTTGATAACAAATGCACCGTGGTTCGTAACTAATAACAATATTTAGAAAGATTTAGAGATTACTACAGTAAAAGACGAGATTAATATACATAGCTCAAGATACATAGACAAACTTAGTAACCACAGTAACCCATTAGCAATATGCTTATTAGATGAAAGTGAGAAAATAAATAGACTGAAAAGGCACCATATGGTAGATTTACCTTATAGAAAATGATATCTTATTCTATAAATTTGTAAATAATTTAACTGGATTACTGTCCAGATTATGTTAAGTTTATTTAAGTTTAACAAATTTGCAAACAGATTGTAAATAAAAGAATTAAGGAAAAAACAAGTAAGATAATTATAGTCGGTTTAGACCGACTACACGATACCCTATACCATGGTTTAGAGACCCTATGTCTTCGGTCCAACTAATTGGATATAGAAAATAAGCATAAACCAAATTTGAGTGGCATTGTTATTAATTTTTTTTGGCTGCAGATATGAAAAAGCTCATATCGGGTGCTATATTTATATGGGGACTAGGTCGAAAAATGGACTGATCCTGACCATATTTGGTAAAGTCACTTATATTTTGAAAAAATATATACAAACCAAATTTGGAAAAAATCTGTGCAATATTTTTGTTTTTTGATAGACTTATCATCAAAATATGCAAGGTGTACATGGACACACAGACGGACGGACGGACATCACTTAATCGACTCAGAAAGTGATTCTGAGTCGATCGGTATAATAAAAGATGGGTTTAGGTAAAATATTTTTGGTAGTTACAAACAGCAGCACAAAGTCATTATACTCTAACCACAAACAAGAAGGATAGAATACAAGATTACGCCATCCCGCGGACACTATTGAAATTATCTGCGCCTGTAGGACAAGTGACTTCACGCATACTGTGTTCCTATTGGCTGATAAATTTCAGCTGTCAAACTGATATGTTTATGTGTATGTTTATACATAAACAATAGCATTGTAACAATGGGATAATTCACTCTTTTTCTCTTCAAATTATTTGTTAGTAAAAAATTTTATTTTTATAAATTTGTTAATTTTTTTATTCAAATGCATTGATGTTTATCATGATGTTGATGTTTACATCAAAGAAAAGTTTTTTCGCTACTTCAATGTGCTTTGCTTCCAACAAAGGTTTTTTTTTGCAATAGCCGCTTGTAAGCACCAAATTTACACGATTTAAATATAAATATATTGCATTATACTATTTGAGCATTTCCCTCCACTATTAAATTTGAATTTTAAGTAAAACATATACTCGTTTCATTAAAAAGTCGCAAAATGTTAGTTTTTCGCACAATTTCTCACTTGTTTTTTTACTATTGTTTTGCTTGCATTTTATCATTTCTGGCCCAGTGCACTCCTCATGTTTACGTTTTTTGTTTTTTTTTTGTTTTTAGTTTTTCTTTGTGCTGCAACTTTTTATCACACTTCACTAAATGTTTTTATTAATTTTTTTTATTTTAATATTGTTTTTAATAAGACATAAAGCAATATTTGTAATATATAACAAGAACTGATTTAATATTTTTCTGAGAACTGCCAAAGTGATTTTAATTGGAGGGTTGTCAGCTATCACATAAAACATAAACTTTTCGCAAGATTTTATAATTATCACACATGAAACAGACTTGGTAACCCTTGCAAGGGACATACTACATCACAGGGATGGAATTGTTGATACAATTGTACTTTTTTTGATACTATTTGATGTTGAAAAATACGTTGATACGCCCGCGACTCATTTGATACATTTTCAAAATTGAACGAATTTTAACTAATATTTTTATTGAAATTTACATGAAAAGAAAATAACGCCGAACAGCACGGTGATGCTTTAATTCTGATTAATCACTGTTTTTTCTTCTTTACGCAAAAAAAAAAAATCGGAAGATTTGTTTGTTCTCGATAAATACTAAAAAAGTCAGCAATTAACTGTGATTCAATAAATAAAATAGTTTTTAACAATTAATTCTATTTACCTTAATCATGGAATATGATGAACCTGGGTAAGTTTTGCAATGGGTTTTAAAATAAATTAAACTTAATTCTAATTTTATTTTTCTTAGAACCAGCAAGTCAAACAAGCCATATTTATTTCCATTTAGAGATGATTGGGCAAAAAAGTTTACATGGTTGAAAAAGGATGAAACCGGAAAAAAATGTACTGTTTGTAATTCTTATATTACTGGAGGCTTAACACATTTAAATCGTCATCACCTGAGAGAAAATCACAAAAAGAAAGTTAATGCCGCCAAAACAACAGCCAAAATTGACAATTTCTTAACAAGTTCCACAAAATGTACAATAACGGAATCTGCAAAAAAAAATTAGGAATAATGCTGAGTGCTTTTGTTGCAGAGCATAACCTTGCATTCACGGTACTCGATCATCTAAATTTTATTATAAAAGAAGGAGTTCATGATTCCCAGATTGCAAAGAAATTTAACATTCACAGAAGAAAAGGTAAAGAAATTGTGACAAACTTGCTTGGCCCTAAAATTCTAAAGACATACAAAGCTTTTGTAACAACCACTACTTTTCGTTAGTAATCGACGAAAGTAGTGATTGCAGTATTTCCAAGAACCTTGCAATTGTAATACGAATTTTCGATGGAATATCTCGTGACCGTTTTTTGAGTTTGGTACAAATGGAATGGAATCTAATGGAATCTTCTGTAGCACACTGCATGTATTAAAGGAAAATAACATACCCTTAAAAAATATGGTCGGTATGACCACAGATACTTGTGCTGTAATGATGGGTTCTTCAAATGGTGTGCAATCCAAATTTAAAAATATTACTCCTCATTTATTTTCCAATGGATGCATATGTCACATTTTAAATTTGGTTTCATCAGCTGCCTCTAAATTTGGAATTCCTGAGGAATTTGATAAGTTTATAAAAGAAATAAATTTCCATTTTTGTAACAGTGCGAGCAGAAGAGAAGAATTCATTAAATTCCAGGAATACTTTGGAGCCGAAATACATATAATCTTTAAATACGCTACAACAAGATGGCTTTCAAGACAAGACGTAGTTAATCGAATTCTAGAACAGTGGGAACCCTTACAATATTATTTTGATAATTTTGATGCTGATTCAAAAAATGAGAGAATAAAGTTTATAATGTTAGGATTTGTAAATCCAATATACAAAATGACATTTTTATTCCCTCAATATGTTCTTAAAATTGTTAATGCAGTCAATGTTGAAATGCAGTCAGAAGATGCTCGTATGCATATTTTTTTGCCAAGATTAATATTTTTATTTCGCCAAATTGCACGAAACTTTACTAAAAAGAGTTTTTTTAGACAACTCTAAAATTTCAAAACTAAACCTAAATGAGAATCATATTCCATTGAACGATATATTTTGAGGCACTGAAGTTGATTTATACATAATCGAAAATCAAATCGACAGTACTGTTGTAAATCAATTTAAACAAAATGCAAAAAGTTTCTATATAAAATTTTGTGAAGTTTTGAAGACAAAAGTAAATTTTGATGACGAGATCCTAAATTGGTTTAGTAAATTTTCACCCGAAAATGTTTTGTCAGGAAAAATCAACAGCATTGTGCCTTTTTTGATCAAAATGTTTCCCAATGAAAGCAAAAATTTTGAGAACATTAACTCACAATATAGAGCATTGGCCGATTTGGATGAATTAAAACCATTAATAAAAGAAAATATGTGTGGTTTCTGGTCAAAAATGTCTGAAATTAAAAATGAATTAGATGAAAAGATGTTTCCTGATATTTTCAGAATTGTTCGTGGAATTTTGTCGATACCTCATTCCTCTGCAAACGTGGAGAGGATTTTTTCTTATCAAAATCTTATAAAAACAAAAGAAGGAAACCGGCTTCATGTTCCAACAGTATGAAATCTTATTCAAACCAAAGACTTGTTAAAATCAGCAAATGCTTGTTGTTATAATTTTAAAATTTCTAATGACATGGTATTAAAAAATGTATAAAAAATAGTTTAAATTGAATTAAACTTTAAATTTTAAAGTCGTACAATATATTTACTTTAAAGATGTTAGTAATATTTTTTTTACATCTTTATCTTAAAAACATAATTTTTTGATCTCGAAAAAAATATTTGTGTTCCTTTTTATATATAATTTTATGTATATTTTTTTTACTTTATTTAATTTTTTTTATTTTGTGTTTTTAAAATACATTAATGAATTTTTATGTACCTGTTTTGTTTATAAATATTATTATTTTTTTTTTTTTTTTTTTAATTAAATAAAAATAGGTACCTTGATGGTCAAAAAAGTACAATTTAAAATCATTTTTGATACCAAATCGAAATTGCTATATTCCATCCCTGCTACATCATATAACGGGAAAACATTCGGATGGCGTAATCTTCTATTCTATCATTCTTGAACAGTGGTGGCCATCGAGAGAATTGAGTTAGTAATAGTGTTTATGAGCATGTGTTAGTTGTACAACACTGATCGAAATCCATGGACGTAACACAACGCCGATATTAAATGGGTTTTTGTAGATTTTGTATGAATGTTTATATGAATGCATAAAAGGGCAAATAGTTGAGTTCACGAAGAATATGGTAAAATTTTAAATATATTTTGTTGTTTTAAAATTTTAAATCTTACATTCTGAATATGTAAAACAAAATGTGAAGAACATTTAATCTCTTTTATCCATAAGTTTGAAGTTTATTAGATCAAATAAGTAATAATAAGTAATTCATTTCTTTAAAAAACAAAAAAAAAAAAAAAAACACAAAATAGCAAAACTTTAAAAGATAAGAAATTTCAAAGGTTATTAAGTGGTATGTTACCAACAACTAAAAAAATTACCAGTAACTGGATATTTTTTAAAATTAAAAATAAATGCATAAAAGACAGCTATAATGTTGTCAAATGGAGGCGACGTATGGTTATTTATAGAAAATGTTTAATTTATAGTTTATCAAGTCTTCGAAATTTTCTCAACATTTTTGGTTTCTTTTAAACAAATATTCTCTGTGTACCTATTAAAAAAAATATATATGAATTTCAAAAGGCAATGCGACATAGACCTGCTTTGTTCAAAAGCTTTCATAAGACTGAATGAAATTGTCGTTTACTTTTACTCTTTGGTGAGTATTTTTGTTTTCGTTCGGCTGTATACATATAAGAAGGCGAGCACCAGTGTGTTTGGCACGGCCTTCACTGTTCTTGAACCACATAGTGGTATAGGGTATAAATATATATATATGTATATATACCTTTGCTAAAAACAACCTAATGAGAATTCTATCAAAGAGTTATACAATTTATCTTTTTCCAATATAAAAAAGCAAAAAAGGAACGCAGTTTAATTTAAATTTAAATAGTATTCGATTTAAGAGGTATATATATCAAAGATTTGGTACAGCCAAATTAAACACTGTTACATGCTAAATGTAAATCGTCAATATGAACTCATTAATATTATTTGAAGTTAATGAACAAAAATATTAATTTTAAAAGAATATTATTTTCGTTCTATATCAATTCAATCAAACGCAATCAAAACAAGTAAGAAAATTATAGTCGGTCTAGACCGACTATGCGATACCCTATACCATGCGTTTAAAACCCTATCTCTTAGGCCCAACTAACTGGACAGATATGAAAAAGTTCATATCGGATGCTATATCTATATAGGGACTAGGTCCAGAAATGGACCGATCCTGATCATGTTTGTTAAAGTCTCTTGTATTTTGCCAAAAAATATATACAAACAAAATTTGAGAAGAATCAGTGCAATATTTTTGTTTTTTAATAGATTTAAGTGAAGATCGGGAAGCAACTCTATATGGGGCCAAAGGGATCATCTTTGGACTACTCATTAATGGATGTAATGAACGCATACAATCCCAATTTGAGTAAGATCTATATGACAATTTGGATCTTATAGCAATTTCTGTCGATTTCATAGGGGTAATTTGTATGGGGGCTAGGTCTGAACATGGACCGATTCTCACCAATTTCAATTGCGTACATCCCATGGCCGAGAAAAGCTTATGCACCAAAATTCATCAAAATATATTCATATTTGCGACCTGCAGTTTGATTACAAAGTTTACATGGACACACAGACGGACGGACGGACGGACATTGTTAAATCAACTCAGAAAGCGATTCTGATTCGATCGGTATAATTAAAGATGGGTCTAGGTCAAATATTTTGGTTGTTACAAACAGCAGCACAAAGTCATTATACCCAAACCACATAGTGGTATAGGGTATAACAAGAAAATACCATGCGTTTAAGGACCCTATCTCTTAGGCCCAACTAATTGAATACAGAAAATAAGTATAGACCAAATTTGAGTGGCATTGTTATTAATTTTTTTCTTTTTAATATGGAAAAGTTCATATCGGATGCTATATATATATATGGGGACTAGGTCGAAAAATGGACCGCTACTGACCAAATTTGGTAAGGTCAGTTGTTTTTTGCAAAAACATACACAAACCAAGTTCGAGAAAAATCTGTGCAATATTTTTATTTTTTGATAGATTTAAGTGAAGATCGAGAAGCAGCTTTATATGGGGGCTATGACTGAGAATTGTCCTGTAGGGTTTATTTTTGGATTACTGATTAATGGGTGTGGTGTAATAAACACACACAAACCCAATTTGACCGAGATCTATATGATAATTTGGATCAAATTGCAATTTAAGTCGATTTTATAGATGTCATTTGTATGGGGATTATTTCTGAACATGGGCGGATTTTTGCGAATTTCAATAGCGTTCATGCTATGGCAAATAGAAGCTTACATACCAAATTTCATCAAAATATATTCACATTTGCGACCTGAAGTTTGATTACGAAGTTTACATTGGCACACAGATGGACAGACGGACGGACGGAAATCGCTTAATCGACTGATTCTGAGTCGATCGGTATAATAAATATTTTTGGCAGTTACAAACATCAGCACAATGTAATAAAAATAATTTTGAGTTGAATTCGATGAGTTATTCAAGGTTGTTTGTCGATCGCAAATAATATTAACCTTTGTTTGCTTCAACTGTTTATCCTGTACCAATCTGGGAACAGGGTATTTTTATACCCTATACCACTATGTGGTTTGGGTATAATGACTTTGTGCTGCTGTTTGTAACTACCAAAAATATTTGACCTAGACCCATCTTTTATTATACCGATCGAATCAGAATCACTAACTGATTCGATTTAACGATGTCCGTCCGTCCGTCTGTGTGTCCCTGTAAACCTTGTGATCAAACTGCAGGTCGCAAATATAAATGACTTTTGATGAATTTGGTATATAAGCTTCTATCTGCCATACGATGAACGCTGTTAAAATTGGTAAGAATCGGTCCATGATCAGACCTAGCCCCCATACAAATGACCCCTATGAAATCGACATAAATTGCCATAAGATCCAAATTGTCATATAGATCTTACTCAAATTGGGTTTGTATGCGTTTATTACATCCATTAATAAGTAGTCCAAAAATGATCTCTATGAGACAACTCTTAGTCATAGGCCCCATATAGAGCTGCTTCCCGATCTTCACTTAAATCTATAAAAAAAACAAAAATATTGCACTGATTCTTCTCAAATATTGTTTGTATATATTTTTGCAAAATACAAGAGACTTTACCAAACACAGTCAGGATCGGTCCATTTTTGGGCCTAGTCCCCATATAGATATAGCATCCGATATGAACTTTTTCATATCTGCAGCCGAAAAAATTAATAAATATCCCACTCAAATTTGGTTAATGCTCATTTTCTCTGTCCAGTTAGTTGGGCCTATGAGATAGGGTCTCTAAACGCATGGTATAGGGTATCATATAGTCGGTCTAGACCGACTATAATTTTCTTACTTGTTTTATATGATTTTATCAACTTCTTTTATTTGTTAGTTTTTCTGAAACTTTTAGCATTTATCTAAAGTGGGTGAAAGATTAACTATAATTTTTTTTTTATTTGCTTACCGTTAGTTTATAATACAAGTACTAGCCAAAAATTATTGGGTAAATAAAATAAATAAAATAGTCCTACTAACATGAATCTCATCAAATTTAGTTCCTAGATAGAACTTGAAAAAGAAAAGTGATATCTTTTGATGTTTCTCAATGATTTATTTATGAAATTATGACACATTATTTAAAGGCACAACCAAAAATAAACAACATTTAAATTATTCATCATAACTGGGAGCAGGAGATTTAATGTTGCTGTAGTCTCTGATTGGAGAATAAAATTTGTAACGTTTATCTTTATACTCTTGCCATGGCTCAGGGTTCGATGAGCGATTCCATGTAACATCTGGATTCCTCGTTGCCGCACGTATACTACAGCATATGGCACCAACAGCTCCGATACCAACACACACATACAGCGGTATAAGAGCTGGATTTTTCATAATACTCCGAATACCAATTCCTTGCATGATTTTTTGTATATTTATGTTCTAGCTTGGTACAAAACAACTGATTACTTTGTAATGTTCGACTGAAAACTGTCAGCAATATTATCGCCAACAAAAATAAATCAACAATAAAAGTTGTAAAAAGCTTCGAAAGTTTATTAAGGCCCAGCAATGAAAGTGATTACCAATATGTAGATAGACAACCACCCTTTCTGACCTTGAGGTAGTTATTATTAGATATTTTCACTGATTAATTTAATATTAGCTTATCATAGGAGGAAGTCGTTCTTTTTAAATTCTCTTTTTTCATCCCTTGAAATTTTATTTTTAGCTTTCAGTGTGAAAATAGTACAAGTAAGCAAATTTTTGTCGGTCAATACCGACTATACCATACCCTACACTATGCGTGAAGAGAAATGGTCGCAGGTCCAGCTAATTGGATATTCAAAATATGCATAAAATAAATTTGAGTGACATTTTTATCAATTTTTTTTCCCGCACATATGAAAAAGTTCATTCATATTTTTATGGGTAAAACAATGAACCGATCCTGACCATATTTGGTAAATTCACTTACATAAACATAGACAATCCAGAGTTGAGAGAAATCTGTGCAATATTTTCGTTTTTTTATAGATTTCAGTGATGGTCGGCAAGCAGTTTTATATTGGAGCTATGGAATTGTCTAGGAATTGCCCTACAGGGTTTATTTTTGGACTACTGGTCAATGGGTGCAAAAAATACGCACAAACCAAACTTGCCCAAGATTTCTTTTCAATCGCGTTACTTAAAACATAACAGCTTATCTGTATGTGGAAATCACAATACACCCTCAATAATTAAGCCAGACTCTTCGTTTTTTAACAAAACGTTTATTAACATCTCAAAGTCCCTTTTTTAAAAGTAAAATTTAAAAAAAAAAACCTTTTTTCAAAAGAGTACCCTTGTGTTAGGTAGGTACCCTTTTTATTAAAAAAGCAACGCTTTCTTTTGAAAACTACACTTTTTTAAGTATAACTTTTTAACAATATACCCTTTTTTAAATAAAAGTAGCTTTCTTAAATAAGTATATTTAATGAAATAACCTTTTGAAAAAGTACCCTTTCTTAAAAATATACTTTTTTTAGGTACCCCTTTTTGAAGCAATACATTTTGTAAAGAATTACCTTTTAATTAAAAAAGCACCCTTTTTCAAAAATAATTTTTTTTTTATAGAAGGTAATATTTGTCCGGTTCTAACATTTCCTATTAAATCACTGAAAATTTAACGAAGCTTAAGGGAGGGGTAATGTTTTAAAACCTTTTTTTTCATTGTTTTTATTGAATGTACATTTCGAGAGTGTTGTGTCAGAATTTCAAGTAAATCGGAGCAAATCTAAAGAAGATACAGCGTTTCCAGCGACCGGCTTCATACGGTATATCGTATGTAAATCAGTTTTTAAAAAACTTTAAATCGATTTTCACGCAAATAACATGTTTAAAGTCCGTGAACATCATAACTCAAAATCTACTTGACCGATTCTTTTCAAATTTTACACACTATTTTTAAATATTTTTTTTTATTTCCAATTTCTTTTCCATTTTTTAACAACAAATTCTCCGAAATTTTATAGCAAAAATCGTGTTTTTCACTTCAAAATGCTGCCAAAAATAAAAAAAATTTAAAAAACTCTTCGTGATTACCTCGGGAAACATATCAGCTTTTAAGCGCACTTCGATATTTTTATTTCATGATCCGGTAACGAGTTATGATGTTCACCGCAAAACAACAATGCCTCCGAAAATTCGCTGTCACGGAGTTATTTATTAAAATTTTCAATTGAAAATATTTTCAAAGATTCTTCAAATATTATACTATAATGTGTATATAAAATGAATAATCCAACATAATTCATAACTTCAAAAAAAATTATGAAAATACGCTTTTTTTTTACATTTAAAACCTTACCCCCATTAAGAAAAGTTAATGAATTCTCATGATCAAAACTACTTCCCTTAGGCTTTACCAAAATAATTCACTAAACTTGGTAAATAGCCCCCCTTACTTTAAGGCAATATATAATGAGAAACATACTAACTGTGTTGGCAACTATGTATATCATTTTAAATTCTACAATAACCAGTTTAAAAGACAAGTGAATCGATTTAAGTACATCATTAATAAAAGGATCTTTTCTTTAAGCTCTACCTAAGGAAAACGGGAATATTATTAATCAGAACTGAAAGCAAATAATGTTAAAAAGTAGTGTAAAAGTACCTTGCTTAAATAATAGCTTATTGCTATTTGGTTAGAATTTCTGTTAGAAATGTGAACCAATCGAATCCACAAAATCTATTACGTCAATTAAATTTTTGACAAAAAAATTTTAATAATTTTGTATTGATGTTTGAAACTATCAAGAATACTTTACTCTTATACCGATCGACTCTAAATGACTTTCTCAGTCGATTTAAAGTCTTTCGCCCATCTGTGTTTCAGTTCTGGTAAACCTGGTAAGCAAACTAAAGGTCACTATTATACAAAAAAAAAATATTTAGATAGAGATGGGGTATATACACATTAACAAATTTATTAACCACACACATAGTATTGTATAATTTTATGTATGTGTCAGTAGCAACTTTAAATGCGATTTACTCAATATAAAGGAAAAAATTTAAAAATCTGTAGATCCGCAAATCGGCTAAAAAGAAATACCTTTCAAATAATATATGTTTAGTCAACATCGGGATAACACGGTAGAACAAAACATCAGTCACAAGAAATCGCCTAGCCTATAAATATTATAGATTTTTTTTGTATTAAATTTATACTTAAATTAATATATTACTAGCTAATTAAGATAAAATTAAGATAATATTAATATCTGGACATTTTTAGCGAAGACTTCTAAAATCTCTAAGGGATCAAATTTTATTTTATTATAACGCCAGTTGCGTTAAATACTGCATTTGATTGATGTTCTATGAAGTAATTAGGGAACGTATAGGTTTTTTACTTTAGTAAACGAAAACTAATGCAATTAAGTCTTTCTATAGAGAAGACATGATCATTGGTTTTTACAAAAAGAAATTGTCGAGTCTCTATCAAAAAGAAAGTCAATTATACTGGCATTCGAATTTAAAGTTTAAATATCAGCAACAGTATTAAAGTGATAGCCGTATCCAACATTGATTGTAATATTTAGTTTAAGATACAGGTGGAGGGCATCAAAGATTCGGTACAGCCGATTTACTTGTTTTCTTTTTTATTGCCTTTTTAAGGCTGCTTGTTTTTCTTTAGAAGTACGAAAAACAAAAGCAAACAAAATAATTTTGAACTTTTCCTTTTTAAGGGCTGCTTCTCTTCTGTTAAGCTATAGAAATAGTAACTGCGCAAAAGGACAGTGAAAGAAATGATGACTGAGCTTTTTTGTTTATATAAAGCTGAAGGTGACCTTTATGCGCTTGAAAAGCAACAGGAAAAGCAAAAAAACGGGATACAACTGCCGATGACTTATTATGCTTTGTTAAGTCAAAAATTGAACTGGAGTTGGACATTCTGCGTTTTTAGATCAATGCCGATAAGAATCGTAGTATATCCTCATTTAGGTTGACTGTTCCATGTGAGATATTTAATAAAGTCGTTGTCCTGAATTTTGGCCTAATGGGATTTTAATTCGCGAGTACTTTTACAAGGTAAAACCTAGGTCAAATCCGGTATTTCTCCCTTCTAATGTCCGAAATCAACTTAATACACCGGGAAACGAATGTTGGGAAAGACACAAAACCAATTTGTTTATATTTCTATTTAAACTCAATATACAACTTCTATACTTTAATAATGCGATTATAAATCGTGTTGTATGGGAAATCATATAAATAAATAAATACATTTCCTCTGTAAGTAATTCTGTGAAGCATGGCGGCTCATTTGTTATTCTAGGTGATTTCAATTTATCTAACATATCATGGTATTATTCGTCTGATTCCTTATCTTTTTTTCATATTTTATAATTCACTTATAGCGAATATATCTCGCCTTGAAGTATTTCAGATAAATGATGCGTAAGTCATTTTTTTTATGTACTAATTAATTTAAACTAAACAAACAGCTTTGTCATATCTATAATATTAATAGGCTAGTCGATTTCTTGTGACCGATGTTTTGTTCTACCATTTTATATCGATTTGGACCAGACGTGTATTTTTTGAAAGGTATTTGTTTTTAGCCATTTCGCAGATTTAAAGATTTCTAAATTTGAGTAAATTGCATTTACTTTATTTTGAGTAAATTGCATTTAAGTTGCTACTAACACATACATGAAATTATACAATGCTATGTGTGTGTTTATTAAATTTATTAGTGTGTTTGCATTAAAAATAAGTTTGTTTTTTTGTGTTGATTTAGGGTCTTTATTTAATGAAAAAATTAAATTTCCTAGAATGTGCACTCGAATTCCGAGGGCTGGAATCTGCTAGTATTACTTAAAAATACAATAGATTTTCATCAATAACCATCATATAATAAACATAGTCAACCTAAAATTAAGATATTCTAGATATTTCCGTTTACCAATTAATGTATTTAACCTTCCTATACCCGCGCGTTGGTCTGTGAGACCGACAAAACACTTTTTTATACATATCTTTTTTTCCAGAAACGCTAGAAAATTGAGTTTTCTGTTCACTGCCGGATTTTTTACAAGCTTTATTCTAGTGCACGTATTTGTACGATACGCACGTGTTGTGTATTTAGTCACAATTCGGTCTGTGAGATTGACGAGGGTATGTCCTGATTTTAATTTTAAGGCTGGAAACTAAGTCAATATATGTTTTATGTATTGCACAAGAAGCGCTTTTATGTTTGTAAAAGTTAATTTTTTTGTAAAGAAAAAAGTGTTTTTGTTTTGTTTTTGTGGTATTTAAGAAAAAACCTATGTAAAAGACTGAAAATCAATAAAATAAATGAAAATAAATTAAATGCATAGCGCAATTTTTTTTATTATATCTTCAAATCACAAAAATAATCGTCAAAGTCAAAAAACTGCAAAGCCGAAAATCGCCAAAATTAAAAATCACAAAAAACAAAAATCGTCAATTCAAAAATTGGCTTAAGCCAATAATCGCCAAAATCAAAAATCAGAAAAACAAAAATAAAAAATCGGAAAAAACAAAAATACCCAAAATCAAAAAAAAAAAAAAAACAAAAAAACAAAAATCGCCTAAAACCAAAAATTACCAAAACCGAAAATCTCGGATAACAAAAATCGCCTAAATCCAAAACCGCCTAAATCAAAAATTGCCAAACCGAAAATCGCGAATAACAAACATCTCAAAGAACAAAACACGCCAAAATCAAAAATCGCCAAAACCGAAAATCGCGAATAACAAAAATCGTCAAATACAAAAACCGCCAAAACCAAAAATCGCGGTTAACAAAAATCGCCAAAATCAAAAATCTCAAAAGTAATCGTCAAAATCAAAAAAAATCTGCAAAACTGAAAATCGCGAATAACAAAAATCGCTTAAAAACCAAAACTCTCCGAACCGAAAATCTCGAATAACAAAAATCACAAACTACAAAAATCGCGAATAAATAATCACCAAAATTAAAAATCGCCAAAATAAAAAATCGCAAGGAAAAAATAACGCCAAAATTAAAAATCGCGAAAATCGAAAATCGCGAAAATCGAAAAACGCCAAAAATCAAAATACGCAAAAAAACAAAAATCGCCAAAGTCAAAAATTGCAAAAATTTTAAATAGCAAACACAAAAATCGAGTGTGGCGAAGCGCATTTGGTTACAGCTAGTATTAAAATAGAAATAAAATTGGGAGTTTAATATAAATATAAAAATTAAAATATTTTTTTAATAATTCATAAATTAGGTTAAACAAAATGAAGTTTTTAGTTATTTTTCTTTTTAAAAATACGGGCGCGATTTAGACCCTTGGCCTAGGGCGCCATAAATGCTCGGGACGGCGCTGGCTTACCGTCTATATATCGTTTGACCTGGGCCTCCCATAGGCTGTGGGTATATGTGACCTAAGCTGAATACTAATTATTGACTTTCACGGCTTCCCAGTAATTCCCGAACCATAAACCCTAGCTCTAACAAAAATGAAACAAATATAATTAGTCGGATAAACAATTTATATGTTTAAGTTATCTTTGTGATCCACTAGTTATGTTTTAATAATAAAATAATATTGTTTAACATGACAAACAAATAACTAAAATATTAATTACCAATGCAAATGATATAAAAAAGCGTTATTATATTTTATAAATATATTACAGTTTTGTAAGTGAAGCACGACACATATAAATATTTCATCTGTAACAAAGGACTTCGAACAAAATAATGCAGAAAAGGATAATTGAACTGTTGGTTATCTTCAGCCTGATGACCTTAATATCAGGAGGAGCATTGGTATGATAATGTACAATAATAACATTACTTTGAAAAATTAAAAATCTTTTCAGCAAAAATGGACAGTTGATATAATCGAAGTGAACACCTACACGAGTGATCCGAATGTGATAGATTTGGATGCTAAAGTTGTCCGTTTAAGGCGTGGTGTTTACGGTTTTAGTGGCTCCTACGAGTTAAAAGTCGATTTAGGTGATGATACTGTCGTCGAAGTGATAGCCGAACGAAGCATGAATAGAGAAGGCCCTTTCAGTAAGATACCAATGGGTGTTGATAACGAAACACTTACAAATGCCATGAATAAATTCTATAAAGAGCATGTTCAGCCTATAACTGAGAAATGCTGTGTAAATGCGCCTATAATTGAGGATACTTTCGAAGCTCCCCTAACTGCTCGTGACATAGAGGCAAATAATTGTGAAATAAAAACAGATAATTTACCAAACATAGTTATGGAGGGTTATTATAGACTGCGTATAACAATGTTTGGTCCAAATTTTAACGCCCATGTAAAAGGATTATTTTTAGTCGAGAACAAATAACTTTAAATACAAAAAATGTTTGCTCATTTTTTTGTGCTGATTTGCATAAATTTGTTCCAATTATTTTACAAATTAAATAAATTTTAAAATTTTTATAACATCAATTGATTGAACAAAATGTTTAAGATAAACTAAACAAGAAATTACCGTAATGCACACAGGACCAAATGTATTTATTTCGAGGCAATAACACTGATTAAAACACTATATGTTATATTAATTTTTGGAAATAATTCCACTACTTAAATTTATAATACTATAACGCTAAGAATGATTCTGTTATGTCAACAACACAAGTTTTTCAGCTTGTGTATTTATTCCTTACAATCATGTTATTTAGAATAGAAAAAAATATGAAATATTAAAACAGTCGCAAACATAACAGAATTTCACATTCTGTATTTTTTTTTTTTTTTTTTTTTTTGACCGTTATCAAATCCTAAACTCGACGAATAGAAGTTTGATCATGACAAGTAACAATAACTGAATGTTGTCTTATTTTGTAAATTTGTTTGTAAACGGTGTTTTTTTTAACCCGATAGAACTTTAAGTTGTACATAAATAGCATAACCCATAAAAACAAAATTTTTATTAAAACTCTTTCTTTCCTTATATGTACATATGAGTTTTGAATCTCTCCGTGACTGTGTGTGACTTATCGTGACTTTTTTAAAATTAAGCTTTGGTCACAACTCTATGGACAAAGTGTCAGATACATCGGCTGAGGGGAAGTGAGGTTTTAATCTCTCCGTCACTGTGCGTGACTATGTCAAAGTTAATCTTTTTTCACAGCAAGTCTATCGACCAAGTTTCAGATCGATCGGATAAGGGGAAATGGGTTTTAAATCGAATGAGAGAAATGACATTTAGATCACTCCGTGACTATGCATGACTACCCCAAATTAATCTGTAGTCACAACAAGACTATGGGCCAAATTTCAGATCAATTGGATAAGGGGGAATGGGGTTGCCCAACGACAGACAGCAGACAGAGAGTAGAGTTAAAAGAAGGAGCTTAAAAATAACACAAAAAATTAAATTTGAATCAATATAATTATTTTATTCGCTAGAACAATACACGGTCTCAACACTCGAAAATGCTTTCGAGCATATTGCCACCGTAGCTATTCTTGACGAAGCGTATTCTGGATATTCAGTTTTGCGCCACTTTTTCGAACATTGCTGGCCGTAACACGAATAATGTTCAAATCCAAGGCGTCAATTATTGTTGGTTTATCAGCATAAGCTAGTGAGTTCACGTAGCCCCACAGAAAATATTCGCAACGTGTCAAATCGCATGACCTTGGAGGCCAATTAACAAGCCAAATTTTATTTCAATAAGTCAATGGTTGTGGTAGCCATATGGCACGTAGCACCATCCTGATGAAACTACATATCGCCCCGATAAATGTATCCATCATTGATCATTGTGCGGCAACTATCTCCATTGACCATAGGGTCTGTTGTGGATTAGTCCCAGTCCATATGTGGCAATTTTGTTTTTGATCAAACCCGTTATTTCAAAAATGGGCCCCATCTCAGAACACAATTTTGCGAAAAGACATCGGTTCAGTTTCCAACTGCTCTAGAACCCAATCGACAAAAAAAAACAACGAATATGATGGTCTCGTGGCGCCAGCTGAATATTATACGTGTGTACGTCATGATCTTTGTGCAAAATTTTCCATATAGTGGACAAAGAGAGCCCCAATTCCTGTGGCTGACGACGAATCCATAAATTTGGATATTCTTCCACACTTTCGTTTACAGCGCCGATATTCTCTTCAGTACGCACATTCCTTCGCCGTATTGGTTTTATTGCATCATCTAGAGAGCATTCGACGAATGGCTCAGATGGACGATTATGTACGCTATAAAAAGCACGATGTCGTCTATACGTTGATTGACTTTCAAAGTAAATTTCAAAGTTAAAGTTAATAAACACATACACAGAACTGCATAGGTTTTTGCAGCTTCCCATTCAGCATTATATGAACTTAATGATCATGTTCGAGTCTTTTTCGACTCTTCTGCGCGATTAAAACAGTCATAAATATGCTAATTTTCTGATCATAAAATATTGTTTTGTCTGACTCTTGTTGAAGAGTCTTTTATGACTCTCCTTGAAAAGTCTTTTATTACCCGCTTTTCTGATCAGTTTCGACTCATTTTCGAGTCATTTTCAGTAATATTTTAATAATTTCAAGTTTTTTTTTCGAGTCATTTCTAATCGTTTGCATTTTAAAAAGTAAAATATTTATTTGAGTCTTTTTCGAGTCATTTTTTCGTATTTAATCGTTTGCCTTATAAAAAATAAAATATTTAATTGATGTAGATTTCAAAAAAGTTTATATAAAAAGTAATATACATACATATGTATATAAACACACAAATTATTTACAGAATTATTTTTTTATATCAAAAGAAACTTATAAATAAAATAATAATGTTTGTTGAAAAATGCATATCACACAATTAATATTCTCCAAAAATACATATAGAAAATTCACTCCACTGGCTAATCATTCGTACAGAATAAATTAATACTCTACACTGCCAAATTAACAGATAACACAAGAATAATTTTAATTGTCGTCAAATCTTTTTAATTCTTTGGTTGAGATATCGTTTTTTATTAGAATTTTTTCACTTTTAAATTTTTTCACATTTCACTTTTAAATTTATTATTTGTTAAAACATTCTTCCAAATGCTAACTGGGTTAAATATGTATTTCATGTATGTGTTAGTAGCAACTTTAAATGATTATTATGCTATGTTCAGACGGACAGAAAAATTCTAGGTCCGCTCTCTCATTCACGGTTCACGCCCCAATCATGATTGAGTCAACATGTTTCGCCATTTTAGTTTATTTTGAATCTAGTTGCGAATCACGAAGAATTTACCATCATTTCCAATTTTTAACAAAAATTATCGCTAGTTTATCTGAACTAGCTGTCAAAAAATGTAAACAAAGAGAAAACAAAAAAATAATGTGTGCAATAAAATAAATAAAATCATTGAACAAGTAAAAAGTTTATATATACATATATATTTAAATAAAAACAAACAAACAATAAAAATACGCTACAAATATTTGCAAAATAAATAAAAAAAACGTCAAAATGAAACAAGAACAATCGTCTGAACACCAAGGTTCGCAATCGTGATTCAGGGAGGAACCAAGTGGTTAATTTTGCCGTCAGAACATGGTATTACTCCAAAAAACTGAACCAATATGTTGGCCAAAAATGGGCAAAATGAATTACAAATTGAGATATGAGGGTTTCATCACCATAACTTTCAGTGGTAATTTAAAAAAAATCTGTTACTATGAAGCAACACTCACTGGGTGATTTGACATGGAATGACCCCGTTACTTCTATTTATAAACCAAAATATCAACAGTTATCATTTTGTTGCCTTGAAAATACAACATTTGCAATGCATCAAAATGTTAAGTAAGGTCAGTGTAATTTATCTGTAATCATTAATGCATTGTTCTTATGGTGAAATTTTTGTTTATGAAATATTTAAATTGAAACAAAATGGGACGGGGAAAAGTATTGTCAGAAATTGAGAAGGCTAAGATTAATGCATTTTTCGACTTGCATGTACATTGGGTCGTTCGCTTTGTGTAGTGCAAAATTATCTTAAATATCGTGAAAAATATGGTGAGAAAAAAGTTCTGGCGGAGCAAAAGTCCTTTCTGTGTGTAAAATTCGTCATATTTCCAGAATTTCTTCAAACACTGTACGCAGCGCAAATATGATTAAAATGCAATTGGTCTTGAATGAATCAAAAAGTACGGTTTTGCGAGCCATTAAAGCACAACCTCACATTATCCGATCTATATTAAAGATAGCTCAATGTTTGATGGCAAATAATAAAATTAAAAAAAAAACACATGTCAACTAACTGGCATCAAGTACTATTTTTTTAGAAATTGGCAGCAGGTATGAATTTCACTAATATTCAAATTTTTTGTTTTGAAGATTATATTTTCAGATGAAAAAAAATGTAACTCGATGATTCAGGTTGCTTGAGAGACTATTGGTGACACTTGAGAAATGAACCCAAGTATTTCTCAAAGAAAAATTTCGTTGGGAGATCCCAAATGGTTTGGTGAGCGTTTAGCATAAGTGGAACCCCGGCGGACAGCCTGGAGTTCCAACGAGTGCTCTCAAATCATTTGCTGGCACACTCGGCCGCACATCGCGAAAAAAAATTATTTTCTAGTAAGACAACGCTGAAAGCCATGTGAGCAGATCAACTAAGGCCTGGTTTGAGGACCATGAAATGTCTGTTATGAAATGGCCGGCACGTTCTCCAGATCTTAATTTTATGAAGAATATGTGGCGACTACTTGTGTGACAAGTTTATGCTGGAAACCGTCAATATAATTCGGTGGGAGAGCTAAAAGTAGCAATTTTGAATTCTTGGCGGGATATAAGGCTAGAAACCCTAGAAAATTTGTTAAATTTTATGCTTAATCGCATTTATAAAACAATAAATAAAAATGGTCAATGTAAATTAAAAAATTAATCAAGATGTATTGTTTTAATGCAATAAATTGCATTGTCCTTATCATTTTGACGCACTGCAAATGAACATGTAAGATATTTCGGTTTATGAATAGAACTAACGCTAAACAATCGAGAGCAAAATATGTATTTGTAAACAACATTTGAGCAACAAAGTAAATGACCTTTTCATTTTGACGCACACCTTATACTACTCCGTGTGCACAGGGTTTTTATACCCTATACCACTATGTGGTTTGGGTATAATGACTTTGTGCTGCTGTTTGTAACAACCAAAAATATTTGACCCAGACCCATCTTTAATTATACCGATCGAATCAGAATCACTTTTTGAGTTGATTTAACAATGTCCGTCCGTCCGTCCGTCCGTCTGTGTGTCCATGTAAACCTTGTAATCAAACTGCAGGTCGCAAATATGAATATATTTCGATGAAATTTGGTATATGAGCTTTTATCGGCCATGGGATGAACGCTATTGAAATTGGTGAGAAGCGGTCCATGTTCAGACCTAGCCCCCATACAAATTACCCTTATGAAATCGACATAAATTGCCATAGGATCCAAATTGTCATATAGATCTTACTCAAATTGGGTTTGTATGCGTTCATTACATCCACTAATGAGTAGTCCAAAAATGCTCCCTTTGGCCCCATATAGAGCTGCTTCCCGATATTCACTTAAATCTATTAAAAAACAAAAATATTGCACTGATTCTTCTCAAATTTTGTTTGTATATGTTTTTGTAAAATACAAGAGACGTTACCAACTATGGTCAGGATCGGTCCATTTTTGGACCTAGTCCCCATATAGATATAGCATCCGATATGAACTTTTTCAAAATTTTTTCAAATTTTTTTTTGCTTATTTTCTATGTCCAGTTAGTTGGGCCTAAGAGATAGGGTTTCTAAACGCATGGTATAGGGTATCGTATAGTCGGTCTAGACCGACTATAATTTTCTTACTTGTTAATATTGTAATATTTAATGTTTATTTTTAATTTTGAATTTTTTTATTTTTAATACAATAAATAAATAAAAAATAATAAATGGTGTTTCATTATAATTAATCGTGACCGGTCAACGATGATGTATATATCCATCAAGTGTGACCGGTCAACGTTGACTACTCAACAGCGATAGAGTGAGCAGTTCAGATATATATTCTATGATGTGCATACTTTTATAGGTTAGAGTAAGATGCAAATTCACATGTACACAAAAGTTTCGGTCAGTTTTTGCATAATGGCCTTAATAAAATGATAGAAACTTTGTTCTACGTGATGATCGAAACTTCAGTCAGTAGTGACAGTCATATGACCGTCACTGTTCTTGTAGGGAGTGTTTGCACTTTCATAAGAATCTTGTGGGCACCCTTGTCTTAGACGATTCGATGTTTTAATGCTAACTCGAAGATATGAATGCCGAATTTGTTTTTAGTGAAAAAGGGCAAGAGACAGCAAATAATAACAAAGGGTTGGCAATTTTATTTTGGTGTTTGTCTGTACATCAGATAAATAAATAATTAAATCTCGATGTGAAGCCAAGATCAAAAATCGACGTAATTCCAACACGATTAAAACCATGAATTTTGGTCATTTATCCAAATTGTTGTCATAAGATCCAAATTGTTGTACAGATCTTAGTCAAATTGGGTTTGTATGTCTTTATTAGATCCATTAATGAGTAGTCCAAAAACGATCCCTATGGGAGAACTCTTAGTCATAGGTCCCATATAGAGCTGCTTCCCGATCTTCACTTAAATCTATCAAAAAAAAAAAAAAAATATTGCACTGATTCATCTCAAATTTTGTTTGTATATATTTTCGCAAAATACAAGAGACTTTACCAACCATAGTCAGGAAGGGTCCATTTTTGGACCTAGTACCCATATAGACATAGCATCCGATATGAACTTTTTCATATCTGCAGCCAAAAAAATTAATAATAATGCAACTCATATTTGGTTTATGCTTATTTTCTATATCCAATTAGGGTCTCAAAACACACGGTATAGGGTATCATATAGTCGGTCTAAACCGACTATAATTTTCTTACTTGTTTTATATGATTTTATTGTCTTCCGCTGTGTGTTTGTTTGAGACGGATTTTTATAACTGAATTTTCAATAACTTCACCTCTTGCTACACGTCTGAAACTTTTAGCATTTACTTAAGGTGGATGACAATACATTAATCGTTTTCTACATGGTTTTATCATTATTTCACGAGATTAGCCCGAAAGCGTATAAAAGTCATTTTAGTTTCTAACTTAAGCACTATACATTGATATTACTTGAATTATATGAAAGTTTTTGACATATAAAATATATATAAAGGCCTGATTGATAAACAGATATTTTGCATTCCCCGATTTCCTCTCTAAATAGACCTACATAAATCTCATTGAATTGAGTTCGTAGAGAGAACTGGAAAAACACTATCTTTTAATATTTTACAATGATTTATTTATGAAATTATGACACATTATTTAAAGGCGCAACCAAAAATAAACATTTAAATTATTCATCATAACTGGGAGCAGGAGATTTAATGTTGCTGTAGTCTCTGATTGGAGAATAGAATTTATAACGTTTATCTTTATACTCTTGCCATGGCTCAGGGTTCGATGAGCGATTCCATGTAACATCTGGATTCCTCGTTGCCGCACGTATACTACAGCATATGGCACCAACAGCTCCGGCACCAACACACACATACAGTGGTATAAGAGCTGGATTTTTCATAATACTCCGAATACCAATTCCTTGCATAATGTTTTGTATAGTTATGTTCTCGACTGGCAGCAAACAAATGGATTACTTTTCAATTTTCGACTGAAAACTGTCAGCAATGCTTATGGACAATAAAAATAAATAAAAAAAAGGCAAAAGTTGTAAAAAGCTTCAAAAGTTTATTAATGCCCAGCAAAAAAAGTGATTATCAGTATGTAGACAAAGAACCACCTCGATGTAGTTATTATTTAATATTTTCACTGATAAATATAATATTGACTTGTCATAGGAGGGGAGTTGATTTCTTTTCTCCTTCCTTTAATAATTGGCTTTCGATTTGATAATTAAAAAATTATCACGGATTTGAGCTTGGGTTTCTTGTATGATACTCTAGTGTTCTACAAACTTAGTTATTGTTGGCAACATCTGGCAACTGCCTTAAGCAAACCAGTATGTTGTTGTATTGTTTTTAAGTAAGCATAGCAATAAAAAAAAAATTTTTGCTTAAAAAAAGAATAGTGAATTTAGTACAATATAAAAAAAATTAAAACAAATAGGAATTCGTCCGAGCCAGGACAGAAATCATGCCGCATTTGAATTTGTGACAAAATTATAATAGCTTTGTATTAAGTTTTCAGATGTTTTTTAGAACCAAGCGACCGGCAAGAACATCGTTCGTTTATTTATTTTATTTTTGCTGGGTATCAATATGTTATTTGACTGTGGTAAATATATTGTGTGATAAAGTGCACGTACTGCAATCGATTATATACTAAAATTAATACGAAAATGATAAGCAATTAACTCGTTAACCTAACAACAACAGGAGTACCGTAGGAACTTTTTAACTCCATTGGGAAACAATGTTTGACCAAAATGAAAATTAATTTCAATTTTAATTTAAATAAATCTTCGAGACTTCTTTAAATTTCGTTTGGAATAATAAAATTTAAATTAACAATAGTGGCAACCAATGCAATCAATATATTTCATATAGCGAAAAACAATAGGTATTATTACCAAGTGAGAGTGTTAAATTCGACTATGCCGAATCTTTGCCACCTGGGTTTATATGTTTATATTTACAATATCTGTTATATTTAGTTATGTTTAAAAAATTAAATAGTTATATTTAAAATTATTTTGTATTCCTATTTTAAATTAGAATTTAAATTGAAAAGAAAACTTTTAAATTATTGCGTTTAAAAAATTTCAACTTAAAAATATTAGAAAAAATTAGATCTTTTATATAAACTATGCTAAGTTTATGCTATTTATACCCTATACCACTATGTGGTTTGGGTATAATTACTTTGTGCTGCTGTTTGTAACAACCAAAAATATTTGACCTAGACCCATCTTTAATTATACCGATCGAATCAGAATCACTTTCTGAGTTGATTTAACAATGTCCGTCCGTCCGTCTGTGTGTCCATGTAAACCTTGTAATCAAACTGCAGGTCGCAAATATGAATATATATTGATGAAATTTGGTATTTAATCTTTTATCGGCCATGTGATGAACGCTATTGAAATTGGTGAGAATCGGTCCATGTTCAGACCTAGCCCCCATACAAATTACCCCTATGAAATCGACATAAATTGCCATAAGATCCAAATTGTCATATAGATCTTACTCAAATTGGGTTTGTATGCGTTCAGTACATCCATTAATGAGTAGTCCAAAATTGATCCCTTTGGCCCCATATAGAGCTGCTTCCCGATCTTCACTCAAATCTATTAAAAAACAAAAATATTGCACTGATTCTTCTCAAATTTTGTTGGTATATATTTTTGCAAAATAAAAGAGACTTTAGTAAACATGATCAGGATCGGTCCATTTTTGGACCTAGTCCCCGTATAGATATATCATCCGATATGAACTTTTTCATATCTGCAGCCAAAAAAAATTAATAAAAATCCCACTCAAATTTGGTTTTTGCTTATTTTCTATGTCCAGTTAGTTGGGCCTAAGAGATAGAGTTTCTAAACGCATGTTATAGGGTATCGTATAGTCGGTCTAGACCGACTATCATTTTCTTACTTGTTTTAAACCTATAATATTATATTTATCATTGCGAAGTAACATGTTTAAAACTTAACAAGTAAGAAAATTATAGTCGGTCTAGACCGACTATATGATACCCTATACCGTGTGTTTTGAGACCGTAATTGGATATAGAAAATAAGCATAAACCAAATATGAGTTGCATTTTTATTAATTTTTTTGGCTGCAGATATGAAAAAGTTCATATCGGATGCTATGTCTATATGGGTACTAGATCCAAAAATGGACCCTTCCTGACTATGGTTGGTAAAGTCTCTTGTATTTTGCGAAAATATATACAAACAAAATTTGAGATGAATCAGTGCAATATTTTTTTTTTTTTTTTTTGATAGATTTAAGTGAAGATCGGGAAGCAGCTCTATATGGGACCTATGACTAAGAGTTCTCCCATAGGGATCGTTTTTGGACTACTCATTAATGGATCTAATAAAGACATACAAACCGAATTTGACTAAGATCTGTACAACAATTTGGATCTTATGGCAATTTATGTCGATTTCATAGGGGTCATTTGTATGGGGGCTAGGTCTGAACATGGACCGATTCTCGCCAATTTCAATAGCGTTCATCCCATGGGCGATGAAAGCTTATATACCAAATTTCATCAAAATATATTCATATTTTCGAACTGCAGTTTGATTACAAAGTTTACATGGACACACAGACGGACGGACGGACGGACGGTCGGACGGACATTGTTAAATCGACTCATAAAGTGATTCTGATTGTATATTAACTTTAAGAATTAAATAACATTTTCCTTTAGTTAGGAATTTTAATATCCACTATTTCAGTTCAATAGATGCCAACAAAGATGATGATAATTTAGGCGAGTTGTAGAGAATTCACTGCTACTATGATTGAGAAATACAGGGCTGTAAATAATAGTGTGTCAATGGTGACGGCCACAGAATCTAAGGAAGTGGCATAAACATTTCTTGTGATGATAACAATGTCGACTTCCCTTATTAAATGAACAAAATTCATTGTTTTAATCGTGGTGTAATTACGTCGATTTTTTATCTTGGCTTCACCTCGAGATTTAATTATTTATTTATCTAATTCCCGTAGTCGTGATCGAAATAATTTCGTATCGGAAATAATTTCGATAGTTCGAAATTTTCTGATGATGGCACTCGTTAAGAATTGAAACGAATTTATGTTTCAGTGTTATGAAATAAAAATCTTAAGAAGTTATACAACACTGTACAAATGTAAAAGACTAATGAAAAAAAAGGTAAACAAAAAAATATGTTTAATTTTTCAACAACCACAAACAAATTTTCAAAGTGGAAAAATATTTTAAAAACTAATTTAAACAAAAAAAATATTTTATGAATTAACTTAACAATATTTATATTTATTATATGCATACAGCAGTGTTCGAACTAATAGGAGCAACTAAAACGTGTTTTTACATTGAAATTTAAAAAGAAATATCTTCAAAACAAAACCAAATATTTTAAAGAATCATAAATTGCGGTGTAAATGCAATTCTTCGTTGCTCCTATTATTTTAAAAACACCTGTAAAAAAATACAAAAATTCAGTATGAATAATAGGAAAAAACAATTCGTTTTAAAATTAAATAACACCAAAGAAAAACACTACAAAAGAAGTTTCATTTTATAAAAAATGTAAAAAAAAATTAATAATTTTCCAGCTTTTCAAGTTCCTTAGTTCAAGACTTTTAATTTGTATATCAATATCGTGTTCCTCCTCCTTAATTTTAAAGACTTGTTTGTTATTTATAGTAGTTTATCGAGTTTCTTAAGAACCTCTGTGTGGTACTCTTCATGGGATATCATATTTTTTTTAATAAACTTATTTTGATTTCTCTTTGTCCTTTGCTTGTTGTTGCCAGTTCCTTTTGCGATAATTTTACTTTTTTTGGAAGTAGTTTTTCCTCTTCCTCATCTTCTAAATTCAAACAATATGAAAAGCTATCGTCCATTTCTTTATTTTGGGATTCACATTCTAAAGAACTTATAGAATTTCTTTCTTTTCTTTGAGGCGTAGACCCGAAGCTCTCAATTCCTTTCATACTCTCAACAGACACATTTATTCCTGCTGCTACAACTATTTGCTCCTCTGCATAGGTAAGAACTTTCTCCTCATAGGGACCTCCGCCGGTTCTTCTTTTTGAAGAGTTATTAAACGTAAGCTTCTTTTTTACCATTTGCTTCTGATCGGCATAAACCTACATAAAAACGTAAAACATTAGGAAATTGATAATATAATGTTATTATTCTACCTTGCGCCTTGATTTGGAGTCTTTAGATGAAGGCCCAGAAAAATTTAACTTGGTCGTCAAGTTCTCTCAAAGTCTGTTGGCTGTTGCTTTGTTTTGTCAAAATACAATTTGTCAAAATACCTGTGGCCAAGTTCGAGTGCTCTGCCATAAACTCAGCAAGTGCCTGCCTTGCGTTGAATTTATTTTTGTTATTTTTGACCTACAATTAATTATTTATATTCAATTGATAAAATTTACAAAAAATTAAAAAATATTGACTTACATTTTCTTTTTTTTTTTCAAAATTATGCTTTTCAAAAACGTCAACTCGATAGATAATTTGCTATCGACTAAAATTTCGTACGGTTGCGTTTGAGTACTCGTTCGTTATCGAGTAACATCATTCGAAATTTCAATACTTTTTACTCGATAACGGCTAAGAGCATCCCAAAAGAAAAAATTTCGCACGTTCGAGTAGGATTTCGATCGCTATCGACTCTGAGAATTAGAGCACTGATGTACAGGCAAATACCACAACAAAATTGCCAACCCTTTATTATTATTTGCTGTCTCTTGCCCTTTTTTCACGAAAAACAAATTTGGCATTCATATCTTCGAGTTAGCATTAAAATATCGAATCGTCTAAGATAAGGGTGCCCACAAGATTCTTATGAAAGTGCAAACACTAATACATACATATAAAGAAAACAATTTTTTTCATATTTTTATTCACATGTAGTACACTGAGAAAAAAGAATATATTTATCTGAAATGAAATCTGTTAAAATACTTTTCAATATGATATGTTGTGTTAGTCTGCATAATTTAAAAGCATGTCAAACATTCTGCTTCAGCCTTAAAGTTATAAGTAAAAAAAATCACTGTCCCTCTTCTCGTTTGAATATATGTAGCTCATTTTGTAAAGTTATAATTTGAATTTTAAACTTAAGACTTACACTGATTTTTCCAAGTGCTTTTTAATTCACAGCTGCAGACTATTTTTTAAACGGAATCATACGTTAGGCAACAACAAAATCTACATTGAATATCTCGGTCATTAATGTGTACCAACAAAGCATACGAAAGTGTTCTTGCTTTGCTCTTTCCTATAAGCAAGAAAAAACATCATGAAACGAAAATGACAAAATTGTTCGTGTATTTTGTATTGCTTGGTGCTGAGTGCTGTGTGCTTTTACAAAAACAAATGTGCATCGAGTGCATAGGCCTTGGGCATATATGGTCTAAGATATGTAGCACAGGGTTGTTAACTGACACTTTTACAGAATGATATTGATCGTTAAACTACTTGGTGTAATATTAGTCTAATGGACCTAAATGTCAAAAACTGCAAATATTTATATGATCTTTACAAGATCAATTCCAATTAATGGTCGGTAATATTATGAATAATGCTGATTCAGTGAATTCATTCACTGAATGAAGTCATATTTCGCTAACAATAAACAAAGCTACTGGTGTACTTGGGTTCATTAAACGTTGGGATCTGTATACGACAAAACATTTGTTTACTACCCTGGTTAGAGCAATACTCGAATATGGGTCTGTAGTATGGGACCCGCAATATAATGTACTTTCGAACAAAATTAAATCAGTTCAGATACAATTTTTGTTATTTTGTCTTCGTGGTTTTTGGGCTGGAATCCTAATATGAGGTTGCCATCCTATGAAAATCGTCTGGCTCTAATTAAGCATCCTACATTGAAAAGTCGCAGACATACATATCATTTTCTATTTTACATTTTTCATTTTCCGTTTTTCATTTTTCATTTTCCATTTCTCATTTTTCAATTTTCTTTTTTCATTTTTCATTTTCCATTTTCTATTCTCCATTTTTCATTTTCTATTTTACATATTCCATTTTCCGTTTTTCATTTTCCATTTTTCATCTTTATTTTTCATTCTCCATTTTCCATTTTTATTTTCCATTGGAAAATTTCCATTTTTCGTTTACATTTTTTCTTTCATATTGGCGACTTTTTTTATTATAACATGATAACGATAAAAAAAAATATGTGGCAATACTACTAACATGAGCTATGTTATTGTGTTCTTGGTATTGTTAATATATATGTATGTATATTATTTTTGTGGCATTTTTTTCTGTTGTTGTACAATTATTATGTTCAACCACTCAACTGTTACAACACACTGGGTTTTATGTTTTTTTTTTACAGATATCTACATATTTTTGCTCGTATCTAATCACAATGATGCCCGATGTAGCCCATTTTCAATACCATCCTCCTGGGCATTATGGCAAATGATATTTTTGTAACCTCATCCAGTTAGATGGCTTTTTTTGTGAATGAGTGTGAAATCAACAGACAGACGGACATCGCTATATCGACTCGAGCTGTGATAAGGATCAAGAATATATATACATTATGGGGTCGGAAATTAGTTTTTCGATGCGTTACAAACGGAATTATAAACCTATATATACCCACTGCCACTGACGTGTGGAGGGTATAAAAATGTTAAAAGCCAATTTGTTAAATGTTGAATTATATATATAAATGCGTACTTTAAGTAGTCTGTAAGCGTTATTCTATGGACTGAATAGATAAACAAATAATATGGATTCCATATTATCAGGTTCACACCAATGCTATTGTGTCTGTGCAGAAAAAGTTTTTGCTGTTGTATCTACATTGTTTAGGTTGGAGTTATTAAGAGCTATCATCATATACTAGTTAATAGACAAAAGGTTATTATATTCATAAGTGTTACCTTTATATTCAACCTTGATAACGGTAATGTTAACCCTGAGTTTCTTTTCTCCAATTTAAATTTTAATATACCTTATAGACTCACAAGACCTTATGAAACGCTTGACTTGGGTTATTTCAGGACTGATAATGATAACGGATATAGTTCAGCACTCGAAATTCGACTACAAATTCTAGGAAATACTATTTTTCATAATTTTTGTTTTCTTTCAATGTTTTTTTAATCTATGTATATAAAAAAATTTATGAATATTTACATGAGCCTAAAGGTATGCTAATCAATTTTAGCATTTCACGATTCAACAGGGCGTGTGGTATACAATTTAAATCATTCATATTGACAGGGCGTAACGAATAATTATAAATATTTTATTTTAATTAATTTAATATATTTTTTAAGATGTATTATACATATGGGTATTTCCACAGAAAGGTCTACCGCGGCCAAAAAATTATAAGTTATTAAACAATTATTTTGAACCAATGTTATGAGAGAAAAATATTAAAATTTTGTTATTTTAAAGATTAATTTATTAATTTAACACCCATAATGAGAAATATGTTAGTAAAATTCAAAATAATATGTTACTTGCTTTCGCTTACTTTTAATCGAATTTTCTCTTTTATGGTTGCTTTTTTAAAACGCATTTTTTATGATTGCACTAATTTCAAAATAGTTTGCTTACAACAACAATAAACTAAAAAAAAATGGGAAAAGAGCAAAGCGAAACAAATCTAACTGTAATTTTTTGGCGAATGCGAAAATTGTGTACAAGATGTGCAACATGATCTGATTCCAGTCAAGGACTTAAAAAAGTTGGAGGAAACTGTCAAGTGGCAGCATTGGCGCAAAGTTCAAGATCGTGTTACCTTAACTCAGACTATTGCTCCTTTATCGGACCTCATTTACGAATTGGAAGCTCAATTGTCTTTATTTAAAGTTCAGTTTTTTGTAAAGCGTGCTCAACAGCAATATTTTGAAATGAAGAAAAATACAATCAAGCCCGGAGTACTGATATTGCAAGTTGATTTCGCAGAAAACTACCGCCTTATGTGCCAAAACGAAGTGCAAAGTGCTCACTTTAGTTACCAACAAAGCACGATTTTTACATGCGTAGCCTGGTTGGCTGGAGACACAAAATCGTTTGCTGTAATAAGTGACAAGCTAACCCACAACAAATACGTTGTTTACTGTTTTATAACAACACTTGTGCAGCAAATAAAAAACCAATACGGACATTTTCAAAATATATTAATTTTCTCAGATGGAAGCAGCAGCCAATTCAAAAACAAGTTTATTGCTAGGAGTTTACCCAATTTTTTAGTGGAATTCGGCTGCAAATATATTGAATGGAACTTCTTTGCCACTTCTCATGGCAAAGGAGCAGTCGATGGAGTAGGAGCTGTAATTAAAAGAAAAGTTTGGCAGGTAACGAAAGCAAAGAATATTATTTTGCACGACGCCTTAGCTTTATTCGAATGTGCACGAGACCACATAAATGGGATTCATTTAACTTTTATAAGTGCAGACGAAATTGAAAGACTTTCCCCACCGTTAACGGAAAAATGGGAAGAAGTGCCGAGTATCTCAGGCATGCATAAACTTCACTACTTAGCATGCGAAGAATATTTACAACTAAAAGCAGCTCGAACCGCACCTTTTCAAACATTGACCTGAAGTTGAATTTTCATTTATTTTTGTTGAATTAAAACTTTAGAACCAAACTACATCAAAAATTGTTCGAGTTTATCATATGGGAAAAAATGTCACGTAACGCAATGTCACGTCACGCTTCATATTATGGCTTGTATCCATAAAACTAAACATAAAATCATCAAAAAAAAAACAGTTATGAAAATAAAGCTAAACTATCCCTTAATAATATCCAAATAAGTTATATAGAAGTTTTTAGCTTATTTCGCTGGTTTTTGCACTTTAGTAAATGTAGAAAAAAAACACTTCTATTTTTTGTCACGTCACGCAACAGCTTTTGTTGACCAATATGTCAGGACCCCGACTCTTACAGCACCCATGCTTTCCACTAAATAAATAGCTCTAAAACTGCTTTCCAAAAACCTAAATGAAGAAAAAAATATTTGGGCATTAGTTTGATTTTCTTCATGTTGAATACGTGCGATTGTCACGTGCGCAACCATGGAATTACCCATATGTACATAAATTTTATTATTCCGCACTTCTCCTCCATATGAACTACAACTGTGCCAATTATCACAACCCTCCGTGCCAGCATTTTGCTTAAAATGGATTTAGAAAATTTTCTTTCACGTATTAATATATTCTTGCAGACTCCAGCGCTCGAAATTCGAGCGTAGTTTCTAGGTAGCTTTATTTTTCAACTTAGCCAATTCACAAACCAACACTTCTATGGTTTATTATTATTGTGAATGAAGATAACAAACTCATTAACAAATTTAATAAAACACACAGAGCATATGTATGATTTTATGTATGTGTTAGTAGCAATTTTAAATGCAATTTACTCAAACTAAAGGAAAAAATTTAAAAATCTGTAAATCTGCAAAACGGCTAAAAAGAAATACCTTTCAAATATTATACGTTTGATCAAAATCGGGATAAAACGGTATACCAAAACATCGGTCACAAGAAATCGCCTAGCCTATTAATATTATAGATGTAGATTACTATCCTTTCGGCGGAATTTGTCATGACTATAATATGTTATACAATTTCTTTCATTTTAATTGCAATGGATCGAAAATAAATCGCGATATAATTGAATACCTTAATAAATTATTTTTTGTATTTAAATTTAGTTCTGCAGCTATTTAAAAACCACATTGCTTAGTTGTGAGCTCTTGTTTAGAATCTGCCAGGTATTAAGTGAGCTAAAACATATTTGAAATACATGTTTTTTATAACCTCCACACCTCAGTGGCAGAGGGTATATAGGTTTGTCATTCCGTTTATAACTCACCGAAAAACTAATTTCCGAGCCCATAAAGTATATATATTCTTGATCCTTATCACAGCTCGAGTCGATATTGCGAAGTCCATCTGTTGAAATCACGCTTATTCACAATAAAAACATTTAGCTGGGTAGGGTTACAATAATGTCATTTGCCATAATTCCCAGCAGGTTGGTATTGAAAATAGGCGTAATCGGGCATCACTGTGCTTAGATACGTGCCAAAATGTTTAGATACCTCTAAAAAAAACATAAAATTGAAAATGAAAAATGGAAAATAGAATATGAAAATGGAATATGAAAAATGGAAAATGAAAAATGAAAAACGGAAAATGAAAAATAGAAAATGAAAAATGGAAAATGGAAAATAGAAAATGAAAAATGGAGAATGGAAAATGAAAAATGGAAAATGGAAAATAGAAAATGGAAAATAGAAAATGTGAAATGGAGAATGGAAAATGAAACTGGAAAATAAAAAATTGAAGATGAAAAATTAAAATTGAAAAATGGAGAATGGAAAATGAAAAATGGAAGAAACATGAAAAATGGAAAATAAAAAATTTAAAATGAAAACTGAAAATTAAAAAATTGAAAATGAAAAATGAAAAATAGAAGAAGAAACATAAAAAATGAACAATGGAAAATAGAAAATGAAAAATGGAAAATGACAAATGAAAAATGAAATATGAAAAATGAAAAATGAAAATGAAAAATGGAAAATGAAAAGTTAAAACTGAAAATTGAAAAATGAAAAATAGAATACGAAAGATTGAAAATAAAAAAATGGAAAATGAACAAGTAAAATGGAAAATTAAAAATGAAAAATGCAAATTGAAGAATTGACAATTGAAAATGAAAACTGGAAAATGAAAAATTAAAATTGAAAAAAGGGAGAATGGAAAATGAAAAATGGAAAACGGAAAATTAAAAAAGAAAAACTAAAAATGGAAAATAGAAAATAGAAAATTGAAAATGAAAAACGGAAAATGAAGAATGAAAAATGGAAAATAGAAAATGAAAAATGGAGAATGGAAAATGAAAAATGAAAAATGGAAAAAGAAAAATGGAAAATGATAAATGAAAAATGGAAAATTAAAAATGGAAAATTAAAAATAAAGATGAAAAATTAAAAATTGAAAACTAAAAATTAAAAACTAAAAATTAAAAATTAAAATTAAAAATTAAAAATTGAAAATTGAAAATTAAAAATTAAAAATTATAACTTAAAAATTAAAATCTAAAAATTTAAAATTAAATGAAAAATGGGAAATGAAAAACTTAAAATGAAAAATCAAAAATGGAAAATGAAATATTAAAATTGTTAAAAAGAATTTATGAAAACTAAAGTCAGTCCGTCTGGCCGTTCTATCCGGCCGATTTCCTTCATATTTTTTTAATGAAAGGTATTTGGCAACAGATACATATGTATGTATGTCATTAAGCATTGGAAGTTACTCAACTCCCACCTTACTCAAGTTATACTGTTTTCAAGATTTTTTCAATATTTTCCTTCACTCAAACCTCTATAACTAGAGTTCTAATTAACGTAGGCTGTTGGCATACTAAAGTCTAAGAACACTCAGTGGATCAAGCTCTTTCTTTTGAGCTATTAACTGCTTAAATTCGTTGGGTTTGAGGAAAGTTATGCGGGGACAACCAACTTTACTTTTACTGTACGTTAACTTCTCCGTGCCAGCATTTTGCTTAAAATGGATTTAGAAAATTTTCTTTCACGTATTAATATATTCTTGCAGACTCCAGCGCTCGAAATTCGAGCGTAGTTTCTAGGTAGCTTTATTTTTCAACTTAGCCAATTCACAAACCAACACTTCTATGGTTTATTATTATTGTGAATGAAGATAACAAACTCATTAACAAATTTAATAAAACACACAGAGCATATGTATGATTTTATGTATGTGTTAGTAGCAATTTTAAATGCAATTTACTCAAACTAAAGGAAAAAATTTAAAAATCTGTAAATCTGCAAAACGGCTAAAAAGAAATACCTTTCAAATATTATACGTTTGATCAAAATCGGGATAAAACGGTATACCAAAACATCGGTCACAAGAAATCGCCTAGCCTATTAATATTATAGATGTAGATTACTATCCTTTCGGCGGAATTTGTCATGACTATAATATGTTATACAATTTCTTTCATTTTAATTGCAATGGATCGAAAATAAATCGCGATATAATTGAATACCTTAATAAATTACTTTTTGTATTTAAATTTAGTTCTGCAGCTATTTAAAAACCACATTGCTTAGTTGTGAGCTCTTGTTTAGAATCTGCCAGGTATTAAGTGAGCTAAAACATATTTGAAATACATGTTTTTTATAACCTCCACACCTCAGTGGCAGAGGGTATATAGGTTTGTCATTTTCATTTATGAAAACTAAAGTCAGTCCGTCTGGCCGTTCTATCCGGCCGATTTCCTTCATATTTTTTTAATGAAAGGTATTTGGCAACAGATACATATGTATGTATGTCATTAAGCATTGGAAGTTACTCAACTCCCACCTTACTCAAGTTATACTGTTTTCAAGATTTTTTCAATATTTTCCTTCACTCAAACCTCTATAACTAGAGTTCTAATTAACGTAGGCTGTTGGCATACTAAAGTCTAAGAACACTCAGTGGATCAAGCTCTTTCTTTTGAGCTATTAACTGCTTAAATTCGTTGGGTTTGAGGAAAGTTATGCGGGGACAACCAACTTTACTTTTACTGTACGTTAACTTCTCTTGGCATATTTGGTATTACTGTACGTTAACTTCTCTTGGCAAATTTTGGTATTACTGTTCGTTCACTTCTCCGGGCAAATTCCGATATTGTTTTACTGTACGTTAACTTCTCCCGCATATTTTGGTATTACTGTACTGGTATTACTGTGCTTTATCTCGAGGAAGAACATTCAGAAATGTAAAGGTAGAAATTGAACCTAAGGGCCGACGCACAGCTAATATTATCTGGAAGGAAGTACTGTTAAATGAAAAATGATTTTATGTAATAATTACACCCTCTCATACATAGTCTATCCTAATGCTCCTCGAGGAGTTTTCCATGCTAAAGTGCAAGAGGACGGACAAAGTGCGGAAGGACGGACAAATAAATTGCAAATTTTAAAAAACCCCGGCTTAAAAAAGGGCAAAAAAAAAGCGATTCGCAAAAAAACTAAAAGATTTTTTCACAAAAAAGCATAAAATAAATAAACGCCAGCCAAAAAAATATACCAAAAATTATTTAAAGCTATATATGTATGTATATCAAATATACATACATAAAATAAAAAAAAATATATAAAATAAAAACAAATTGAAAAAATAAAAAAAAAATTTTAAAAATAAAAAAAAATTCAAGTTTTAATTAAAAACCCACAAAATAATTATAAAAACAAGTAAGAAAATTATAGTCGGTCTAGACCGACTATACGATACCCTATACCATGCGTTTATAAACCCTATCTCTTAGGCCCAACTAACTGGACATAGAAAATAAGCAAAATCCAAATTTGAGTGAGATTTTTATTAATTTTTTTGGCTGCAGATATAAAAAAGTTCATATCGGATGCTATATCTATAAAGGGGCTATGTCCAAAAATGGACCGATCCTGATCATGTTTGGTAAAGTCTCTTGTATTTTGCAAAAATATGTACAAACAAAATTTGAGAAGAATCAGTGCAATATTTTTGTTTTTTAATAGATTTAACTGAAGATCGGGAAGCAGATCTATATGGGGTCAAAGGGATCACTTTTGGACTACTCATTAGTGGATGTAATGAACGCATACAAACCCAATTTGCGTAAGATCTATATGACAATTTGGATCTTATGGCAATTTATGTCGATTTCATATGGGTAATTTGTATGGGGGCTAGGTCTGAACATAGACCGATTCTCACCAATTTCAACAGAGTTCATCCCATGGACGATAAAAGCTTATATACCAAATTTCATCAAAATATATTCATATTTGCGACCTGCAGTTTGATTACAAGCTTTACATGGACACACAGACGGACGGACGGACGGACGGATGGACGGACGGACGGACGGACGGACATTGTTAAATCAACTCAGAAAGTGATTCTGATTCGATCGGTATAATTAAAGATGGGTCTAGGTCAAATATTTTTGGGTGTTACAAACAGCAGCACAAAGTCATTATACCCAAACCACATAGTGGTATAGGGTATAATTAATACAATATAATATAATGGTGCGGAGCAGCACGGGTCTTCTAGTTAAAATTGAAAATTAAAAAACGAAAAATGGAAAATGGTAAATAGAGAATGAAACATGAAAAATTAAAATTGAAAAATTAAAAATTGGAAAATAAAAATTAAAAATTTTAAATTAAAAATTAAACTTAAAAATTTAAAATTAAATTATAAGAACTAAAAATTTAAAATATAGGTAAAAACTGAAATTAAAAATTAAAAATTTTAAATTAGAAATTAAATATTAAAAAATTTAAAATTACTAGCTAATTCAGTTAAAAATATTTTAAAATTTGCTTTTTTTAATATTGATATCTGGAAATTTTTAGCCAAGAACCAGTTGAATTTTTTTTTAATTTATCATGAATTATCTCAAAAGTTTCTTATAGGGATCAAACTTTTGGTGTCATATGTATGCCATTTTAGATAAGAATACTTTTAGCAAAAACTTATACCTGTCCTTCTTTATGGCTGTGAAATATTTGCAAACTGTAATAGTGTTGATACTAGAAAGCTTAATGTGGCTTACAATAATATAGCTAGATACGTTTTTAGAAAGAAAAGAACTGATAGTTTATCGTTATATGTATTCATACAAACTGTATAATGTACGCTTTGATGACCTAAAAAACCGATGTCTTACTCTGATGCATAAGATTATTCATTTGGCTGAACCAGATTATTTAAGTTAATAAATTTTGCAAGATCACTTCGTGGAAAGAATCTTGTCAATCCATTCTTTAATTATGACGTCTCAAAGAGACAATTCTTTATCTATGTATACAATTGGTCTTTGGAACAAACTACGTAATACAACACAGACAATTAGCAACACACATCGTTTTAAAAAGGAATTATTAAAATTATGTGCCCAAAGTAGTATATTTATTTAAAGTTTCAGTTTTAAAGTTTAATATTGGAATGTTTCTTGTTAAATTTGTTTTCCTTTTTTGTACTTTCTTTTATTCTTGGAAATTCATATTATAAACTATTAAAAATAAATTGAAATTGTACATTTGTAATAATTATAACTTAAATCCTACTATCGTCTAACACTGTAACTTATAAGAATTTATTCTTGTTGTGTTAGAATTACAAAAATTAAATAAATAAATATACATACATATATTAAACATTTGGGGAAAAAATTAAAAACTGGCGTTTTTGTTAATTTCGTTTACCCCTGGGTTGCCCTCCATAAAACAAATAACAAACCCAACAACCAGCTCTAGAGTAATTTCATCTGACCGTTAACTTGGATTTATGAGTCAAATATTTGTCAATAAAGAGCAAAAATATTTTATTAAAAACCATAATATGTTGCAGAGGGATTTGGAGAAAATATATTATGGATCTGTAAATACGTTCATAAAATATAATAACATTTTATTAACAATATATGTGGACAAAAGGACTTATTTCAAAGGAGGTTGAAAAATATATTTAAATGTAATAAATGGACAAATAAGTATTCTAAGTAATTTTTAATTTGGCAACCATTATGCAGTTGTGAACGAAAGAGCGAGCCATGCATATGTGCTAGATACTGGTAGGTGTATACGTAGTTTATTGTTAAGGTTATATATTAGCGGTCGTATTCAATTTTGACCAAATATTTTTCCAAATCTAATCCAATATGGCATCGATTTGTTGTTGCATATTTTGTTATAACTAAATGCATATTTTGCTATGAAGTGCATATTTTCATTTTTATCTCTTTATAAATGCATGTATATATTGCATATTTTCTATGCATATTTTTGTGCATGAAAATCGCTACCCTGGTAATTACTATTTAATGATTTTTATAGATATTTTGTTATATCTCATTTTCTCTCATTTTATCGTTAGTGACACATGAAAAAATTTGTTGATTCCCTTGTTAATGGGAACAAAATATTTTCAGATTGATTTTTTTTCATTAAAAATAATTTTGTAAATAATTAAAATTTGTACATATTAAATTTCTTAATGTTATAAAAATTATTTGGATAACTTTTCTAATACGATTACAAAATATATTCGAATTTCGGGTGTGGTTTGATTTTATGTATATACATCATTTATTTTTTAAACAAATTTAGGTTTTTAACCAACAAAAAAATTTTAAATTCCTTTAATTTTGAGAAAATGTTTAATAATTGTATCAAATTTATATAGATTTATAGTCAATTATTCAAGCATTTATTTGAGGCACCAATAAATTCTTTAGCTCACCTAATATTGAAGTAATTGTACCAAAAAAACACATGCGACATTTTACATCAAAAAAATTCAAACGAACGAAATCTTTCGTAGTTATTTGTTTCGTAATATATAAAAAAAGATTTTTCGAACAAAAACGGATACAATTTAATGACCACCTGCATTCTTGAACCGGTCCGGTCATTCTTACAACCTCAATAATTTTGAAATTTGTTGAGTCTAATATTTGGTGATAATATCTAACCCATAAAAACAAAGTTTTTATTAAAACTCTTTCTTTCCTTATGCATATGAGTTCTGCAACTCTCCGTGACTGTGCGTGACTTTGCGTGACTATTTTAAAATTAAGCTGTGGTCACAGCAAGTCTATGGACCAAGTTTCAGATTGATTGAATGAGGGGAAATGACGTTTAAATCACTCCGTGACTGTGCGTGACTACTATGCCCTGGCGAACAGACAGACAGAGAGTATGAGTTAAAAGAAAGAGTTTAAAAAGTGTGCTATTTCACCTATTGTTTTCAAAAAAAAAAAACCTGCACGTATAATGCCGTTTTTTTAATGTTTAATGAAAAAACTGGCGATTTTAATATTTTTTGATTTTATTTTCTCTTTATTTTCATTATTACTGGTGTAGTTGTTGTTGCAATATGTTAGATTTGGTTAGAGATGGAATCTTGAGTGAGACGATGTTACGCTTATTCACCACCAAGTTTTAATAATTCAAGTTAATTGCATTTAAAATTGTTTCCAATAATTTATTAACACATATATAAAATTGTTTTTTATATGTAAACATCTATACGCTCAGGGACTAAAAATCTATTTCACAATACAATAACAAAAACAGCGTATAAACTAAGAAGACAGAAGAAGGGTGTGAAGTATGAGTGTATTGGTGCAATGATATACCCTGCAGGAAATTTCAATAGTGAAACAGTACTGATTCACTATTGACTTTGTCACCAGTACTACTGACCAACTATACCCCAGACAATGTAATTTTTTATAGACATTTAACATGTACGTGTCATTGCAAATCACTAGTGACATTGGTACTATTGATTAGGTAGTGATTAGGTAGTTCTCATGGGACCATATATAGAAATTGGAACCAGAAATTTACTAGTTACTAGGTAGTTCTAGTGGGACCCTATGTAGACATTGGAACCAGAGATTCACTATTGACTACGTAGTTCTCATGGAACCATATGTAGACATTGGAACCAGAGATTCTTGCACAAATTTGATTGTTCTTTCAGTTTTCTTTTATAACTTCGTTTACTTATAATGTTTTTTCTTTGATTTATTATAAAATATATTTTTATTTACCTTTTATATTGAATTTTTCTATATCTTGTTTTAAAACTTTAATTTTTCATCCAACCACTTGTTTTTCAAACAAAACTATAGAAATCAAGAAGAAGCAGAAATCCCAACTTCTCTATGAAAAATTTTTTGACAGATAAAGTAAAGTAAATAGTGTAGACGCTTAGTTAATAATGTCAACAAAATAGTAGACAAAAGTAGTGACTTGGGGACACTTGAACCCAGGGTTCCTGCAGGGCATGTACAATAATTATAAGTGGAGTAATTTTAATTCGACCTTGTCGAAAATTATGTTTAATTTTTGGTTTTGTTCGTGTTTCATTTTCTGTGCTTTAGTATTTATTTGGACGTTTTTGAAATGTGATGTTCTCAATTTTTTGAAAGTGATGTACGGGGTATTCGGTAACCGATATTTCAATTGCAATATACTCGTATGTACTCATTAAAAGTTATGTTTTAGGAACTAACGCCAATATAATTTTCACTTCTCGTCGAGAAATTTATAATGTTATGATAAGTGCGTATTATGGTGCGTATTATAAAATCAGTTTTCTAAGAGAAACAAGTAAGAAAATTATAGTCGGTCTAGACCGACTATTCGATACCCTATACCATGCGTTTAGAGACCCTATCTATTAAGCCAAACTAGCGTTAGCGTTTTTTGTTTTCTCTGCTTTTTGATTTTCCGTTCCTGCCCATTTCTGGCAATTTTTCTTCATGGCGATTTTCTTATTCTGTGATTTTCGCTTTGGCGATTTTTGACTTTTACAATATTCGTTATTTTGTGATTTTTGATTTTGGCGATTTTTGGTATTCGCCATTTTCGGCTTTAGCGATTTTTGTTGTTGGTGATTCCGCCCATTTCGTTCCCAACTACTCACATTAATAACTCATGAACTCTGACAAAGTTCGAAGGTTTTCACTATTACTCCAGATATATGACATTAAATAATTATTTTGTATGGGGGCGGGTTCCACGCCCACTGATCTGATCCCGCCCATTTTTTCCGAGTACAAACGTTGATATCTTATGAACTCAGACAAATTCCCAAGGCTTTCACTATTACAGTACTCAAGATGTATTACATTTAATATTTGCTTTGCATGGTGGGTACCACGCCCATTCGCCCGATCCCACCCATTTATGCCGCAACTCTTCAAATTAGTTTAGTATGTACATGTACTTAGTTTCAAAACTATTGCTATCGTAGTCCTGATATTATATGTTAAAATTAGATTTTAAAAATTCACTTTATATGGCAGGTGCCATGCCCACTTTAAAATGCTGCCTATTTTTGACTACTGAAAAAATTTCAAGACGATCGGACCAGTGGTATAGTCTCCTATAAACCACATACAAACGTACAAACGAACATACAAAACTCCATTTTTATTCCCTATACCACTATGTGGTTTGGGTATAATGACTGTGCTGCTGTTAGTAACTACCAAAAATATTTGACCTAGACACATCTTTTATTATACCGATCGAATCAGAATCACTATCTGATGACTATCTGATTTGATTTAACGATGTCGGTCCGCCCGTTCGTTTGTGTGTCCATGTAAAACTTGTAATCAAACTGCCCCAAATGACCCCTATGAAATCGACATAAATTGCCATAAGATCCAAATTGTCAATATAGATCTTACTCAAATTGGGTTTGTATGCGTTTATTAAATCCACTAATGAGTAGTCCAAAAATGTTCCCTATGGGACAACTCTTAGTCATAGGCCCCATATAGAGCTGCTTCCCGATATTTACTTAAATCTATCAAAAAACAAAATATTGCACTGGTCTTTCGCAAATTTTGTTTGTATATATTTTTTGCAAAATACAAGAGACTTTACAAAACATACTCAGGATCGGTCTATTTTTGGGCCTAGTCCCCATATAGATATAGCATCCGATATGAACTTTTTCATATCTGCAGCCAAAAAAATTAATAAAAATCCCACTCAAATTTGGTTTATGCTTATTTTGTATGTCCAGTTAGTTAGGCCTATGAGATAGGGTCTCTAAACGCATGGTATAGGGTATCTTATAGTCGGTCTAGACCGACTATAATTTTCTTACTTGTTTTATGTATGTGTTAGTAACAACTTTAAATGCAATTTACTCAAAATAAAGGAAAAAATATAAAAATCTGTAAATCTGCAAAACGACAAAAAAAATTCCTTTATAAACAAAACCAATAAGATTATACCAACAAACGTAAAGAGATTATTGTCATTGGGTCCTAAACATGCATTACCAAATACAACAACCACATTCCCATTATTCAAATGCATTGCAGATGGTGAAGACATTATACAGACACTAGAGAACAGAGAAAATCAGGAAATCGCGAGAACTAAATTAACTTCGCTCATAGATAACCACCTCAGCAAATCCAAACTAAGTGCAAAAGACAAACAAACTTTAGACACAGTGAGACAGGTAAAACAATTTTTAGATGAAAATACAGACATACTGATCTTAAATTCGGATAAAGGCAACAAAACAGTTGCAATGAACAAATGTGATTATAAACAGAGAATGGAAAATATACTCGGAGATATATGCACTTACAAACGCTTAAAAAAGGATCCAACATCAGTACTAGAGAATAAGAACAACAAGTTGGTAGAAAAACTATTTAAATTAGGTATAATCACGTCGAGAGAGAAAAATAAATTAATAAACAAAACATCAGTAGCACCTAGAATATATGGTTTACCAAAAATACATAAAGAAGGTACCCCCCTTAGACCCATATGCTCCTCCAATAATTCACCATCTTATGGTCTATGTAAATATGTAGTTAATGTATTAAAAAACTTAACAAGGGAATCAAAATATAATGTAAAGGATGCAATTGATTTTAAAACGAGAATTAACAACACAATAATAAATGATGATGAAATACTCCCTATTTCCCAGCATACCGGTTAATTTAGCTCTAAAAACAATTAAAGAGAAATGGAATATAATAGAAAAACATACCAAAAATACCAAAAGAATTGTTCATGGAAATTCTTAGCTTCTGTATCAAAGATACACGATATTTTAAACATTAAAGTCATGTTTATGAACAAAAAAAAGGGATGCCAATGGGATCACCGGCCTCTCCAGTTATTGCCGATGTAATAATGGAAGAGTTACTAGATTATACGATGGAATTAATGGCCTCGAAACCAAGTATACTCACTAAATATGTCGGTGATTTATTCTGTATTCTAAGGACCGACAAAGTGGATGAGACACTAAAGATTTTGAATACGTTTAACCGGCAAATTCAGTTCACCAAAGAGGAGGAGAGAGACAACCAATTACCATTTTTGGACTCAATTATAATCAAAAAAGGTAACCAACTTAAATTAGATTGGTATCAAAAACCAACTGCGTCTGGTAGACTCATTAATTTTGAATCAAAACACCCTAGGCGGATAATTATAAACACGGCCACCAACTTCATTAGAAGAGTTTTTGAAATAAGCGATGAAGTTTTCCATAAGCATAATAAAAATAAAATTATTGATATCTTAAGAAAGAATAGTTTTCCGATGAAAACTATTTTAGAGCTAATTAAATATACAAAAATAAGGAAAATGCATAGAAAAGAAGATGAACCATCAAAGATCTACAAATCAGTAACGTACATTCCAGGGCTGTCGGAGAGAATAATAAAATCAGACATTTATGATAAAAATCAATACGATATAGCACTTAAAACACGCAACACAGTTAATAAATTGTTCAGTAAAACAAAAACAAAACTTGAAAATGAAGAAAAATCAAATGTGATATATAAAATCAACTGTGAAGGAGACGGGTCCAACATATGCAACAAAGTATATGTTGGTACCACAAAAACAAAATTAAAAACACGGCTCTCATGCCATAAATCAGATCATAAGGCAACACATAGACCACTTGAGCAAAAAACAGCGATCGCGGCGCACAGCACTTTAACTCGTCACACCCCTAATATTACAGATGTGAGCATTTTACAACAAGAGAGCAACAACGCAAAGAGATACACTCTTGAAATGCTACTTAAAATTAACACACCGACAAACAAGAGACTCAACTATAAAACAGACACTGACCACTGTTCAAGTGTATACAGACATACGGTAAACAAATATCGACTGCTCAAACAAAAACTAGTTGAAATAAGATAACAAACAAGCAAGGACGTTTTCAACTCCACTCTTCATTAAAATATATATAAATGTATGTAATTATCAATGTTGTAATTTTTACAAATTATAAATAATTAAATTTTGTGATTGTATTATTGTTTTTAGTTTAAATTTAATAAATATTTTTAAAAATAAAACATTAACATTTGGATTTTTATTTTTAATTGATGACCTTGAGCCAAACAAAAAAACCCCCATCATTCCTTTCAAATAATATACGTTTGGTCAAAATCGGGAGAAAACAGTAGAACAAAACATCGGTCACAAGAAATCGCCTAGCCTATTAATATTAGATATGTTCAATAAATCGCTGATGAAGGCTGAAATGCCAGAAACCGGTCCGATTAAGAAAACAGTGTAGTTATTAATTTTTAGAAATATATGCTTTTTTCTGCTCTACCACGCACCATTGAAGACAAAATCATAAAAATTGCATATTAATTACAGTATTAATTGCAATATGTCTAAATAGGACGTCAAAATCTAACAACCTATCTAAAAACTAAATTTATAAACTATATATCTAAAGTGCAACTAAGGTCAACCTAAAAATTAAAGATCTGCTTAAATATAACTTGTCTGAATTTCTTCAGAGTTATATTTAATTTATAAAAAAAAAACAAGTAAGCATAAACCAAATTTGAGTGGCACTGTTACTAATTTTTTGCCTTCGGGTATGAAAAAGTTCATATTGGATCCTATATTTATATGGGGACTCGGTCGAAAATATATAAATACCAAATTTGAGAAAAATCTACGCAATTTGACCGAGATATATATGCTAATTTGTATCATATATTAAGTCGATTTCATAGGGATTATTTGTATAGGGACTAGATCTGAACATGCACCATTTTTAATAGCGTTCATGCTGTGGCTTATATACCAAATTTCATGAAAATATATTCATATTTGCGACCTGTAGTTTGATTATAAAGTTTACATGGACACACAGACAGACGGACGGACATCTCTAAATCGACTCAGAAAGTGATTCTGAGTTGATCGGTATAATAAAAGATGGGTTTAGATTAGGGCTGCCATACGTCCTGGTTTTCCAGGATTTTCCTGTTTTGTGGCACTTTGTCCTGGTGTCCTGCCTAAGGTACAAATGTCCTGGTTAAATGTTATTACCTCAGGAAAAAATATATGATTAAGAATACTAGTTCATTAAAATATTTATTCCAGTTCCATCCCTAACTTGTATCTTTAATTCGATATCGATATTTATATATCGACAGAGTTTCTTCACTGTGACTCTGACAGCTGCCAATTGAGATCAGCTGTGTTCATTTTGCATTCTTCAAAACGTAACTGTTACATTATTTTTCTTTGGTGAGATTTTTAAGCTTCGTACAGTATTTTCCCTTATCTATTAAAAATATAACCGTTTTTAATATAGGAAATGCCGAAAAGGAAGTGCAAGTTCTTGGATACGTATTCCAAGGAATGGTCTTTAATAAAAAGGGAAGGTGTAAAAACGAAGCATTTTGTTCGGTGTGCGCAGTTCACATATCAATTGCCAATGGTGGCACGGCAAGCATTAAGGATCACATAAAAAGTTCCAAACATACATCAAGGATAACTGCAACAGCGATATCTCAAGATATTTCAACTTTATTTATAAAAAATGACTCGAAACAGGAAAATTTAATATGCGCAACTGAATTAACAACTGCTTACAAAATTGTAAATCACCATCAGTCGTTTAGCTCCTTGGATTGCACTACCAAATTAAGTGCGCTTTTGTATCCGAATTCTGAAATCGCAGCAAAACAATCGACTGCCAGAACAAAGGCGACTGCGCTCGTTAAATATGTATTGGCGCCGTATTCATTAGCCGTTATGGCTGAAAATCTGAGAAATGTTCCATTTTATGGAATCACAACCGATTCTAGTAACCACAAAGCTGAAAAAATGTTTCCATTGTTCGTACATTTTTTTACAGAAACAGGAGGCCTACAGATTAAATTATTGAAATTGGCAACTTTGCCCAATGAAACTTCTGATACTATTACATCGTTTTGTATAGAATCTTTAAAAAACTTAAACATACCATTAGCAAATATGGTGGCCTTCGGCCACTGTTCGAACTAAGCGATAAAAATCATTTTGTGTTGATGCAGATGTTACTTATAACGCAATACTGTCACACTTACGAAGTCGGTGGCTATCACTAATTCCCGCTTTAGAACGGATTTTGCAACTTTGGGAAATAGAAGAAAAAGCACCGAGGACTATCGTTGAATTTTTCAGTAACCCTTTATCTGAGGTATATGCATCATTTATTTTTTGTCAGGCAAATCATGTTGAAAAACAAATAAAAAAAGTTGAAAAATGACACTTGCAGTAGTACAAGTAGGAAATCTTTTAAATGAAACAAGAGACTTTTTTATAGACAGGTTCAAAAACAATCTTGGTAACCAAACAAAGACTACATTCGATGCAATAGAATGCAGTATAGATTCGAAGCGAAAATTACAGTTTCATAAGTATACTAACGATTTTTTTACAACACTAGTATCCCATTTAGAACAATGGATACATCCACTAAGTAAAAATGAAGTTTTTGTTTGGATGACATTGAAAAGTATTCCTAGTTGGGTAGAAGTAGAAAAAACAATTTTGTATTTAATTGAAAAGAAAATATATATTTCTGATGGATGCTTTGAAGAAGTGACATTTTTAAAATCATTCATAGAAAAATATGAAGAAATTTGGAAAGCGAAAGATACTCTTGAGAAATGGGATTTCTTTTTCGAAAACGTCAAAGAAATAGAGAGAAAAAGGAATTTGCTAAAAATGGTACAGTATTTGTACGCGATACCTAGCCATAATACAAACGTTGAACGAGTTTTTTCGATAATTTGCTCACAATGGGCAAAGGAAAGAAATTCTCTCTGCATAAGCACTCTTGAAGGTATCATTCAGTGCAAATTTAATTTCGGAATGATCTGTACAGAATTTTATCATTATATAAAAACTAAAAAAGAATTATTGCGTGAAGGAAAGTAAAAAAAGTATGAAATGGAAAAGGAATCTTGGGAAGATGGTTGAAAGTATTTAATAAGTTAAAATTTTTTGCTGAAAAGGGTGGAAAAGGCCGTTTGTTTTTATACCCTATACTACTATGTGGTTTGGGTATAATGACTTTGTGCTGCTATTTGTAACTACCAAAAATATTTGACCTAGACCCATCTTTAATTATACCGTTCGAATCAGAATCACTATCTGATTCGATTTAACGATGTCCGTCCGTCCGTCCGTCCGTCCATCTGTGTGTCCATGTAAAGCTTTTAATCAAACTGCAGGTCGCAAATATGAATATATTTCGATGAAATTTGGGATGTAAGCCTCTGTCGGCCATGGGATGACTATTGAAATTGGAGAGAATCGGTCTATGTTCCGACCTAGCCCCCATACAAACGACCCCTATGAAATCAACATAAATTGCCATAAGATACAAATTATCATATAAATCTTAGTCAAATTGGGTTTGTATGTAGTAGTCCAAAAATGATCCCAATTGGAAAACTCTCAGTCATAGGCCCCTTATAGATCTGCTTCCCGATCTTCACTTAAATCTATCAAAAAACAAAAATATTGCACTGATTCTTCTCAAATTTTGTTTGTATATATTTTTGCAAAATACAAGAGACTTTACCAAATATGGTCAGGATCGGTCCATTTTGGGGCCCAGTCCCCATATAGATATAACATCCGATATGAACTTTTTCATATCTGCAGCCAAAAAATTAATAAAAATCCCACTAAAATTTGGTTTATGCTTATTTTCTATATCCAGTTAGCTGGGCCTGGGAGATAGGGTCTCTAAACGCATGGTATAGGGTATCGTATAGTCGGTCTAGACCGACTATAATTTTCTTACTTGTTATTTATTTGAAAGAAGTAAAATATCGCTGTAAGCTGAATATGGAATAAGTAATAAAATGTCACTTTAAGTGTACGTAAGAATTGTTTGATAAAAAGTCTGAAAAAAGCTATGTTTTTACAAGAAAGTGAATGTTTTTTTTTTTTGCTTGATGAATGTGAAATGTCCTGGTCGACTTCAGACGATTTCTGGCAGCCCTAGTTTAGACCAAATATTTTTGGTAGTTATAAACATCAGCACAAAGTCATTATAGCCAAACCACATAGTGGTATAGGGTATAAAAATGGCAAGCAAGGTCAGAAGAGGATAAGAAACTTATTGACCAATGTTGGTAATACCGCTAGACGTTTCTTTAAAAATTCAGAACTTTCTGCTGAAATTACAAAAATTGACATAGAACTTATAAGAAATACTAGTTTTTGTTTCTTGTAGTCAGGAAATCCACATTGAATTCTTTAGAAACTTGCAATAACTAAAATTGCCGCATATGGGGTTCAGAGAACGCACACGTGACTATTAAGAAGCCATCCACAACGAGTCACTGTTTGGTGTGGATTTTGGGCTGGCGGCATCATTGGGCCATTTTTCTTCGAAAATGGGCAAGGAGCCGCCGTTACCGTCAACGGTGAGCGTTACGGTGCCATGCTCAACGAATGACATGGACGACATTTGGTTTCAACAAGACGGGGCCACATGTCACACAGCCAACGCAACCATCGATATTTCACGCACTGTTTTTGAAAATCGAAAAATCAGACGAAATTGTGATGTCAATTGGCCGCATGATTTGAGCATTTTGGATTATTTTCTGTGGGGAGCCATTAACGATAAATATTATGCAAACCGTAAGGAGACAATTAAAGCGTTGAAACATGAAGTTGAAGTTGCCATTAAAGAGATTCGAGCCGAAACAATCGAAAATGTACTGAAAAATTATGATGAGGTACTGCCGAGCCAGTCGTGGTAGTCATATGAATGATACTGTGTTCCATTCTTAAATGACAAAGTTTAACCTTTCCAATAAAACCAGAAATTTGAAAAACTAATGAGTGCTTTTTTTATAGCCGATTCAAATTTAAAATTTTAAATGGCCCACCCTGTATATACCAAAAATATAATTTGTTAATTATTGTTTTTTATAGTTTATTATATTTCATTAGTAATCAATAAACGCAAGAAAAAAAGAATTTTAGTATCGTCAGTTTTTCCTGTCAACAATGACATCATTATAACGTATTACTACATCAGTAATTGACATATTCGAGAAGGAGTTGGCCAATTGCATTAGGTTTTCCGCCGGCAGGCGTCTATCAAACGGATACCCCATAGTGCGATTATCTGGATATAACTTATCTTTGAGACCACAAAAGGATGATGAGTCCGAGCATACGTCGCCACTGTTAAACAAATTCGATTTTTGCATATCATAAGAGTAATTAGCTTTTTCTTATACATATATGTATGTGTGTGTACTTACGTAGTATTTGTTTGTTGCACAGAATCACCAGCAAAATCGGAAATCATTACAAATAAATCGAATGTCATACCTTCAGGCTTACCCTTGGGTAATAGCAAATGTTCGGGCCATCCACAGCCACAGAATTTAAATTCTGCCAAACGTAATTCATCGGTTGGTATATATTCAGCTCCAATTGGCCGAAAAGTACGTTCATACGGTATGGTAACACTTGATTTGTTTGACGACTGATGTATATTATTTGGTCCGGGCATTACTAAAAATAATCGTTTGTTAAATACGTTATTATACTGTTAAAAAATATTATGTATGGGGTAAGTTATTTGCTTAAAAAGAAGAAAATAAAATATGTATGCTTCACATATTTTCAATAAAAATTATATAAATGCAACAATAGCTAATTATACCCTATACTACTCTGTGGTCATGGTGTAATGAGTTTGCGTTGATGGTTGGAAGTTCCAATGATGGTAATAGAGAATGGGGTTTTTTTGAAGATCCTTAAACAAAATCTTTAATTAGAGATATTAATAAACCTTTAATCGCACGGTAGTAGTATCAAGAAGTACCAATTACGTAAATTTTAACAGATTTCATAGTTTCGAACCAAACAGGTTAATATTTTATAGACCATTGAATATAGAATTAAACAAATATACAATTATATCATATTCGATTCAGTAATGAAAAATTATGCAACCCTTTACAAAAAACTTGAAAAAAGTGTGTCACTTACACAATGAAAACGAAAAAGTTAAATTTTTAGACATACATATATTTTTTTGGATCTTAATATCTCAATAACTATAAATATTATTTAAATTGTTTTTGTAGATCATTGAAGTGTTATTAGATAATTATTATTATAGAAAAAAAATAAATAAAAAACAATTAAGAGTGTTAAATTCGTCAGTGCCGAATTTTTTATTCCATACCTACACTTGCGACTTAAACTCAGTATTACAACCAAAATTAGGCACGCCTACCACTGTAAAACTGTTGCCGGCATTGAAACTTTAAATTCAATACCAATTCTGTAGAGAGAACTATTACTATCTGAAAATTTGAATTTTTTTCTCTCAGTAGAGTTATTGAAAACTTATATAAAATGTTCAGGCTAATTCTTTAAAAAAGGGTGCTTTTTTTCAAAAAAGGTACTCTTTAATAAAGGGTAATCTTTAAAAAAGAGTATTATTTTAAAAATAGTGTTTAAAAAGGGACACTTTTTTAAAAAAGGGCACATTTTAAAAAAGGTTACATTTAAAAAAAGGTTACTTTTAAAAAAAGAGTTATTTTTTTAAGAAAAGGGTACATTATTAAACACGGATGGCACGCCGTGAACGCTAAATATGACTTTAGCAAAAACAAATTATTGCTTTCAAGAACAAAAACAACATGAATATTGTAGTATGCAATGTGTACACATATAAAAAGACATTTGTTTCAAAGTTGTTTTATATTTTAGTTTGTCATATTGGAGAAGGTATAACTAATATAACTCTTTGCATGGATTCTCATTGCATTGGTTTCACAGCCTAGGTATGTGAATTTAACTTTTACCAAACACATTATCCACTGCTTTTGGTTACTGATGAGGGTTAGTGGCTCGTCCCAAAACATATGTATAACTTATCATACCGAATATAGATCAATTTTTGAAACAAATGTGCCAATGTTTTTGCTTTATTTAAAGTTAGAATAATATTATTTATCATTATTTGGAGCTGGTTATTATTTAAAATAGGATAAATCGGACATCATTGTGCCAATATAAGACCCACGTCTAAATGATGCAAAATATTCAAGGTTTGTTGGAATAATTTAGTATTAATTTTATCAAATAGTATACTTTTTTAAATATTTTACGTACATTAGTAAGAAATAATGTAATAAATTCAGATATTAATGTAAACTAGCAGACTCCAGCCCTCGAAATTCGAGTGCAAATTCTAGGAAATTTTATTTTTTCATTAAATAAAGACCCTAAAGGTATGCTAATCAATTGTAGCCTATTCACAAATCAACACAAAAACACAAACTCATTTTTATTACAAACACATTAACAAATTTAATAAAACACACATAGCAATTGTATAATTTTATGTATGTGTTAGTAGCAACTTTAAATGCAATTTACATAAAATAAAGGAAAAAATTTAAAAATCTGCGAATCTGCAAAACGGCTAAAAAGAAATACCTTTCAAATAATATACGTTTGGTCAAAATCGGGATAAAACGGTAGCACAACACATCGGTCACAAGAAATCGCCTAGCCTATTAATATTATAGATGTAAATCTAGGTGGAGGGTATTAAAGATTTGGCATAGCCGAATTTAGCACTCTTACTTTTGTGTATTAAAATTGGCAAACGCAGTCGACCAATACTGGATGTAGGATATAAGACCACTTACATTCTGTACGCCCATTCTTTCAAAGCATTTAAAAAGTATCACTTTTATGACCAAATTTGTTGAAAATATTGAAAGAATAAAGGTTTCTCTTCAGAAAAATTGCAATTGTAGAACACGCTTCAAAAAGTCGACTTAAAGATTTTCCCCCACTAAATGGTTTGAGGTAAATCAAAAACTTCTCCAAATAATTTTCTTTTAATGTAAAGCATACGCGATATTGATGTCGTACATATATGCACATTCTTTTATTAGCCTTTTTATATAAACTAGCAGATTCCAGCGCTCGAAATTCGTGTGCAATATCTAGGCAGCTTTATTTTTAAACTTAGCCAATTCCCAAACCAACACTTTTTTGGTTTATTATTATTGTGAATGAAGATAAACTCATTAACAAACACATTATCATATTTAATAAAACACACATAGCCTTTGTATAATTTTATATATGTGTTAGTAGCACCTTTAAATGCAATTTACTCAAAATAAAGGAAAAAATTTAAAAATCTGTAAATATGCAAAACGGCTAAGAAGAAATACCTTGCAAATAATATAACCTTGGTCAAAATCGAGATAAAACGGTAGAACAAAACATCGATCACAAGAAATCGCCTAGCCTATTAATATTATAGACATTAAAAAATTAAAAACGAGAATGGGTTCATATCTAAAAGAGTAACACGGGTTTTCCATCTCTAGGTAGTCAACTTTGGCGCCCTGTAAGTCATCCTGTGTTGTAACAGATTATCTGCAAATTTAATATTTTGAAGCATATACCCTTGAATACAATCGTCGCAATAATAGTATTCCTACCTGACCAATATTTGAAAAGTTGTATATTTATTACCACTTTCTTGTTTTGAATTACGGTGTCACTGCTAAAGTATTCGAATATCCCAGAATACCAATAAATTATTAATTAACTTGTTGAAACACAGTTGGAAAATGAGGGGATTTATTTGCTAAAATAAGTCCTTAGTCATTGTCAAATGTATGTTACGTTTTAAGAGCGAGAGACGCAGATTATATCAGCTTCAATATAATTTATGAAGATGGGAAGAAGGGTACGCTGTGACAGCATATATGTAGTAGTCTCCAAAAAAAAAATTTCAATTTAATTCTCATAACGTTTTTGCCAAATTTAATTGTTTTATTTGACAGCTTATTCCGTGTTTCTTAAAATATAAAGTGTAAAATCGTCGTAACTCCCTGATCACAAAGTTAGATGCTATCTTTTATAGAGATATAGTATGTAGAATTTTATTTTTTTATAGATTTAAATGAAGATGGAGAAGCAGCTTTATGTTTGTAGTACTATTCATATCATAATTAGGATCAAAGGGCAACCTAAGTCGATCAAATAGGGATTATTTGTTTTTGGATATTGTTTGGTCAGACTGACGGCCATCGCTAAATTTATTAAGAAAATGATTAGCAGTCGATTGGTGTAATAAAAGGTGTGTCTTTATGACTATAGAGAGGTATAGGGTATAACAATTAGAGAGTGATTTCTATTCAATACAAAGACAGAAAAAATTGGGTGCATTCTTTCCATGTGGTATCTGTTTGTGCCAGAAAGATGGGAAAAAATAGTGGTAAGTGATAGACAATAATTCGATTAAAATGCAGGGTTCCGTTTTTTCACAATAAATGCCGAATGTTTGATTTAAAAAACGGTGGCAAATTTTTTGCACACCTAATACAAATGTGTATAAACATGCATATATACTTACAGTTAACAGTAAACTTGTCCATTTCAATAGCCAACTGGCGTTGGTCATTTAATTTTAATGCTGTACCACGTTCATCAGATTTGGGACAGAGGAAAATCCGACATGTGCCCTTTTTCGGTTTATTGTCATTATTAGTCACGTCAACCACATATTCGAATGGTGCATGTTGTAAATGAGTAAATGTTGCATAAATATTACCCTTGGGGCCAAAGTCCAAACCAGCTGCCAAATTTACATCGGACCTTTCCATGTAAGTCAACAGAGTATTGGGACTGGCTTTTAATGATTGTATTCGAACTTCTAGTTTGGTGACGATGATACTGTTAAATTCCAATTCGCTGTTGCTGTAGGGACTTAAGCGTTCCTTGTGCCGATTAAAGATTGTATCAATATAACCATGCCATCTGTAGAAAACTGGATCACGCATAGCTGTTGTAACATCACCCATGACACCAAATTCCTCTAGGAACCGTAAATCGGGATCGTGACAGTATGAAATGGCATTATGCCCTTCATTATGCAGACTGCCGTAGAAGGTAGGGTTAACAGATAAACTTGTACTTTCAATAAGGTCACCCAACATGTCAATACCATTCCGGGCATCTAAAGGAATTTGTTTACCTTGTGCCTTAAAAATATAATGATAAAATACAACTGAAGAAGAGAAGAAATAAACTACTTACATCGACCACAAAGCCTTGATCAATGGCGGTAACAATGCGGTCTGTCCAACGTTCTAGATCTGCTATTTCTAACTTGCCAGCATCTTCACGATCTATATCTTCCAGCTTAGTATTGGTATTGCGCGAAGGATAAGTACGATTGTTCGTACTGTTTAACAATTTTGGAAAATATCCCTCTTTAATGGGTTCACGAACGTTGTTCAGAGCTCGAAGTTTGGCTAAACCGTTGCAAAAGCGTTCCACATTGTAACGAGCTAAGATCTGATGGTGCATATAGTAAAATAGTTCGCCACGACGATCTTTCTTCACAATTTCAATTGGACCACTGCCAGGGTAAACCAAATGCCAATGCCAGTGATGGCTATTTACACCTATATCTTCGCGAAAATAGCCAAGTCGTTGCTCTTCCTCACGATCTGATGCCGTATAATTACGAGGAATTTCTATATGACGCTGAAAAGAATCATTGAAGGCATAATTTATAATTTATTTGTTTAAGTCTATAGATTATACAGCCTTACAGACTTAATATGTAATACAAAGATATTAAATTAAGTATTCAAATGTGAAATAATTTTTCTTTTAACAACATCATTGCTCTCAGAGATATTTATAATATAGCAACATTTGTTGAAATATTAACATATACGGCGAAAGGAGTCATTGTTGGAATAAACAGATCTATAGTATCTTATATTTAATAGCTGGAAGTTACGAGTTAATTTTACCAAGCATGAACTCAGATTCAACATCATCACATATTAATCCAAGTAGAATCATTCAGCATCGCTCATTCAGCATCGGTAACTTAATAAGATTAAATCTATTAACATAAGGCGTAAACAAAATATCAAAAACTGCTTTTGAACCGATTCAATACTGTATGTATGAATGGTATAGCAAGGATCCCATATAATTGATCCATATTCAAGAATAGGGCTAACTAACGAGGTATATAATTGCTTAGTTATATATAGATCAGAAAATTCTCTGGACCAGCGTTTCATAAAACCAAGAACACCATTAGCTTTGTTGACGCAACAATGATCACGAAAATCAAGCCTGTGATTTAAAAAATATCAAGATCAATAATATTGTAAACTTTTACCAGTGTTGTGTCATTAATATCTAATTTACTAATTCTGAAGAATGACATATGGTTACATTTTTTAATATTTAAGTCCATTAAATGTATTCTACGCCATTGAGAAAGTTTGTCAATATCCGACTGCATTAAAATTTGATCATTAGGCTCTTTAATAGTCTTAAACATTTTGATATCATCTGCAATATTAGAACTTTCGAATGCAAAATAATGGATGGAAGATCATTTGTAAACAAAGTTAAAAGTAAGGGCCCCAGATGACTTCCCTGTGGAATGCCAGAAGAGAATTGATGTAACATCTCTGAACTTTACTTGTTGTGTTCTACTTGATAGATTGGAATTCAGCCCCTTTAGAGCTGAAATACTAAATCCCATAAGTGATAATTTGTAAAAGTTGATCTGTTTGAATATTATTTTAAAAGCCATTGTTTACCATAGTGGTAAGTTCCAGGATGTTTGTTGTTGTGGAACGAGATTTTCGGAAACCATCCCGGCATGAAAATAGCAGCTAAGCAGTTTGATGTGATAAGCTATATGTTAAAATCTTTTCTAGAAGTTAGGAATAGCGTTCAGCTTAGCAATTCCTCTATAGTTTGGCACTTCAAGTTTGCTTCCACTTTAAACAAAGGAATTATAAAAGATCCATTCGAGTGATAAATTACTTTATTTAATAGATTTATTGAAGAATGCAGTAAGTGGACCGCACAGATATTTAGCACAATTTCTTAGAAGGCAACTTGGTATTCCATCAGGACCAGAATTGAAAGAAGATTTTAGTGTTTTTAAGTTCATTTGTGTTTTTGGAAAAAGTTGTAGCAAACAAATCCGCGAACATATTGCAAATCAATGCATCATCATCATCCTAATTGATAAGGCAGAATTTGTTAATAGCCTGAAGAAACTTAAAATTTCATTTACTCATGGACCTGATGAAGTACTTATTCTATACTAAATTATTGTGCTACTTCCTTGGCAACACCACTGACTCTTTTGTTTAATGCGACAATTAAGAACGGTTATTTTCCAAAATTTTGGAGAGCTTCTTACATCATTCCATTATATAAATCTGGAAACAGATCGGATGTTTCTAATTACCGTGGTATTTCTAAACTTAGTGCAATCCCTAAGTTTTTCGAGAAATTTATTACAGATTTTTTGTGCTATCACTTATCGTCATTTTGTCACGGATTTCGGAAAGGATGTTCTACCGTTACAAATGTGCTTCATTTTACGACAATAATTAACGATGGTTTTGTCAAGAAAAAACAAATAGATGCAGTATACACCGATTTTAGTACGGCTTTCGATAAAGTAAACCATAACCCTCTACTGATCAAATTGGATTTATTAGGTTTATCACCATTAAGCCTTAAATGGATAAAATCATATCTTTCTGAGAGAACACAACGTGTAATGTATAATAATATGTCATCTAAAGATATTACTGTGACTTCTGGTGTTCCTCAAGGCAGCCATCTTGGACCAATTCTTTTCTCCCTTTTCATCAATGATCTTCCAAAAGTGATAAATTTTTCCAACGTTTTCATGTACGCTGATGATGTTAAAATTTTTTTAAGTAACTGTCAACATAATGATCATATTCATCTTCACTCAGATCTCAACAATTTCTTTTCGTGGTGTAGCCGTAACCTAATGGAACTAAATTTGAAAAAATGTAAATGTATGCGTTTTTCTAGAAACAATGTTTTTCCTGCTAACTACTTTTTAGGCGGATATCAGCTTGAACTTGTTGATACTTTTCTGGATTTAGGGATTCTACTTGATCCTAAATTAAACTTTGTATCTCACGTCACCATGCCAGTTAATAAAGCTAGAGGTACACTCGCCTTTATTAAACGATGGGCAAAAGAATTTATTGATCCTTACATAACCAAACAAATTTTTACATCTCTTGTAAGACCTATTTTAGAATATGAGTCAATAATATGGGATCCCTACTATAACATTCATATTCAACGAATCGAGTCTGTACAGAAACAATTTCTACTCTTTTGCTTACGTGGCTTACCTTGGAATTCTGCAATTAATCTACCTTCATACGTTGATCGACTTAAATTAATAAAATTAACTACTTTGGAAAGCCGTAGGACTATGCTAAAAGTAACATTTATGATCAACCTAATTAATGGTGAAGTCTATTCTGACTTTCTTGTCAACAATATAACTTTTAATGTTCCTCAACGAGTATCACGCCAATTTCAATATAATCATTATTTTCTTAAATTCCCAACTATTTGTTTTTATTTGTAAATCTATTTATTTAATTGTTTCAATATACATATGTACATTAAGGGTATAACTTTTGAACAATTTTTTAAATTATCACAAAAATACCTATCCATGCCATATAGACCATGAGAATCTATGATGAAAAGTGGGGTCACTTTTTCGCGGGCGTTAAAAAAGTTCCCCCCCAAATCACTTTGAAGTTTAGTACATATTTGGATTTTTTTTTTGTTTATTAAAAACACAATATCTTTATTCTAAAAACACAAACCATTCATTTGTATTTTTATGCTCTTTCACAAATAAGACTTATACCACCAATTATACTACATCCAAACAGTTAAAAGTAGGTTAAAATAACACGGAAATTCTTTTTTTGAACAAAATGAAACCAACCTCACAATCCCAATTGTTTACTTTTATTTTCATTTGTTTACAGTTTCGCTAAGACAGAGAGGTTCTCTATCCCATATACTCGTTGATTTTTGTGTCAGTGCGTAGTGACATTTAAGTTTATAAAATGTTTCATTGAAGTGCTCTAATTTGTAACCGGAAAAATTCGGAAATCTGGACACAAATTTTGGTAAATTTCAAAGATTCGAGAAGTTCAAAATATCGAATACCCAATAAATATGTGAATTAAAATAAGTGCCCAAACAGAAAATAGTTATTGGAAGATTTAATGCATTGCTCCAATTAGAAAAATCAAAAATAAATAGATGTGAAATTGTATCTCAAGAACTATCCGATTTGTAGATTAAGTTAAATATTCCCAAAATGGCTATGTTTTCTATATATAGAAAAGTAAAAAAGTTGATTTTTGTGTATCAAAAAACTCAAAAGCATCCAAAGGCCAATGAGTTTGAAAACGATTTTGATATTTTCAAGCAAACTTTTGAACCAATATCCGAAACAAGCTCACAACGAAATCTCTCCGACTCAGATTCAGTATCGATGTTCGACAATTATGGCGAAGACTCATATGATGGTGATGACGATTACACGCCACCTTCAAGACTTACAGCAAATAAGCGGTCAATAAAACCAGCTATTACTATAGTAAACAATGCTAAAGTAAATACCAAAAAAGCAGCTAAAATATGCAAGGAACTAGCTGAATCAGGGGTCAACATCTCAACTCCATCCCAACCTGCAATTTATAAGGCAGTAATTAAATCTGCGGAAAAAAGATACAGATTCTAAAAGGAACTTTAAAAAACGAAAACTGGTGCGTTCATTTTTATGGAAAGAAAATTGGAAAAAAGGAAATACAATTTCGGGAAATAAAGCCAGGCGTTTTAGTTCTGGAGAATGGAAAAGCGTGTAATATTTTTAATGAATGGCATCAGAGAAACTCTAGAAAAATTTGAGGTACTGAAGTGCATAAAAATGGCATCAGAGAAACTCTAGAAAAATTTGAGGTACTGAAGTGCATAAAAATGAAAATTTATGATACAGCCAGTGTCAATACTGGTAAAAGAAATGGTGTTGTTAAGCTACTGCAGAACCATTTTGAAGCAATGTCTTTGCCTCCACCTCAGTACATTGGATGCAGCGCCATGTTTTAGATCTTGTTCTAAGACATGTTATGGATGCTTCGTTAGATGGAAAAAGTATTTGTCCACATATTGCTTACGATTTCGTTGACGAATTGGTAAACAACTACGCCCAGTTGAAACAAATATACCAACAAAATGAGGAACGAATAAAAATTGAAAATATAAAGTCGCGAGACGACATGCAATATTTGTACGAATTAGGTTAAGCTTTTAGATACTTCATTGAGGAGAAAAAAATCCCATTCATGAATTTGAAAACAATACCGCCGCTAAGTATGTAAGATGGAATTCCAGAGCAATACATGCAATTCTAGCATTTTTACTCTTTCCGAAATATCGTGAAAAGTTATACAGAGTATGCGAATTTATATGTGGAGCCTGGTATAACGTTTGGTTTTCTGACCACTGCTTTAATGAAATTGATTTTGAGTCTTTAAAGCAATCACTGGAACAATTTACACATGCTCGGGAATGCTTTCTTAAACATTGGGTGAGAGAAGACTCTAAAATTCATAAACAACAACGAAGTAACATTTGCGCGGAACGTGGAATCAAACTTGTGCAAGATATTTTTCAACATTGCAAAACAACACGCACTTTGAACTTAAAGTTTATTTCCTTCAACAAAGATAATTTGTAGTATCTGAAGTTAATATATAGTACATGACTGTATGTATGGAATTTAAAAAATAAAAATTCAAATATTATTATTTTTTGGAAGCTTTTAGAAAAAACGGTTTGGGGGGAGGTTTTTTATCCAAATTGATCTCAAAAAAATGTTTAATTGATATACACATCAGTGGCCACCCCATCGTGAGAGGTATTTTTTTTGGTTATACCCCTAATGTACATATGTATATCCTGTATATCATTTATACAGGTCTGTAAGGATTTATTCCATTGACCTAATAAATAAATAAATAAAAAATACAGGATCCAAATTTAAGATATTTCGGATAATCGAAAGCTCGACGTCTAAACGTCTAAACATTGATAAATTTATTAATTAATTATTTAATTTTTGTTCTCATACGGACTAAACAGTTATCATTTGCCAATTTATTAGTAATATTGTATTCGGAGAGTGCCGATAGAGTAATTTATAAAATCATCTGATGCGCCAAAGTTTTTATACTTCTTGTAAAATTTGTTTTTTTTTATTTATTTTTAGCATTTGTTAAAAATTTATTATTTCATGCTGGGTCATTATTTTCGTGAAAAATTATTTTTAGAACAGTTTCCGAGATGAAGTTGTGTAATATTGAGTAAAAGTTATAAACAATATTATCAATATTATTACCAGAGATTATAGTGTTCCAAGTTTAGTATAATTTGTACGAGGAAAGCAGTAGACTTTTTGCAGATTAAATTTGTTTCTTTTTAAAGAAAGTCCTGATTTATTAGAAGGTGGATAAATTTCAAGGCCAAAAGTCTCCCACAAGCATTGTGTACATGGTTAACTTGGAAGAGACCACAGCCAACAAATGATTGAATAAATTCATTTGATACAGTCGGAATTAACTAATTAAGTTCCAAAGGCCTATTCCACAATATATTTGGAAGGTTAAAATCTCCAAATACTACAAATAAATCTGACGGTTTAAACTGTTGCATAGCTGAATTTACTGCGAAAATATGTACATCATAAATATCAGAGGAAGAATTCGGAGGGATGTAGGAGCAGGTAATAAACAAATTAACATTTGTAAGTCTAATTTTAACGGCAACGAATTCTATATTATCACTGTGCAATAATTCAATACGTTCGCAAGTAAATAAATTTAATACGGCAATAAGAACTCCTCCACTAAACTTTACTTTTAAAAAATATAGAGATATAAATAAACCATATTAACACATTCGGCTGAATTGCGGGAATTCCCTTCATTCACTTGTCTTTAAATAAACTAATGACGCGAATTCTTCCTAATTTTCAGTTCAAAAAATTTTAAACCGTCAAACCTAAATATTTTTTTTACCATTGTACAGAAATTCCACAAATTTCAAGTAGAATTGCCATTTAAAGTGGACGTTCAATTAAGAAATACATATCGCACCTACCTCTAAAGTGAGTCAACTCAAAATTTTTCAATTTTCACTTTTTACAAGAAAACGATACACAGTGGTCATATCTATCCACTGTAAAAATCTTACATCGGTTTTTCTACTCTTTCGTAGAAAAAAATACAATTGTAACCCTCTTTGTGTTATAAGAATTGCTTCTTTAGAATCAACTAAAGAGTGATATTTTTGAGTTGTCCCAAATGTAAGTCCAATTAATACCAATGTTGTTTCAGCTAAAGGAAAGTATTTTAAGTTGCGCCTGTATTTATGTCATAACAGTTTATTCTATTGATGTTCCATTTTTAGTAAACAATATAAAAACCCTGTTTTTTGCCTCTACTGAAAATTTAAAAATTTTGAGTTGACTCACTTTAGAGGTACAGTTGCGATATAAGTAAAATTTATTGTTTCTTAGTTTACGGTTAAAAAATATACTTTTATAAAGTATTTTTTAAGTAAAATATGGCAAATACAAATTTGCAAAAATGGTTGGATTAAATGCTAAGTTCAGAAGACGAAAATTCATTGTATGAAGAAGGCTTCTCATCATATTTATGTTCTGATGATAATAGCTCTGTTGGTAGTGAATAAGACGAATCTAATCAAGAAAATTATAGTCAGGAGGATGATGGAGGGTGATAAATTAACGGGATGACCCGCAATTATATTCTCAAAACTAAATAAACTTATCATTTTTATATGAAAAAATTAATTGATCCACTGGCATAAATTAAACAGATAAATTAAATTGAAGCCGAATGTGTTAATCTAACCCATAAAAACAAAGTTTTTATTAAAACTATTTCTTTCCTTAAGCGTATGACGGTACCACAATTATAAAATAACTGCTGTCCGTTTTAACAAACTTTTTCTGCCATTTTACTGTATTACATAATTGTCAAATAATTGTAATAAAAAACATCGACTTTTATATGTGTAGAGAATTAAAAAAATACTCAATATGCGAAAAAAAAATTGTTACTCGATTGGGGCATAAAGTATTCGGTTAAAACTAGGTAGCTTGTGGAAATATGGAGAACATAAATATGTACTTACTCGGTCGCCGGGATTGCGGACAACTTCTCCTTCAGCACGTGCATCCTTAAATACAGCTGGTTCAATGAAATTTTGCGGAAATGTTTCGGCAATTGGTTTCACTGGAAAGTCGCTGGTATCCTTTCGATGCTGAACGGCTACAGAATAGCAGTATTGAAATAGAAATGGATTCACTCGGTCTTTGCAATAGGCACACGTGGCAATAAATATATCTTCGGTAGGGCTTTTCATAAAAATATCGATTAAACGAGCCGCAATCGATCGATGAATATTATTGAAAAGAGAAAATTGTTTTCGTTTTCCCAATGGACGAGTGAAGCTTAAGTCTGGTTTTTGTTGCAACTCGCGAAGAGGTATTTTTACATCGACATCTTCAGTAAATCTCGACTGTATGTCATCTTTGACATCAATATACTGATCACTATAATAGCTATCAGGTAATTCAAAGACAGATTTACCATCATCCCTAGCAGTAAAAACTGGTTCAAGAGGACGATCGAAAAGTAATCCCAATGCTTTCTTGTTTGTTGATGTCGACATGGTTAAACGAAGGAAATCAAAAATTACTAAACCAGTTGCACTTAGAGTTTGTGATACGTTCTGATAATGAACTGCCTAAACTGCCTGCCATTTCTTCTATTTATATAAATATTTTTTATATTGATAATTTTAAACAAACTATTAAACAGACCACAAATTTGCTTACCACGACATTATCATAATTCACAATTTTTAAAAACATTTATAGCAATTTATTTTCGCCTTTCATTTATCATTTCATTATACCACTTTGTGGTCAGATAAAGAGTTTTGTTGATTTTTGGAACTACTAGCATTAGTAATGTCCGTCCATCGGTCTGTGTTTTAATCGGTTTTCTGTTTTAATCGGTTAATCGAGAAAAAGGTTTAACCGTGTTTTAAAATAAATCGGTGAACAATTGATTAATTTTTAATTATTCGCTTAACCGAATAATATAGTTTTTTTTTTTCAATTATACGTTTTTTGGTATTTATTAATTGCAAATAGCATGAATAAGAAACAAAATATAAATTAGATAATTTGTATGTATATATATGAGTTTTTTAAGTTTAATTTTTAAATTGGAGTTAATTCAAATGTTTAACTTTTAATTATTCGTTAATTTTGGATGTTGAAGAAGTTGAAAATACAGCTTTTTTAAGCATATAAAATACTTCATTGTGTCACTAGAGTCCTTTTTTGGATATTTAAAAATTTTGAATACTTCTAAAGTTTCCTAAGTTATAATACATTTTTGAATAAAACAAATTTCGGCTAATTTACACAAATCAACTGATTTAATTATTTTTTGAAAGTCGGCAAGAGTTAAATGAATTAATCGGTTAACCGAATAACTGTAAAGCATGTAAACCTTAATTGAAAAGTACAGGTACAAATCAAAATATACGATCGCCATAGAAATTAATATAAAACGATTCCTGTTCCGAAAATGTTTCCATACAAATTGCCCTTATGAGGTCAATTTAATTTGCACTAAAATCTAGTTTTTCATATATATCGTCATTAAGTTTAGTTTAAACTTATATATGAATTTTAAATTAAACATACCAATCTTAGTCAGTCTCCCTGTAACGCTATACTTCTCTTAGGTCTCTCTATTTTTAAGCGGCAATATCTAGAACTAAGATCAAATGTTGTTTTTTTTTATAAATAAAAATATATATAATTTAATGATTGAGTTTGAAATTATTCAGGCTCAAGATCAAATGTTTTTACTTTAAATAAAGCAAAAATATTGGCACATTTGTGTCAAAAAATTGTTCTATATTCTGCATGACAGGTTATACAGCGGTTTCGGGAAGAGTCACCAACCCTCATCAGTAACCAAAAGCAGTTTGGTAAAAAGTTAAATTCATATATATTTGCTGAAAACAACCAAATGAGAATTCAAGAAAAAGTTATACTATTTAAGCCTCTTCCAATATAATAAACTAAAATATAGAACAACTTTGAAACAAATACATGTTTTGTATACGAGTACACATTGCATACTACAATATACATGTTTGTTTTTGTCTTGAAAAAACAAGAAAAACAATTTGTTTTTGTTAAACTTACATTTAGCGTTAACGGCGCGCCCTCCGTATATTTAATTTTATTATTTTTTATAAAAATAAGAAATCTTATTTCCGATCTTTATCATTTCAATGCTTGAGTTTGAAATTATTCAGGCTCAAGATCATATTTCGTCTGTGCGCCGACCAAAACTCCTACGTGTACTTTTTCGATTTTTTTTATTGTTGCATTAGAAAGCCTTATTGGTCATATGATTACCCACCAAAGCGTTTCGCGTTATCTTCATTGGTTCCAAAGTTAGCCAATACCCCTATGTGCAGCCTATAGTACAAATGCTCCAATAAAAACTCCTATGTGTTTTTGTACACACAGGATTTTTTGATATAAAATTAAATTGCATGCATTTGTGTTTGATTTTCTGTCAAAAAAAATTATACGAATTTTCCCAAAAAGTTTTCCGTGATTAAGTAAAAGAAAAGGAAAAAAGGAGAAAAGGTCAAATAAACACAAGTAAAATTGCAATTCTAAAAATTTTTCGCATCTCTTAAATATTAGCGACTTTTAGATGAATACAGCTATCCAAAATACGATGGAAGGCGAAATTAATCTTAGTCTTTATTTGAACGAGGAGTTTTTGAAGCAATTGATAAATGTGAAAATGACTTGGAAGAAAATGTGGAAGGATTGTTAAAGACGGAAAGGAAGAAGAAAAACAAAGAGTTACGTGTTTTGGGGAAAAAAATATGGAACAAAAGGAGCTAGAAAGATGAGAGACAATTGTTGTGCCCATCTCGCTGAGAAGAAAACAGAAAGAAGCTTTCTTTGTGGAGCTATTGATGAAGGTAATCGTAAAGATACTTTCAAATTTTTTTTGAATTTACCCACATGGGATGCCAAAAAACGTACATTATGGGTTTGGTTGAATTTCGCAAACAAGCCGTTAGAAGGAGACCAACACGTAAGGAAAACATACCATTTTGATTGTTATTTGCCATCTTTAGGGGGAGAGAAAATTCGCGTATGTAAGAAATTCTTTTTGGGAACATTTGATTTAGAAGACCGTACATTCCAATTATGGAAAAAACGCGAAGATAAAAAGGAGCAAATAAGAAAGTCAAACCTCTAAAAAAAGAATCTTTTCTCAAGTGGTTGAATCTAATTCCGAGAGTTCCGAGCCACTATTGCAGAGCAAGAACTAAGAGAACATACGTAGAAAAGATATTTAGGACCAAAACCGAAATGCACAGATTATATATTGAATGGTGTGAGAAACACAACAAAATTCCGGTTATGCGAAAAAAAGTTCAGTGAAGTTTTGAAATAGAAACAAATATCAATATTTAAACCCCGCAAGGACCAGTGTGATGTTTGTGTTGGTTATAATGAAGGTAATATTGATCAAGAGGAGTATGAGATTCATGTTTTAAAAAAAGACGAAGCTAGGGCCGCTAAAAAAATGGATGTTGACAACATGTCATCTGACATGTTAGTAGTGACCATGGATATGCAAAGTGTTTTATTATGCCCAAAACTACTTGTATCCGAACAGTATTACAAGCAAAAATTAGCCATTCATAACTTTACATTTTATGTAAAAAAAAAGTAAAGATGTGTACCTATACGTATGGCATGAAGGAGAAGCTGGTGTAAATTCAAACAATATTACAACATGTTTCTTCATTTTTTACAACAATATAGTATTTCGTATAAAAAGGTGGTGCTGATATCTGATGGGTGCACTTATCAAAATATAAACAAAGTATTGTGCAGTGCTTTAGCTAATTTTTCATCTTCAAGAGACGTAGAAATACAGCAAATAATACTAGAAAAAGGTCATACGATGATGGAAGTTGATATATTCCCCTGCTGACTACATAAATCTGATGCGTCGTGCAAGACCATTTAAACCATATATAATTAATTATTTGGATTATACATTTTTAAAAGATTATGAACATCTTCCAGACAACTACGTTTCTATTAGGCCAGGACAAAAGACTGGAGATCCAACAGTATGTGATATTCGTGCACTACTTTATATAAATAATGCAGTTATGTACAAATTGCGGCATACAGAAGAATGGAAACCTTTACCTCAGCAAAGAAATCAAGAAGTGCAAGCCGACTTGAAAGCTCTATATACGATGCCATTAACAATTGATAACTAGAAACAAATATAATAGCTTACAATCCCTAAAACAATTTATGCACAGAGATTATCATCACTTTTACGAAAATTTATACCACTGGTTCTATTATTTAAAATAATTGTTTGCTTGATTGACTTGTTACTTAATTCTGTTGTTTAATAAAAAAAATCTCATACTCCACTATTATCTGTCATATTCGCCAATGGTTGGGTCGGAAAAAATCATTTATATCTTCTATATGAATTCACAAACAAATACTCCTATGTGTATTATAATTTAACTATTCTTTTAAAATATGTCCGAAACAAAAACTCCCATGTGTAGTTTTTCTTTAAATACCTTTACCACTCCAAGGCGCCAAAAGATATCTGAAAAAAAAACAAAAAATGTGATATGCTGAAAATTTCGCAAATTGGTAAAATAAATCAGTTTTTATGCTCTTCTGAAAACTAGGTAAAATACACATGGGAGTTTTGGTCGGCGCTCAGACGATTTGTTTCAAAGTTGTTCTATATTTTAGTTTGTTATATTGGAAGAGGCTTAAATAGTATAACTTTTGCTTGAATTCTCATTTGGTTGTTTTCAGCAAATATATATGAATTTAACTTTTTACCAAACTGCTTTTGGTTACTGATGAGGGTTGGTGACTTTTCGCTTTATTTAAAGTAAAAATATTTGATCTTGCGCCTGAATAATTTCAAACTCAATCATTAAAATGATAAAGATCGAAAATAAGACTTTTTATTTTTATAAAAAATAATAAAATTATATATAATTTATTTTATTTTTTTTTTTATAAAATTGGTTGTTGCATACCTGTATGAACTAATTGAAACGAGATATTTTAATTATGTCCTGAAACATAGCTTGCGTAGGCCCCCGCCACCTCGATTTCCTATCGCATTGAGTTACTTCTTTTGTGTGGTTCCGATACGATTGTTTCCATTTGGCATAAAATCTCATCTATTTCTAGTCAACGATGAACTGTTTTATAAAGTGTTGCCAAACAAATTCTAGAATTGTTCTTCACATTTTTAAGGCAACTTTTAAAAAAGGAAGCTTTGCGCTTGAAATATAAAATCAAGTTTTCAGTTACGCACTTAAATTGAGAGGAAATTTTTTGGTTGAATGGTTAATATTGACTTGACCTTACAATTTTTGGACCTACTCTGACATATCGAGCCATTACCGCCAAGAAGACTTAAGCTCCAAAAACCAAATTTAACAGGGGAAGGATTTTTTAAATCTTTGGTTCAGGTCTAATTTCCAAGAGTATTTATATCGGGTATTATATTACTCATATCTCGTTTGTATATGTTTTTGGAACCATAAGTGAGCTCACTTATTATAATCTAGAACGAACCATGTATGGACCTGGTCGCCATTCGACATGAAGTCTATTATATTCATATATTTTTATTATGATTCTTGACGCGTGAATTTAATCATTGGAATACCAACTCAATCATTTTACTTATTTAAAAACGAAATGAAGAAATTATGTTTCCAACAGGCAAACAGACAGACCGACTGATATTGCCAGATCGAATGCTCCTTTTATAAGGGTTAAGCATATATATAGTTTATTGGGCTCAGTAATTTATTTCGATCTGTTACAAACGAATTGACAAACTGATATATACCCTCTGCACAGTGGTGTAAAGGATAAAAATAATGTAATATTTTTACCGAATATCATTGTAACAAGCACGCATTTTTCGCCTCCTTGGCATTTTTTAATTATTTAACGGTTTGCTAGTTTTACTTAATACTTTAAGTAATCCCTGGAGTACAGAGATCGGGTGTACCAATTTTCAGAGAAATCCGTTAAAGTATAAAAATTTGTATAGCGGTCAAACAAACAAACAGAAAATTAATTTTATGACTCAGCAAAAAAGAACAACAAAAATATTTCTGTTCAAATAAAACACATTAACAAACAAGTAAAAAAAATTATAGTCGGGCAAGTCCGACAATACGATACCCTATACCATGGTTAACCAAGGTTCGGTCCAACTAATTGGATATAGAAAATAAGCATAAACCAAATTTGAGTGCCATTGTTATTAATTTTTTGGCTGCAGTTATGAAAAAGTTCATATCGGGTGCTATATATATATGGGGACTAGGTCGAAAAATGGACTGATCCTGACCATATTTGTTAAAGTCACTTATATTTTGAAAAAATATACACAAGCCAAATTTGAGAAAAATTTGTGCAATATTTTAGTGTTTTGATAGATGTAAGTCAAGATCGGGAAGCAGCTCTATATGGGGGCCTACGACTAAGAATTGTCCTACAAGGATTTTTTTGGACTACTGATTAATGGATACAACAAGCACATACAAACCCAATTTGACTAAGATCTATGTTATAGTTTGAATCGTATGCCAATTTATGTCGATTTCATAGGGGACATTTGTATGGGGACTAGGTCTGAACATGAACCGATTTTCACCAATTTCAACAGCGTTCATTCTATGGTAGCTAGAAGCTTATATACCCAACGACATCAAAATACATTCATATTTGCGACCGGTAGTTTGATTACAAGGTTTACATGGACACACAGACGGACGGACGGACGGACGGACATCGCTAGAACGATTCAAAAAGTGATTCTGAGCTGATCGGTATAATAAAAGATGGGTCTAGGTCAAATATATTTGGTAGTTACAAACGGCAGCACAAAGTCATTATACACAAACCACATAGTGGTATAGGGTATAACAACACCAAAAGCAGTAGCATACCTATGCTGAGCACACACGATGGAACATCAACAGGAACATCGTCATGTTCCAGTTAATGTTCCATCGTGTGTAGCAATGTTCCAGTCAAAATCCATGTTTCAATTTTGGTTCCTGAAATATCAATTTATTTTGATATTTTATGTTTCGAAACTTAATGTTCCATCGTCTGTATCGATGTTTACTGTCTCTTATTTTATTGAGAGCAGTCGTGCTGTAATGTTGTTTTGTATATCGGAATAAAGAAAATAAAAGAGAGACGAAAATTACGAAAATTTAACATAATGAAAATTTGAAGAATTTTATAAATCTATAATATTAATAGGCTAGGCGATTTTTTGTGACCGATGTTTTGTTCTACCGTTTCATCTCGATTTTGACCAAACGTACATTATTTGAAAGGTATTTCTTTTTAGCCGTTTTGCAGATTTACAGATTTATTTTAAGTAAATTGCATTTAAAGTTGCTACTAACGCATACATAAAATTATACATATGCTATCTGTGTTTTATTAAATTTGTTAATGTGTTTGTTAATGAGTTTGTTATCTTCATTCACAATAATAATAAACCATAAAAGTGTTGGTTTGTAAATTGGCTAAGTTGAAAAATAAAGCTGCCTAGAAATTGCACTCGAATTTCGAGCACTGGAATCTGCTAGTAATAATGAATAGTGATAATGAAAATTTGAAGAATTTTATAAATAATAATGAATAGTGATAATAACAATATGAGGAATTTTATAAATTAATATAAAAATTTATAAATTAATATATATTATAAATTTGTAAAAAATTTATTGCTAAATATAAAAGATGAAGATGAAGATTATTGTCAAGAAGAAGAAGATAAATCATCAAAACCTCCACCTATGTATATATACCATATATTGAAAATATAAGTATTATGAATAAGTCTATATCTAAGGTAGTATTTTCAAATAAAACTATGAGCGATAACCAGATTAGATTAATGGTAAAGAATATTGAGTCGTATAGAACAGTAGTCAAGAATTTAGGATCAAAAATGTATGCTTTCATACTTATCAGATAAAACAAGAAGGATCTTATTAAGTTGTTGTAAAGCAATTCATCATACAACATCGACCGCAGATATAAAAGCCGAATTATTATAATCAGGTCATCAAGTTAGAGATGTATGTAACATTAAAAATCGTATGTCAAAACAGCCGTTGTCCATGTTCTTTGTGGACCTCGAAGCTAATCCTAACAACAATGATATTTATAATATAAAATGCATTTATAATACTATAGTTTCTATTGAACCACAAAAAAACATGATTTAGTACAATGCTATCGTTGCCAGCAATTCGGTCATACAAAGTCATACTGCAAAAAACATTTCAGGTGTATAAAATGCGGAGGTGATCACCCAACCACTGAGTGTCTTAAGGAGATTAATACTCCACCAAAATTCGTACACATCCAACAAAACCATACTGCTACTTACAGAGACTGCAACATTTTTCAAGAATTTGTTAAAAATAAAAAACGAAATCAAAATCTGCAAAAATCTGAACAATTTCACGCGAACACAAAAAAAAATTAAGAATTGAAACATAAGAATTGCAACATGGGGCTACTAATCATACTAAGGAAATTTAACTTTTTCTTAAATATAATTATAGAGACTAGCAGATTCCAGCGCTCGAAATTCGAGTGCAATTTTAGGCAGCTTCATTTTTCAACTAGCCAATTCACAAACACTTTTATGGTTTATTATTATTGTGAATGAAGATAACAAACTCATTAACAAACACATCAACAAATTTAATACACACACACATAGCATATGTATAATTTTATGTATGTGTTAGTAGCAAATTTAAATGCAATTTACTCAAAATAAAGGAAAAAATTTAAAAATCTGTAAATCTGCAAAACGGCTAAAAAGAAATACCTTTCAAATAATATACGTTTTGTCAAAATCGGGATAAAACGGTAGAGCAAAACATCGGTAACAAAAAATCGCCTAGCCTATTATATTATAGACATATAATTAATTTCTGAAACTCATTTTACTTCAAAAACATTTTTTAAAATTAAAGATTTTGAGATTATTGTAGCCGACCACCCTGATGGCAAAGCCCATACAGGCTCTGCTGATTTAATAAAGTCTAGCTTAAAATATGATATCTTGGAACCAGTACAATGATATCTTGGAATCTACAGTACAAGCTAGTGGGATCCAAATTAGATGCGACAACGCTGATATCGCCAATTACTCCGTGTACATTCCACCAAGATATAACATTAAGGAATTCGATTAGGATAATTTTTTCAGAAACATAGGACCTAGATTTTTTTTTTTTAACCAACACTCAGGGGATGTCCCCTACAAATGCAGTGCATTGTGTTGATTTCAGGAACATAGGTTATGGGAAGGAGGAGAGTGGCAGTAGTGTTTGTGGATATTTCACTTAAATTTTATTAGATTATAACTAACAGGAAATTAATTATTATAACTAGCAGATTCCAGCGCTCGAAATTCGAGTGCAGTTTCTAGGCAGTTTTATTTTTCAACTTAGCCCATTCACAAACCACTACTTTTATGGTATATTATTATTGTAAACACACACACACACATTATCATTAACACACACTTAACAAATTTAATAAACACACATATAGCATATGTATAATTTTATGTATGTGTTAGTAGCAACTTTAAATGCAATTTTCTCGAAATAGAGAAAAAAAATTTAAAAATCTGTAAATCTGGATAACTGCTAAAAAGAAATACCTTTCAAATAATATATGTTTAGTCAAAATCGGGATAAAACGGTAGGACAAAACATCGGTCACAAAAAATTACGTAGCCTATTAATATTATAGATACCCATAATACCTAAAACCCAAATCATATAAATATTACAATATCCATAATACATTAAACCCAAATTATATGAATTAACTTTTTTGCAATTGTTTTTCTCTAATAATTGCCAATATACATTTTTCTTCGTCTGGAATATTTCCTGACAAACGACATACATTTTGTTCAAAAAACATACTTATGATAAACATTTTTCAAGCTAAATTTAAAAACCATACGTTTGTTCCCAATATATAAATTTGTAACAGATACTTTCCAATTAAATTCATAAACAATAACATAAGTTTGCTTCGTTACCAATATGCAAAATTATACAGAAACGAAGCACACTTATGACAAATACTTTGAGCCAATTTAAATTTTCAAACACAAGGTGTTTTGTTCCCAAACTACACCGGAAACAAAACACACTTGTGATAAACATTTTCCAGTTAAATACAAAAACAATAACATAAGTTTGCTTCGTTACGAATACATAACAATGCATAGAAACGAAACACACTTATGACAAATACCTTTGGGCGAATGTAAAATTGCTAACATAAGGTGTTTGCAAGGACCATATCAAGGACCATATATAAAAGAGGATGTGCAAACTAAAAAATTTCTAACTCGAAATGTTACAATACAACAGCGAAACGATGGCTATATACATACATGTCACATCAAATTGTAACAGAGAAAATGTTGCTGTACGAAATGGATGTGATTATATACGGTCATTGGTTGTGGAACAAATTTTTTACGATAATTAAAAGTTATTATAACACACACATTTATACTCATAATTGTATATTAAAAAGTATAAAATATTAAAAAGTAATTTCTTTCTAAAAGGAAAATAATTCAAAATCTAAAAAGCCTTTACCAGGGCTAAAAAGAAATGAAATCGCGATATTAAAGAAGTTTGTTAAAAGAAAATTGGAAAATATAAGTTTTATAAAATGTGAAAAATATTTTATAATTTAAAATAAAAAAATAAAAAACATTTTTAGAAGAGTAGACCAACTTTTTAATTTTTATTAACAAAATTTTCGCTGTTTGTTTAACTCATTCATCATCATCATTATCTTGATTTTATACTTATAAAAAAGATAAATTTATTTGGTTGCCCTGAAAAGGGCCTTTTTTATATTTTGTGGCCCTGAAAAGGGCCTTTTATATATTGAATTCCGCAAGGAATCATCAACGCACAGCTTTTGTACCTTCAGTCATAGCACACTTATCCAAAAGATTAGCTCTAATAAAAGAACACAAAAAAATTTTTTAATAAATACATAGCATATATTTGTAATATATAATTGTATTGATAATTTGGCAGCATTGGGTGTGTAAAGGCGGTGTTAAACCAAGCTCCGATATAAAATTAACCCCCGAATTCATAATTAAAAGTTAGCTGCTGCTTACATGTCGCGCTCAATGAGGTTCTTACTAGTCAACCGATTAGCCTTAGTTTTTAGTTAGCACATAGTTTATTTATAATCAATTTTTTGTTGTTATCTAATAGCTTTAAAAACAACTCTGAAATTTGTAATGCCAATATATATTTTGCATAAATGCCCCCTGATATAGTGAAAATCAACTCTGTTTACATTTCAATTTGTGTGATTTCACTCCTTCATTTTTTTAAATTTATATTATAAGTGTTAAGTTTACGACAAAATTATTTTAATTTGAAAATTATGTACAAAAAAATATTTAAAATTTTTAAAATTAATACATCAAGTGTATTATAAATAATACTCATGCTAGATACTGCATAACTTTTCATTATATATACGGCCGTAAGTTTATTATATAGTTTGAATAATTAAACTAGTATTACTGTTTGTGAAGATCGAGCCGGATGCATGATTTTGCTCTGAACAATAAAAGTTTTAATGTGACAATTGATTGTGTGTTAAAAATTTAAACTATAAATTTGTGAAAATATCATTAACTAAAGGCAAAAACCAACAAAAGTTATTAAAAAATTTTATAACAAAAATAAACAACAGGTGTGTTGTAAATAGTGCTGATAATCTTTAGCAACGCATGTTAAGCCTTAAACATTTGTATATGTGGAACCTAAGCTGTTCGCAAACAGCCTTAAAGTATGCAATCAAATCAAATTCAAGTTAACACATCAATCACACAAACACCATCATCCAAACGAAGAATTATGGAAACATCTCCAGATGGTATGATAAATGTAGGTGCAGTTGGAAATATGAACGTTAAGGTCCTGTAGGAGATGATGCAGGGATCTCTGGCAATCACACTAGATGATAAACTTAAAAATTTACCCACCAAAGCGGATTTTGACGAAATTAATAATTAATTAATTAAATAATTGTTTACAATAAAAGTTTATGAAATTATAAAAGAAAACCAAATTTTAAAAGAAAAAGTACGGATTCTAGAAGAAAACGAATATAAAGATCACGCTACTATTGTGCGCTTAGAAGAACACATGAAGCGTAAAAATACTATAATTCGTGGCATAAATACAGGAAAGTCCATTTTTGAAGTTGTGGACCTATTAATAAAGAAAAATTTTTTAAATTAATACAAAGATTGAAATCGAAAATATTCGGAAACTGTATGAGAAGAATGAAGAAATGAGTGTTACTGAATTGAATTGAATTGAATTTGAATTTTATTTGACAACCCCATACAACAAGATATGTATCTTTTAATTTAAAGTATGGGATGTGAAAAGTTTTAATTACATAATTGGTTTCCATATAAAATATTTAAAAATTAAATTAATTACACAATAAACATAAAACATAAATATAAATATAAAAAAAAATAAAATTTATAATACATAAATGGAATAACATAAAAGAGAGAGAAAAAAGAGGAAAATAAAAATATTATAAATAAATAAAAAATAAATAAAATGAGATACAAAATGGATATTAACTGACAGGTTGATATTTCAGGTTGAGAAATGTTTTCTAATCTCGTTACTAAAACTTGTCGCGTTGTTGTTGGTTTGTATTTTGTGTGGAATAAGGTTCCAAAGATGGATGGCGTTAAAAAAAAATGCCATTCGGTTATTAGACTTCTGTAGCAGAGAGAGACTATTTTTTTACCCCTCACAGATTAAAAGAAAGTGAGGCGAACAAACAAGATACGCGGCTTCTTAATGTATATTATTTTATGAAGCTGTATGAGTATTCTTACGTTCATTAGATTCTCAAAGGACAAGCCATACAACTGTTTCGTGTAGAAATATACTCGATTATGATCACGCTTTGAAAGTCCATAAACATATCTAATTATCTTATTGTAGACAACATTAAATTTACATTTACTTGTGGAATCACAATGTGCAAAAAGCTCACAGCCGTATAGCAAACAGGGCATTAAATAGACCTTAGCAATAAGCAATCTAATTTTCAAAGGTGTACAGAACTGTATTGGCCATAACGTTCGAAGCATATAGCTCATCTTGCCAACTACAGAGTTGACGTGATTCGACCAACTAAGCGTGCTATTAAAAATAATGCCAAGGTTTCTCACAGATTTGTGTATTACAAGACATTTCGACTTTTGAGGGTTTAAACAAAGCCTATTTTTCGAAGCTCATAGATAAATTTGGTTAAGATCATAGTTAAGTTTGCCGACATTTTAATGAATGCATTTTACCGAACTGCCCAAATAAAGTTGCACATCGTCAGCATACACTTGCAGTTTAGAGTGAACTACATGATTAGGTAAGTCATTTACACAGAGTGAAAAAAGAAGAGGTCCCAAAATCGAAACCTGCGGTACTCCTCTCTCAACAGGCAAAGCTCTTGAGTAATAATTGTTTAAAAACACTGGTTGAAAACGATCAGACAGATACGATTTAAGTAGCAAAGTTGACGTGCATGAAAAATTGAATAGTTGACTAAGTTTAAGGCTGAGTGTAGAGTGGTCAACGGTGTCAAAAGCCTTCGAATGGTCAAGCAGGACTAAAATATTAATTTTGCCAATGTCAATGTCTCCCCGAATATCCTCACTAACATTGATAAGAGCAGTAATACAGCTATTTTTGGGCCGAAAACCTGATTGTAAATCAGTCAATAATTTAAAACGATTCAGGTGTTCACTAATTTAAATGTGCATCAGTTTTTCAAGGACTTTGGATAAGAAAGGTAAGATTGCGATTGGTCGAAACTCCAAGTTCGATTTCGGTACTGGTATGAACTTTGCATGTTTCCACTTGGTTGGAAAAACACTCGTGGTGAGAATTGTGTTAAAGAAATAGGTGATAAACGGCAATAGTTGTGGTAGTATTAATCTAATAAATCTTGGGTCCATAGTGTCGTAACCTATAGCATTTTATTTTACTTTCAAAAAACAAGTTAACACGTCGATGTTGTTTACACAGTGAAATTCAAATTGGTCACAAAGTATAGGACTATTGACGTTGAGGTTGGTAAAATTGCCGCTATCAATAGAGGGGGATTTTACGAATATATCGTTAGTTTCATCAGCAGTCAAATTGCTACTTGTATTTTTCCTACTCTTACCGATTCCAATATCACGTATAGTTTGCCATGTTTTCTTGCTGTTCGTTGCCTTTTCAAAACGATAAGCATAATATATAGATTTAGCTCTTCTTATCTCTCGATTTACATCCCTTCTTCGTATGGAAAACTCGTCCTCTAATTCTGGGATCTTGTCGACTTAAAATCTAAAAGTATGGTACACGAGATTCTGAAGCAAACAGGAAACCTTAAAGGCAAAACAATAACTATAGAGAACGATTTGGGAAATGAAAGATTACAATATAAGTAATGATGCAAGTGAAGAGTAATGATGCATCGTGTAAGTGTCTGGAATGAAAAGCTTAAAATTGAAAATAAGTGGTTTAAATGGAGTAAAAATAAAAAATTCGTCTGTGACTTCAAAAAAGCCAAAAAAAAACTAAATAAAACAAAAAGTTGTAAAGTTTTTTATAATGTATTACCGGTAACAATAATTGCAAAAGAAATAAAAATACTTTCATATAATATACACGGTCTCGAAAATAAATTACTATGTACTGATTTCTTTAACTACATAAACGCTTTTGACATTGTTATTCTATTTGAAACTCATATTTGTGAAGAAAAATTTTAGCAATTTCGAAAATATTTCAAAAATCATAATATCTATTGGAAAACAGCGTATAGAAGCAACAGATTTGGAAGAGCAATTGAGGATTGTATGTATGGGATTAGCAAATACCTTACAAATACAGAAATTAAATGCACGGTTATCAATAACACAGAGATTGATAAAATACACACAACAACTAACAATACAGAAATAGTAATATATCCATTATATTTACGAGGTGTAAAATGGAAAGAAGATTTTGGTATACTGGAAAATTATTTAATTGAAAATGGTTGCGATAATGCAGTGGTAATTGGTGATAGGTATAATATACGGATTGGCGAAATGCAGCAAACAATAGATGAAGTGGTTCAAAGTTGGTGTCCAGTTTATTTAAGTAGAAGAAAATCTAAGGATAAGGGTACAAATAATAAGGGTAAAAAGTTTATGGAGTCTTGTGAGGACCATGGTTTAATAATACCTTATAAAGGGCGATGATTTTGGTGAATTTACGTTATAAGTGGAGCTGTATCACAAGAGGTTTTTCCAAATATTAAGAAATACTCTGTAGAAGATAAAACCTGGTCTGTATTTCAAAATATGTACTAAAAACTTAAAAAATCGAAAAATTGTAATCAAAACTTAAGTGGCTCGCTACTGAAAAAGAAAAATATAAGGAAAATGTCAAAGCCAGTATACTTCGAATGAAAGAAAGCAATATTGATATCGATTTAGAAGCTATAACAAGTGTAATAAAAAAAAAGTATAATCAAAAAAAAGTATATGCTCCTAAAAGTCCATGGTTTGACTGAAGATGCAATAATGTAAGAAAAAAACCATTTAAACTTCTAAAAAAATACAAAAGTTTACACAACGCTAAAGAACAACTAAATTGTTTATCTACAAGCTAATGTAAGATACAAAAACAAGTAACAAAATTATAGTCGGCCTAGACCGACTATACGATACCCTATACCATGCGTTTAGAAACCCTATCTCTTAGGCCCAACTAACTGAACATAGAAAATAAGCATAAACCAAATTTGAGTGGGATTTTTATTATTTTGGCTGCAGATATGAAAAAATTCATATCGGATGCTATATCTATATGGGGACTAGGCCCAAAAATAGACCTATCTTGATCATGTTTGGTAAAGTCTCTTGTATTTTGCAAAAATATATACAAACAAAATTTGAGAAGAATCAGTGCATTATTTTTGTTTTTAATAGATTTAAGTGAAGATCGGGAAGCAGTCTATATGGGGCCAAAGGGATCATTTTTGGACTACTCATTAATGGATGTAATGAACGCATACAAACCCAATTTGAGTAAGATCTATATGACAATTTGGATCTTATATGTCGATTTCATAGGGGTAATTTGTATGGGGGCTGGGTCTGAACATGGACCGATTCTCACCAATTTCAATACCGTTCATCCCATGGCCGATAAAAGCTTACGCACCAAATTTCATCAAAATATATTCATATTTGCGACCTGCAGTTTGATTACAAGGTTTACATGGACACACAGACGGACGGACGGACGGACGGACATTGTTAAATCAACTCAGAAAGTGATTCTGATTCGATCAGTATAATTAAAGATGGGTCTAGGTCAAATATTTTTGGTTGTTACAAACAGCAGCACAAAGTCATTATACCCAAACCACATAGTGGTATGGGGTATAAATATGTGAGGAAAGTAAAATAAAATATTACAACGAGTTAGAAATGATGTTAAATAATGTCTGATAGCAAATCGTGGTGGAAAACAGCGAAAGAAATTAATAACCATTAAACCAGATTTTAGAACATATTTTTTGACCCTGTTAAGTCCACCCCAACTATCCAACGCATTGAGCTATGCACCACTATGTCAAGAAGATAGTTTTTTGGATGCTGATATAACAACGACGGAGATTATGAGTGTTTTGAATAAAATGAAGTTAAACAAAGCTCTTGGTGAGGACGGAATCACATATGATTTTTTATAAATGCGCCAAATGAACTATTGAAGGAAATGGCACAGTGCTATAATAATATATTCAATAAAATGCAAGTGGATGAAACGTTTACCTTAAGTGTAATGTACCCAATATAAAACAAGTAAGAAATTATAGTCGGTCTAGACCGACTATACGATACCCTATACTATGGTTTAGAGATCCTATCTCTTCGGTCCAACTAATTCGATAAAGAAAGTAAGCATAAACCAAATTTTTATTGGCTGCAGATATGAAAATGTTCATATCGGATGCTATATTTATATGGGGACTAGATCGAAACATGGACTGATTCTGACCATATTTGGTAAAGTCACTTTGAAGAAATATATACAAACCAAATTTGAGAAAAATTTGTGCAATATTTTTGTTTTTTGACAGATTTAAGTGAAGATCGGGAAGCAGCTCTATATGGGGCCTATGACTAAGAATTGTCCTATTGGGATTATTTTTGGACTACTGATTAATGGATAGAATAAACACATACAAACCCAATTTGACTGAGATCTATATGATAATTTGGATCTTATGGCAATTCATGTCGATTTCATAGGAGTCATTTGTATGGGGAGTAGGTCTGAACATGCACCGAATTTCACCAATTTCAGTAGCGTTCATCCGATAAAAGCTTATATACCAAACTTCATCAAAATATATTCATATTCTATGGGTTATTCCATGAAAATTTGCCAAAGGAACCATACCTCTATCGTTAAAATCGAGTCCCCTACTTTTTGTTGGTAGATTTTTTCCCAAATTGACGTTCGTATGAAATATTACCTACACGTTCACATCCATAACTCAAAAATTTTTTAATTCTGTTGCGCGTTTTACTCGTTGTTTATCTGCATTACTATATGCGTCAAGCAAATTATTCAATTTTCTAATAATGCTACCTTTGAGTATAAGTTCAATATTAAGTCGATTCCAAATTTCAAACAATTCTTGTCTGCTACTTGGGGAGTAAATCTTTTATACGAAAACATTTTGCTTTGGGCTTTTGAACGTTCGGCCAAGAAAAAATAGTACTTCAATATATCTCGTTTAGTTGACAGATTAATATCAGGTAATTCACAGGCCACGCCAAAAGAAAAAACATCATGAGTACGGAAATCATATGTAAATTGTCGAAAAATAAATCGACCCGCCCTAACCCATATCCTAAAAGACAAGCAAATTGATATATTGCTTGTCTCTGAAACTCATTTGACTTCTAGGAGTCAATTCTCATTGCGTTGATGTATTCTGTATGATACAAAAGATCCAAGAGGCAGAGCATGTGGTGGCTCAGCCATTCTTATTAAATCTCGACTGAGGCATTATGTAATGTGTGTTCATTGTGAGATTATTGCTTAAAGTATAGAAACTTTCTCATTACCCATTGTACGTAGAGGTTACCACTAAGAACACCAGGTGATATTGACCTGGCTATTGAACTAACTTTGAACAAAACCTCAAAATATCTTCTCAACTTGCTGCAAAACCCCCCCGACAGAGAAGACAGTATAGAACTTGTTCGGTAGATGTCGAGCGGCTATTAAATGAAAAAAGAGGAATTAGAAGAGAGTGGCAACTGTACAGTTTTCCACAACTTAAACAAAAATTGAAAGCATGTACATCAAATTTAAGAAAGTTGCTTGAAACACAGAGACACGATAAATAAAACAGATATCTCGAAAAATTAGATCCGACTTCAAGAACTGATTACTCGTTATGGCGAGCTACAAAAAATCTTAAAAGACCCGTTGTACGTAAACCACCATTAAGAATGCAAAATGGAAATGATATAGAAAAAGGTTATTTTAAGATTAAAATATGTGATGATTTACACAATGGCAAAATGTATTTTACAATTTTAATTGCACGCTCTGCGCTGATAATGCTCCCCTGAACTTCCTCAATAGCTGAACAATGGAGTGTCCACATTTTTATACTTGTATATTGTTAGCTACATTTTTTTTCACATAATACTTTTTTCCAAGCCTTTAGCGCTTTTCTTAAACATATTTACACAAACATTATATATTTCAATTTCTAAACTGAATGATAAAACAAATGGCTAAGAGCTTATTATTATTTCAAATGGCTAAGAGCTTATTATTATTTCACTGTGCGAGTTTTCGAATAACTTGTTATTTCTTATTTGAATTTTTTAATTTTGAAGCAACATTTTCTGAAGGAAATTTGTTTATGGGTTGGGTGGGATACTTCCCTTAGAACCATTAAAAGGGTTTTGGAACATTAGGATGATTAATAGTTATATAAATATCTGGTTATATGAAGAAAAACATGTACAAAACTTCGTTTTTAAGCAGTTCTGACAAAAAAAAAAGTAATTGCGTTTGGTGCAGAAACTTTTTTCTATTTCGCAAAAAAAATTCAATACTTTTTTATGCTCTATTCGACTATGCTATGCCATTTTTCCTATTTGCAAAAATTGTAAAAAGTTATATGCCTAATGTACATACAATTACATTTTTGTTTATATAAAGAGAGTAAGATTATAACCATCTTGGTTATTCTCTTACTCTCATCGATAAACATTCGTTCACATGTAAAAAAAAACAAAGCAAATAAAAATGTGTATGGATCGCTGATGCGAGTATATATCAGAATGCACATGTGAAATGTGTGCATTAAACAGGATTGTTATTAGATAAAAGAACACAGTCTCGTACTCGTATAGTGCGTACAAACGAAAACGGTGCTGATGTTGTCCTGAGTGTGTAAGAATAACCAGGCATCCCAACTAGCCATCGTTCTCAGGATTTCAATTAGTGCAGGAGTTGATGCCTCATGACAATCTGCACACTGGTGTGAAGGGTATAAAAATCAACAGAATAAAACAAAAATAATAATAATATGTTATACTTTCTTAAAAAAGAACCTAGTTATTAATAAAAAATTAAATACTTATTAATGATTGAGATTGAAAATTTTCAAGCTCAAGATTAAAAGTTTTACTTAAAAATAAAGTAAAAAATATTGGCAAAGTTGTTTCAAAAATTGATCTATATTCTGCATGACAGGTTACACAGCTGTTTCGGGAAGAGTCACCAACCATCATCAGTAACCAAAAGCAGTAGATAGATTGTTTAGTAAAAAGTTAATAAGTATACCTTTGCTGAGAATCCAAGCAAAGAGTTATACTATTAAACCTTCCCCAATTTTGATCTTTGGGACTTCCTCCACTTTTCCAGTATTTCAAGGCAAGTTTTACTAACAAAAGTTTTTAATTTTTTAAGATCAATTGTTTGATTGGATCCATTACCAATATTTCCTAAAATGAAATCCAAGACGCGCTCATATTTATCATTTGCCACAGCTGGATACCAAACTTCATTGATGCAATATTATCGAGTTTATGCTGAACTTTTGAAAAAAAAAAAAATTATGGTGTATGCAAAAAGATGCAACAGTTATTTTATAATCCCAATAGGTTATAAATCAATTGATCATGTAGTGGAAACAGAAGTCTGAAATATTATTTCTCACTTTCCAGATATAGTTACAATAAAACGATTTAATTTAAACGACACTTAAAACTTATCCTCACATATTAATAAAAAAGATTTATTACTAATATTAAATAGAATAAAAATTAAAAAAAAACAAAAAAAAATTGACAAAAAATATTAAAAAACAAAAAAGTAATAGTGGTTCGCAGTCAGTGAACTCGGAGCAAGTAGAAATTAGCGGCCGTATTTATTATGAAAACTTAGGGAGTATCTAGTATGAGTATTATTTATAATGACTTGCTGATGTGTTTGCTAAACTCAGATCAACAACCTTTCAAACACTGGCTAAATGTGTTAAAACAGCTGATGTGTGTCCAATTAAGCAAAAGAAAATATACATATAATTAATTTTTAAGTGCAAACAAATATTTTTTATAATAATAATAATCTTCAAATTAAAATAATTTTGTCGTAAACTTAACACTTGTTAATATAAATTCCAAAAACTGAAGGAGTGAAATAACACACATTGAAATGTAAACAGAGTTGACTTTCACTGCATCAGGTGGCATTAATGCAAAAAATATGGTGGCATTACAAACTTCAGAGTTGTTTTTAAAGCTATTAGATGATAACAAAAAATTGATTTTAAATAAACTACGTGCTAACTAAAAACTAAGGCTAATCGGTTGACTAGTAAGAACATACTAGTTGAGCACGACATGTAAACAGCAGCTAACTTTTCATTATGAATTCGGGAGAAGATTTTTATTTTCTGTAATAAACATGACATTCGGAGTACCGTAACCTTGTTCTAGTTTACATTTATTCACTTTAATATCCATTTGTTTATTATTTGGACACTTGGCTTTCATACTGCGTTCAAACTTAAGCAAAAAACATTAAAAAAAATTGAATTAATTCTCCCTAAAATAGCAAAATCTGACACTGTGCGGCAATCAAAATGAATTATTTACTCAAATTATTTTTTAAAATATCCTAAAATTTTCTTCCTGTAATACGTTAAACTAATTTTTTTAATAGTAATATTAACCCGTGGGCCAAAACTAACTGAATCCAGTTGTGGAGTAAATTGATTACCATTACGTCTGTTATTAGATAGACCACTTTTAGACTGGTATTTTGATAATGCCTTTTACATACAGGGGTAATTTTAAATTACATTAAAATAACTAAGGTTACTAATAGTGTACGTATTAATACTTTTTGAGATAAAACACGTACAAGTTGAATGCTTGTAAGACACTGGATTTATTTTACAAAATTAAACCTTAAATACTAAACATGAAAATCTTAAAACTAATCTAGGCTGTACTCTTATCTTTGTGTGTGACCTTATTACTGTGTGGGATTTCTACAGAAACGCACACAACTGATAATTGTCTACCACCCGTTGTTCTTTTATGATATTGGGTTTTTTCCTCAATGTGCATCTAATTACCATAAACTAAGTACACACGAAGAAAGTTGGTTTACCCTTTGCAAACAACCTATTAATATATTTTTAATGATTGGAAAAAACATCCAGATGTGTTTATTTCCGTTAATAGATAATCATTAATTTTATTACTAAATACTATCCTTACTTATATCTAAAACCAATCGTGTTCATATTTGAACATTCTGCCGGGGCATATTAAACATCACATCTACTCTTTTGCTATTTTTCAAACAATACCTTTTTACCACAAATATTAATAAAATAATAATAAATATGAAAATTAATATCAGAGATGAATGGCCGCTAACGTGGTGCCAGTTTAGAGATTTCAGCTCAATGTTCTCCGACTTAATCGCCTTAATCTCCTTCAGTAGTGTTGCGATTTCCATAGTATGGTTAACTGTAGAAGAACTCAATGGCCTAATTATCTCGACATCTTTGACTTCTTTGAAAAAATATGTTCTGAATTCATTAATTTGCTCGGATTTAACATCTTGTGATGCAGCTAAAGTAGTACGCCCAATGCGGGCAGTACATCCTGCACTTAACGTAAGGATTCCTTGCAATGGCAGTTCAATTATTTCTTGCATCTTAGGTGGACATACAATATGAGCTGTTGAATTATGATATATTCGGAAGAGCCAATTGCTTCTTAGATGTAACTCCATCCAAACATTGTTGGACATAACTTCGTTGAACGTACAGTTATACTTATTGCTCGGTTTGAGCGATGATAGTTCGCATGAGTTATCATTAGCATCTTCCCATGCCCAGTTTCCTATGCAAATATACTCATCTTCGCCTTCCTTCTGACATTGATTAAGAATTGGCTGAGAAGTAAGATGGTACGAGTCTAATTCGTAGTTGTACACCAAAAACTGCTGTCTCAGAACTGCTAACATTTTAACGCGTTCCTTTAAAATAGGCAAAGGCATGATGTTGAATATATCAGATGAATGACCTTCTAGTAGTGGTATTTTGATATCGATCACTAATTTTCCGCCAACGAATAAACCTTTTGCTGTCATTAAACGGTATATCGCCTGAAGAACCGTATCTTTTGATTTCCCCGGTAACCGCAAATTTCCAGACAGTTGCTCTTTGATCTTGAAGATTTCTTCCTGCAGCTTATTAGGCCGTATTATGTTAGTGTTAAGCTTGCCATGATTAATATCGATAAGCAGGCTAATCACTTGTATCTGTATTTTTTCAGACTCATCTAACAGAACTTCTAGCTGCCTGATCATCATAAAGAAGTTAATAGACTCCTTGTACACGAAGTAGTCTGTATTTAGTGTATCGCTGATGTTATTCACCCTTTCAGTGATGTAATGAAATTGCTCATTTACTTCACCTGTTGTTTTCTTTAAAATATTTAAAGTGGATTCTACCACCGATGTTTGCTCCTCAGCTAAATGCTTTATATTATGCTCGTTATCCAAAATCTTCTGCATATTTTCCATAACCATCTGTCGGTCATCGTTGTCCATAACCCCAAAAAGGATATGATAGAATGAGCCGATAAATTCAAACGGAGCTCTCTTCGTTCTTATGTTTTCTTCGTGTGAGAACAACTTGTCATTATCTTTTATATCGTTAAGTCGGTTATCCATGCTGTTAAGAACGAAGCTGCATTGACTTTCAAATGTTCGTAGCTTGCTACATAAGCGTCTACACTTTTGCAATGCTACATCAATCTGCCGAACCGTGGTAAAATATGCCTCCATATTATAATAGGATACAAGATTCCACGAAGATGTGACCCGATTCATCGTGCCAACTTTGTCGAGATACATAATGGTTCCATTCCCTAATCCACGTACTGAGCCTTTGTGTTTAGATATCTGTATTGCACGTGAACTTGCCAACATCAACAGTAACGCTAAAAGTAAATATAAAGAGTTTGACTGCTGACGACTTTTTTTCTCGGACATCCTGGCAAAAAATGCAGTTGTTGTTGAAGGGTTTTCATCTTTTTTTGCATCTTCTTTGAGGGTTTCTAATGGACAAAGCTTGTGCACCGGGCGTTTTAATACTCCACTGTGCGTCTTCAAAGTTACAACACGGACTTTCCCGTCTTTGCCTTCATGGGTTTCGATAATCTTACCCAAGGGCCATGTTGCTGGGGATGTCGCTTCATCTTTAATAATAACAACCTGATTTAGCTTCAAGTTTTCCTTTTCACTGCGCCACTTGTATCTATGTTGTAATGTTACCAAATATTCATTTTTCCATCGTTGCCAAAAGTCTCTTCTCATTTTTTGAATAATTTTCCATCTATTGAGGGGACTACAGGATTGATCATCATTGACTTCCGGACTGCCCACCAGTGGTTGGCCAATTAAGAAATGGCCAGGCGTTAAAATGTCGAACTCATCTGGACATTCACTGATCGCATAAATTGGCCGCGAATTGAGTACTGCCTCAATTTGAGACAAAAATGTTGACATCTCTTCATAGGTTAGCATATTATCTCCAATAACCCTCTTCATGTGATGTTTCACAGACTTCACGCCAGCTTCCCAAATTCCTCCAAAATGGGGACTTGCCGGGGGGATAAAACACCATTCAATTTTTTCTGCTTCAAGTACCTCGCAAACAGAGGATTTCTTCCTTACGGCTTCTATGAATTCTTTTTCTAGTTTTCGTGATGCTCCTACAAAATTCGTACCGTTGTCTGAATACATGCACTTCGCTTTGCCTCTTCTAGCAAAGAATCTCCTTAATGCTGCAAGGAACGCTTCAGAGGTCAGATCACTTACAGCTTCCAGATGAATGGCCTTCGTTGCCATACAGACAAACACTGCTATGTAACCCTTATATGTTTTCTGTCCCCTGCCTCGTGAACATTTCAATTGTATAGGTCCAGCATAATCTACGCCAGTATGTGTAAATGGGTGTGAAATTGAAACCCGAATTTGAGGTAGGTCTCCCATAATTTGGCCAGAATTAGCTTTTCTATATCTGATGCATCTAATACAGGACCGTAGAACCTTTTTTACTGAATTTTTCATACCAATTATCCAATATTTTCGACGAATCGTAGATGCTACCAAATTATTACCTCCATGTAGGGTTGCTGCATGGGTATCTTTTATTAATAATTCTGCTATCCAGGACTTCTCTAATAGCATTGGATGTTTGTGATCATATGGCAGCTCGGAGTTTCTTAATCGACCGCCGACTCTTAGAATTCCATATTTATCCAAAAATGGATGCAAATTTGCAGTTTTGCTCCTTGGGTCGACTTCTTTCTGTTGCCTTAAGTTTTTCACCTCAGTGAAAAAATTTTCCTCTTGATGCTGTCGAACTATCATAGTATTCGCCTCTCTAAGCTCCTCGGATGTAAGCCAGTTGGGATACTTCTTTCGTCTTGATTTGCCAACGAAACGTTTCACATACGCGAGCACCCTTTCCAATTTCCTAAAGGATGAACATCTTTTGGATAATGCATCCAGCCAACAATCAGTTCTTCGTACGCTTGTTGTTAAACTGATGATTTGATAATTCTGCTTAGGCCAGTTGCTTTTATCAGATTTTAGCCAAGATGGCCCAGTCCACCACATTTCATTGATTTTGTCAGCCGTAACACCTCTTGAAGCTATATCAGCTGGGTTGTTTTTCGAATCGACATGCCTCCAGAATGCTTTTGGTAACAATGTTTTAATCTCTTCTACTCTGGATTTGATGAATCGATCTTTGCTTTTGTTATTGCTGATCCAAGCTAATGTTATTGTTGAATCACTCCAAGTATTAACTTCCACATGCCGCTGCATTGTTGATAAAATTCTTTCAATCAACTTTGACAATAAATGAGCCGCACTTAGCTCTAACTTTGGCAGCGTCTTTTTATTTTTCACAGGATTAACCTTGCTCTTCCCTGCTACCAAACTTATAGCAGAGCCTACTTTGATATAAACAACGGCTGCATACGCTTTCTGAGATGCATCTGCGAATCCATGAAGTTCCATTTTTGTAGACATCGTCGTTTCGTACCAGCGCGGGATACTTATTTTTCTTAACGATGGCAGACTTTTTATGATAAGTTCCCATTCTGTTTGCAGGTCATCATCTAGTTCGTTATCCCAATCAGTCTTCATCAGCCACAATTTTTGTATAAACAGCTTGACACATGTTGTAGCTGGTACAAGCCATCCAAGAGGATCAAAAATTCTAGCTAATGTTGATAAAGCACGTCGCTTGGTAACTCTTCCTTCGTCATCAGTCTTGATTTTGAACTCGAATATATCTTTTTTTGGATGCCATTGTACTCCAAGCGTCTTGATTGTTTCATCATTATTTATTTGTAATACTTCTATGTTTCCTTCATCAGGAATTGTTTCTAATATTTTGTTGTTGTTGGACATCCATTTTCGTAACGGCAATCCAAATTTCTGGAGATGCAGTGATATTTTTTGTTGTATATTTATACATTCCTCTTCTGAGTCTGCTCCCGTCATTAGATCGTCCATGTAGAAATCATTGTTGATTACATTTTTAATCGTATCGTCTTCACAGTGTGTCCCAATTTGTGCCAACGCCTTTTTTGCTAAGAACGGTGCTGATGAAGTTCCATACGTAATAGTAGTTAGCTTGAACTCACATATAGGTTCACTTTTCTTTTCACGCCATAAAATGTGTTGATACGGCTGGTCTTCTTCATGAACTAGTATCTGGCGGTACATTTTCTCCACATCTGCCGTAATAACATTACACCACAGTCTCCATTTAATTATTATATCAAAAATGTCCTTTTGGAGCTTTGGACCAGTTTTTAAGACATCATTTAAGCTTCTTTTATTTGTAGATTTAGTGGATGCATCAAACACTACACGTAGCTTCGTAGTTACACTATCTTCTTTAATGACTGCTTGATGAGGAAGATAATACTTTCCAGAATTTTTGACTGCTTCCAACATATGACCTCTGTCTTGATAGTCTCGCATAAACATCACATATTGTTGCTTTAAGACCGAATTTTTCGCCAAATTCCTCTCTAGGCTTAAAAATCGAGCCATCGCTTGTTTTCTTGAGTCCCCAAGTTCGTGATCTTCTTCAAAAGGCAATCTTACTACAAATCTGTTTTCATTATTAATTGTTGTTGTATTTTCGAAGAATTTAATACATTCGTCTTGGGCTGATGTCTCATTTCGTTCAGGAATCTCTTCAATTTCCCAAAATTTCTCCATTACTGTAGTTACTGCTGCATATTTTCTGTTTGTGTGCTCAGAATTTTTCAACACGCCCGATAACATCCAGCCAAGCTTTGTTTTCTGACCAACAATTGTGTCAATTTTTTGGGGCCCAACTTCTTCTTCTAATATCATATGAATCATATCAGCACCAATAACTATATCAATCCTGTCCGATTTATTGAAGTTAGGATCGGCCAACCAATAATTTTTCCATCTTGATATGTCGTATTGGAATGACGCCGCAGGTTGAACACCAACTAACGAGGGAAGCACAAGTGCCTCAATGCAAAATACTTCGTTGCTCATAATTCTTGGACGCAATTCTAGATCCACTGTTGCTTTTGATACACCCACAAGAGTATCACCAAACCCAAAAAGATCAGTTCTAGCTCTCCTTTTTGGGAGTTGAAGAATCTGCACCGCTTCATCTGATATTGACGTTGATTCAGAGCCTTGATCTATCAACGCTCTCATGGGTATTAATTCTCCGAAAATACTTTTTACTTTTACTAAGGCTGTAGCTAACAAGGATTTACCTTTTTCTTTCCTTACTACAAATGACCCAGATCTTCCTTCAGTCGCTTGCAGTTCTCTGCTCGAGTTTTCGTAATGCAACAAAACATTGTGATCCTTACCACATTTTCTGCATTTCGATGTTGCTTTGAAGCACTTTTTATCTGCCGGATGATACAAGCAAGTAAAACATACCTTTGATCTGCTTGCCCACGCACGTCTATCTTGAACACTTAGCTGTATGAACTTCTTGCAGTCATAAACTTTGTGTCCCTTATTCTTGCAGAAGGCACAAATGGTTTCAGCTGCCAAATAACTGTGCTGTTTGGGTACTACCTTGGTCTGTTGATTTGTTGAAAACTTTTTCCCCTTTAAGGTTTCTTGGGCTTGCGACATCTGTTCCAAGAAACCAAGAACGTCTTCTAATGATTGTATTTTTCTTGTCTTCTTAATGATGTATTCATATTGCCGAATTGCTTCATTATCAAATTTTCTCATGATAATTCTGGCGATAAACGGCTTCGCACTTTCAACGTCAATTCCCATCTTCTGAATTGACCTCATGCTTGTATTTGTGATGTCAAGCATTTGTCTTATGTTAGCTGCGTTCTCACTATTTAAATTTGGTTGGTCTAATAATTTATCAACCAACGTTGAAAACAGCAACCTTTCATTTTCATACCGATTTCTTAGTTCAGCTAAAGCATCATCATAGTTGTCTTCTGTGCAATTATAGTGAGATACTAATTTTGCAGCGTCACCTTTTAGTGCTGTTTTTAACCGCTGCATTTTTTCAGCCTTGGGAATCCGATCATTTTTATGCACCAACGTTTTAAAAATATCATAAAATGATGCCCACTCGCTACTGCCTCCTTCAAAACAAGGAATTTTTATCTCTTGCAACTTCGTAACTGGTGTTGATAACATTTCAGCTTGTTCAGAGCTGGATTTCTTTTTAATTATTCGTAGTATGTTGTAGTAGCGTGTGGTTAACTTGTTAAACTCACGCCGAGCCTCGGTATTACGCCTTACTGGACCTGTATAGTCGATATCCAGATTCTTAAAGCCTGTTTCTATCTGCTTTAGTACAATTTCGATTGTGTCGCAGGTATCAATTTCTTCGTGTGCTTGTTCCAGTTGATCCATGAAGATGTATACACTCTCCAGAAAGTTAGAAACTTCATCATTTTCATAACTTAACTCTCTAGACGCACCTTGTGTATGGCTTAAAGAGCTCTTTTGCTCCTTTTCTTCTATTTTTGTCGCCTTTGCTGACGAATCATCATTCCCCTCCTTTTGAAGGTACTCACGAATTTTTGCAACGTCATTTTGGACTTGGGAATAGTAATCCACTTCATAGTAGTTGATCTTCTTTATTCCAGTAGACTGCAACTTCTGATGGTTGTTCTTAAATTCCAACCAATATTCCTCTACTTTTCTTCCCGTTTCACTAAATTGTGTTTGCCGCAACAGCCCGTCTTGACATTTTTTTTGTATTGTTTCTAACACACCACCCAGCTCTTTCTGGCGTTTCAAAATGGGTTCGTGGCTCATTCTGCTAAAACGTTTTTATATATTTTTAATGACAAGACTTACACCCAATCACTCTTTTAACGGGAGAACGTCTTTTTTTTTTTTTAAGTTTCCTTGAAGGAACAATCGCACACTTACAATCTCTGTCTAAGCCGAGATTGACGCTTTCTCTGGTTTCTTTATATTTTTGAAGGACCAAATGTACGTATTAATACTTTTTGAGATAAAACACGTACAAGTTGAATGCTTGTAAGACACTGGATTTATTTTACAAAATTAAACCTTAAATACTAAACATGAAAATCTTAAAACTAATCTAGGCTGTACTCTTATCTTTGTGTGTGACCTTATTACTGTGTGGGATTTCTACAGAAACGCACACAACTGATAATTGTCTACCACCCGTTGTTCTTTTATGATATTGGGTTTTTTCCTCAATGTGCATCTAATTACCATAAACTAAGTACACACGAAGAAAGTTGGTTTACCCTTTGCAAACAACCTATTAATATATTTTTAATGATTGGAAAAAACATCCAGATGTGTTTATTTCCGTTAATAGATAATCATTAATTTTATTACTAAATACTATCCTTACTTATATCTAAAACCAATCGTGTTCATATTTGAACAAATAGGCCTCCTTACAGAGCACTAAAAATCGAAATGCCAATTATGTATGTAAACATTAACCTGACTGGGTCAGTTCAACTAACTCAAAAATCTAAAATTTCTTGAAATCAAAACAAAATGTTTAGGCATTTTGTATTCATTTGAGGGATATAAAATTACCAGTCATCTGGATGATATTGTAATGACAAAGTCTAAGAGAAATATAAATGTTTCAGTCCTTTCATTCGGAATCCCGTTAACAGCTCGGCTAATTAAAATAGTTAATTTTGTAACTGAATTATTCCAGTATCTATGTGGTTGACCTGAATTATTAATTGAGTTATAGTTACTACAGTATGTTAATAAGTTCCCCAATCTTTTGCAACATTGATGAAGTAAAATAAATAATAAAACTTGTTAAGCTTGAAGTCAAATTGAATGTACATTAAAGTGGTCCTTGAAAATTTAAATGCGATTTTGGGGATAGGCGGGGTCCAGTTTGTTACCTTGCAGTATAAAACTAATAAATATGAAGTTTGGGGACAATCGGATAAAGAAAAGTCGCGCCGGAAATCGATTGAAAATTTCAAGTGTGTTTATATCGGAAAATATGACTTTTTTTGAAATTTTACGAAAGTTTTTCTATTAAACTCGATGAATCCACTATTTCGAATTTAAGAAAAATAAATCGGTTAATTTTTATTTATTTAACCCCTCATTATTTTATGTATAAAAACTATCTATATTTTTCTAAATAAAATAAGAAGTCCCGCAAATGAGCCAAAGCTAATAAAAGACAATTTATTCAAAGAATATGAAATATAAAATTAATTATATTTATTTTGGTGTATTTAAGGATGATTTAGTGTCCGATTCAAATTGTTTTCTGTAATCACTTACGACTTGCAACAAGTATTGCTTTTTTTGTTCGTTCTTTGTTAATATGTTATTATATACTTCAATCAATTTAACATCGCGTTCTGCTGTATCATTTACCACTTTTATTTTTGAAACAATATCACTTCCGTTTTTATTAGTTTCAGTATCATTCCAGTACAGAGAATCTTCATTTAGAAATTGGAAGGGAGTTCCAAAACGGTTAAGCAGATAATTGCACCAAAGATATATCACAATGGATTATTTTGAGCACTGAAGGGTTAAATAAATAAAAATTAACCTAATTATTTTTCTTAAATTCTCAGTAGTGGTTTCATCGAGTTTAAAAGAAAAACTCGTTTTAGGTAATATTTATTTTGAAATATCTTAATACCAAAAGCTGGCCTTAGCAACTAATCGGTTAACGTTCTCGGATTTATACCAAATTTTAGGAAGGGAAGATATAAATATTTGGTTAAAATATTGTAAGTAACGCTTTTAAAAATTCAACAGTATTTGCAAACTATTGGAATTTTTTGAATAAATTGTCTTTTATTAGATTGGGGTCATATGTGACCCCAATTCCAAAAGGGTTAATGAGATCATATTATTTTTTTCCAAAACCGTAGGCTATTAAGATAAAATATAACATTTAAAAGTAGAAAAGTGATGAATTTTTGATACAAACTATTTAGAGAGAGTACATTTACAGAATATTTTACAAAAATCCCATTTTTCTCGAAATCCGCAAAAATTAAATCCTTGTCAAAAAATTCTGGCATAGCGATTTACTTTAAAATTCACACAGTTAATCGGTAACATATACTGAACAAAATTTTAAAGTACCAGATCCATTTTTTGAAATGTTGTTTAAAAAAATTTTTTAAAACTTGAAAAAGGAGTTTTCAAAATTTTATCAAAAAAATTTCGCATTTTCGGTCTCAATGTTCAATAGGTTAACAATGTGGTAATAAAACAATACTTCATATCTGATTACTTATAAGTATAGAGCCAAAAAAAATATGGCTTTAATCAATTTCTCAAAGTTGAAAAAAATGCTGTCAAATTTATTGACCTAGTCTTTTTTTTTTTTTGGCAAAAAAGTGGTCTGGGGCATTTGCTATTTCTTGGCGAATTTTTATTCGATTTTCAATTTTAATAGCTTTTTAAAAAGATAATTTAATAGTTATCTCGATTCTTAGAACAACTTGTCGGAAAAATTAAACTATAGAACGAAATTTTCGTAAAATCTCAAAAAAGTTATATTTTCCGCATATTAACACACTTGAAATTTTCAATCGATTTCCGGCGCGACTTTTCTTTATCCGATTGTCCCCAAACTTCACATTTATTAGTTTTATATTGAAAAGTAACAAACTGGAACCCGCCTATCCCCAAAATCGCAATTTGAAAAATGTCCATATAACGTAGGACCACTCTAATGTACATAGATCGCAATTGACTTCCTGAAATCATCAAAATTCAATTGAATATTTGGCCGATTTTATTAATGGATTTACGGAGTAATGAAAATAATATCAATACATACGTATTAACTTAAGTTTTTTTTTTTTTTTTTTTTCTATGGAATAAATCGATTATAATCATGAAGAAGACTCTACATTATCTTTAATTGTTAAATATCGTACCTATTTAGAAACACAACTTCATGACGCATCATGTACAATATGTACGAGCAGCTATCAAGACCATTATCTGTGGTTGTTGTTCGCAAAACATAAACAGATGCGAAATAATATCTCTGTTACTGCTTTAAACAGTTGCCAGATTATATTATTAGAATAAATCTAAAGATAAGATAAAACTAATGTACCCACATTAGTTCACCATACCAAAATAAGTAACAAAGGATTCGTATTCCGATAACTGTTTAATAAAACCCTTTCAAAAGACATCAATATTTAAGACGGTGTTGTATGGGGATGTAAACATGGTTTGCTATCATATATACAAATTGACTAACTAACTATTCATTGCTTTGGTCGACCTCTTCTACAAAAAAGTGTGAAAGGATGAAAATACAAGCAACAGGTATATCAATAAATTTTCATTTGGCAAGTACATTAATGTTATGTTAATAAAATTTAATATAATAAAACACAAAACAGGAAAAAAATTTAAATTTTCCAAATAAATTTTATAATGGTTATATTTTTTCATTGTCATTAATGATATAACATTATCGACAAATAAATCACATTAATAAACAAATTGGCCAAAAATAGCTAATATCTTTAAATATTAACAGCTTATTTATTCTAAAGAGCATAACCTACTTTGATGGCTGTTAAGGAGAAATTTTACAAAAAATTTACATAACAGCTCATCAATATGTAGATTTCTTATATCAAAAAATTTTTGATTGAGGCATACTAAAACGCGTGGCAAAATTTAAAGTCTGTATATAAATAAACAGAAAACTTGACTCATCAGACATTTAAAAACCAAAATTAATTAATTTTTAAATAGTAATAATCTAACCCATAAAAACAAATTTTTTATTAGAACTCTTTCTTTCCTTATGCATATGAGTTTTGAATCTCTCCGTGACTGGGCGTAACTATTATAAAAGTAATCTTTGGTCACAACATGTCTATGGACCAAGTTTCCGATTGATTGTATAAGAGGAAATGTGGTTTAAATCACTCCGTGACTGTGCGTGACTGTGTGTGACTATCTTAAAATTAATCCTTGGCCACAGCTACCGACCAAGTTTCAGATTGGTTGGATGAGGGGAAATCCGTTTTAAATCTCTCCGTGACTGTGCGTTAAGTTAATCTTTTTTTCACATCAAGTGTATGGACCAAGTTTCAGATCAATCGGATGAGGGGAAATGACTGTGCGTGACTATGCGTGACTGTACGTGAATACCCCAAAATTAATCTGTAGTCACAACAATACTATGGACCAAGTTTCAGATCACTTAGAGTATGAGTTAAAAGAAAGAGTTTAAAAAATAAAAGAAATGAATATGTGGTCACTCAAGAAGATGCAGCGATTCTAACTTAGCGTTTAGTTAGGGTATAAAGAGTTTGTGCTGATGTAACGACCTAAAATATATTGATCAATTCAGAATCACTTTCGATTTGAAGTAAATCGGAGCAAAATTTAAGACGATACAGCGTTTCCAGCGACTGGCCTCATACGGTATCTATATACACTCCGGTTCACTTATTTAAAGGCACTAAAAATTCCATATTCAGCAGCCAGTATCTTTTGCAATTTTTAACCGATTGCAGAATTTTAAAATCGAAATGGAAGCTAGACATCTTTAAATATAAAAAAATTCATGACAATAGTGGTTTCTGAACTAAAGAACTTTTTTTGAGCAATTTATAAAAAAAAGTCCAAAAATGTGCTATTTTTTGGTTCACTTGAATAAAGGCACTTTATTATTTTTTTTATTATTTTTAAAGTAAGCGATGTTTTTGTAGGGAGCGTTTGTTTATTACAATTTATTACATCTTAATCATTTTACGAGTCAAAATGGCTAAACAAAAAATTTTAAATCTATCGGAAAAAACTAAAATCGATGTTTACCGTTGTGAAGGATATTATAACCGCGCAATAGCTAAAAAAAATTGGACGAAGCCCAACAGTTGTCGATAATTACATCAAGCACCCCGAGGGGTATGGAAAACATTTTAAAGGAAGGGTTTTACTGTCTTTATCTACGTATGAGAAAAGAAAAATCATTAGAATTGCTTCTAATTCTGCCTTATTTTTGTCAAAAATAAGATCTCAAGCTGGAGTGCAAGCGAGCAAGTCATCAGTATGCAGAGTAATTAAGAGCTGTGAGTATCTTAAATACCTGAAATTACAAAAAAAGCCGCCACTTAATGCTCCTCGTAAGGAAAAGCGGCTTCAATTTGCAAGAGACTACGTGGTATGGGATGTGCAGTAAAGAGGTCATGTAAATGACTGGAGAACCGTTGTATTTACGGATGAGAAGAAGTTTAATTTGGATGGGCCTGATGGCTACAACTATTATTTCCATGATCTGCGCAAAGAAAAGCGATTTTTGAACCGACATCACAGCCGAGAGGGCGGCGTTATGGTGTGGGGTGCTATTACGACCTATGGCACCATCGATCTTGAATTTCAAAGTGCAAAAATGACTGCTACAAGCTATAAAACGTTATTGGAATCGGCTTTTCCGAAGTTCAGTGAACTATTTGGTCCCATATCTTGGATATTGCAACAGGATAATGCCCCTATACACAACGCCAGAGTAGTAAAGGAGTTCATTGCAAGCCAAAATGTTAATATTCTTGACTGGCCACCCTATTCGCCAGATCTAAACATTATCGAAAATATCTGGGGTTGATTATCTCGTAAGGTCTATGAAGGAGGTAGACAATTTGATGACAAGCAGTCACTAATTCAGGCCATTAAGGATGCTTGGAATCAAATTTCGTTACATTACATAAATTGTCTTTATCTGTGAATGAAATCCCGTATATTTGAAGTTATTAAAAACATAGGGGGTTGTACCCATTACTAATAGTTCCTAAATAAAGTAAAATAAATTAAAAAAACACGAAAAACTGTTTTTCATTAAAATTAGTTAAAGTGCCTTTTTTCAAGTGAACCAAAAAAAAGCAAGTTTTTGGACTTTTTTATAAATTGCTCAAAAAAACTTCTTTGGTTCAGAAACCGCTGTTGTCGTGATTTTTTTTATATCTCAAGATGTCTTGCTTCCATTAAATGAATATGGAATTTTTGGTGCCTTTAAATAAGTGAACCGAAGTGTATATAAAATGGAATGTGTGTTTGTTTATTTGTTTGTTTGTTTGTACCTTATAGGAGACCAAACCTCTGGACCGATCTTCCTGAAATTTTCACAGCATTTAACTGGGACTCTGGCATGATTAATAGGGTACTTTTTTCGACCACGCCCACTTCTACGCCCACTTTTTTAAAATTATGTAATTGCTCCCATATAGTTTTTAACAGATTTACTTCAAATTGTATACAAATTGTACTCCAGGCGAGGTAGAAAAAACATTTCTTACGCCACGCCCCCTTTCACGCCGCTTTTCACGCCAATTTTTGTTCGAAAGTTTTAAACTTTTTATTCTCTGTACAAATTTGTTCCCTCCAACGGATTTTTTTTTATTTGGTAGTATATTGCTCTTAATACTGTTAACGTCGCCATATAACTATGAACGACGCCCACTTCACTGCCCCTTTTTCAGGTACTTACTTATACCACTAAGAATGTTTGCTATACAAAATACTTTTTTTGTAATATGTATTTACCTAAAGTTTTATACACATTTTATCTACAGGTAAGGTAGCCATACATTTTTTTTATTACCAAATCCCCCTTTTTCGCCCCATTTTACCTTAAATTATAATTAATCTGCTTTCAATCTATATATATAAAAATTAATGTGTGTTTGTTTGTGCTTTATAGGAGGCCAAACCCCTGAACCGATCTTCCTGAAATTTTCACAGCGTGTTACTGTGACTCTGGGAGGAATAATAGGGCTATATAAATTTTTGATTGGACAAAGGGGCGGTGCCACGCCTATATAACCCAAACTTTGAAATCGTCATATCTCGGGAATTTTTTGATCTACAGCGGTCATATTTGGTACATATGGTATTGCCATGAATAGAAATATATACTAGAAGAAAAGGGGCGTGCTTTTTAGAAAAATAAAAAATCGTAATATATTCTAAACTACTGGAAGGATCGTCATGAAATTTTCACAAAAGGATATTTTTGCGAAATAATAGGTCCTTAACTATATAAAGTTGTTAGTGGGCAATGGGGCGTGGTCCCACCCATATAACCCAAAATTTAAAATCGTCATATCTCGGCCATTTTTTAACCTATGGCGATGATATTTGGTATATATCGTGTTGAAATTAATAGAAATAGTACTACAAGAAAACTGGGCGGGACCACGTTCTTTTTAGAAAAATTAAAATCCATAATAACTTCTATTAAGGTCTTGACTATATAAAGTTGTTAGTACAATAATTAATTCTAAATTAAATAAATAATATTTTGTTAATGTATAAATATTTTTTTTTTATATTTTATTTTTTTATAACGATAAAGGGTAGCGAAGCACACCGGGTTCAGCTAGTATCGTATATAAATCAGTTTTAAAAAACTTTAAATCGATTTTCTTGCAAATAAATTTTCGAAGTCCGTGAACATCATAACTCAAAATCTACTAGACCGATTCTTTTGAAATTTTACAAACTATATCTACACATAAATCGTCAGGTAACCACGAAGAGTTTTTTTTTTTATTATTATTTAATAACAAATTCCCGAATTTTATAGAAAAAAACGTGTTTTTCACTTCAAAATGCTGCCAAAAAAACAAAAAATAAATTGAAAAAACTCTTCGGCGCTACCTCAGGAAACATGTCACCTTTTAAACGCATTTCGATTTTTTTATTTCACACAATCCGGTAACGAATTATGATGTTCACCGCAAAACAACAACGCCTCCGGAGATTCGCTGTCACGGACTTATTTATTGAAATTTTTAATTGAAATTTTTTTCGAAGATTCTACAAATGTTATGCTGTAACGTGTATATGAAGTAAATAATCCAACGACTTTTTTTTGACTTTTAAAACCTTACTCCCCCTTAACAGGAAATCGAAGAGTAAGAAATGTAGCACTTAGCACTTCGAAACTAAATAAATTGCAAAATGGAGACAGATTTAATTTATTTTGGAATAAAGTACATAACTGCAACAAGTCAGCAAATGAATATCCGATTTTTAACTTATAAAACAATATTCAGATTTTTCTTTAATACCTACATATTAAATATGAACTAAAAATTAATGTTGTGCTTATTATAAAATTTCATCAAATGTTTTTACTAAAATAAATTCGCAAATTTATATAAAAACAAGTAAGAGTGTTAAATTCGGCTGGGCCGAATCTTTGATACCCTACATTTTCATTTTTCAATTTTCATTTTTTTTTATCATTTTTCCATTTTTCACTTTTCAATTTTCATCCTTCGTTTTTCATTTTTAGTTTTTCATTTTTAATTTCTCATTTTCCATTTTTCATTTTCCATTTTCCACTTTTCATTTTCCATTTTCCATTTTCGATTTTTCATTTTCCATTTTTCAATTTTCATTTTTCATTTTTCATTTTTCATTTTTATATTTTCATTTTTCATTTTCCATTTCTCATTTTCCATATTCCACTTTCCATTTTTCATTTTTTATTTTTAATTTTTAATTATTAATTTTTAATTTTTAATTTTTAATTTTTAATTTTTAATTTTTAATTTTTAATTTTTAATTTTTAATTTTTAATTTTTAATTTTTAATTTTTAATTTTTAATTTTTAATTTTTAATTTTTAATTTTTAATTTTTAATTTTTAATTTTTAATTTTTAATTTTTAATTTTTAATTTTTAATTTTTAATTTTTAATTTTTAATTTTTAATTTTTAATTTTTAATTTTTAATTTTTAATTTTTAATTTTTAATTTTTAATTTTTAATTTTTAATTTTTAATTTTTAATTTTTAATTTTTAATTTTTAATTTTTAATTTTTAATTTTTAATTTTTAATTTTTAATTTTTAATTTTTAATTTTTAATTTTTAATTTTTAATTTTTAATTTTTAATTTTTAATTTTTAATTTTTAATTTTTAATTTTTAATTTTTAATTTTTAATTTTTAATTTTTAATTTTTAATTTTTAATTTTTAATTTTTAATTTTTAATTTTTAATTTTTAATTTTTAATTTTTAATTTTTAATTTTTAATTTTTAATTTTTAATTTTTAATTTTTAATTTTTAATTTTTAATTTTTAATTTTTAATTTTTAATTTTTAATTTTTAATTTTTAATTTTTAATTTTTAATTTTTAATTTTTAATTTTTAATTTTTAATTTTTAATTTTTAATTTTTAATTTTTAATTTTTAATTTTTAATTTTTAATTTTTAATTTTTAATTTTTAATTTTTAATTTTTAATTTTTAATTTTTAATTTTTAATTTTTAATTTTTAATTTTTAATTTTTAATTTTTAATTTTTAATTTTTAATTTTTAATTTTTAATTTTTAATTTTTAATTTTTAATTTTTAATTTTTAATTTTTAATTTTTAATTTTTAATTTTTAATTTTTAATTTTTAATTTTTAATTTTTAATTTTTAATTTTTAATTTTTAATTTTTAATTTTTCATTTTCCATTTGCCATTTTTAATTTTATATTTTTCATTTTCCATTTTTCGTTTTCCATTATCCATTTGTATGTATATATTACATCCATTAATCAGTAGTCCAAAAATGATCACTATAGGACAACTCTTAGTCATAGGCCCCATATAGAGCTGCTTCCCGATCTTCACTTAAATCTATCAAAAAACAAAAATATTGCACTGATTCTTCTCAAATTTTGTTTGTATATATTTTTGCAAAATACAAGAGACTTTGCCAAACATGGTCAGGATCGGTCCATTTTTGGGCCTAGTCCCCATATAGATAAAGCATCCGATATGAACTTTTTCATATCTGCAGCCGAAAAAATTAATAAAAATCCAACTCAAATTTGGTTTATGCTTATTTTCTATATCCAGTTAGTTGGGCCTGAGAGATATGGTCTCTAAACGCATGGTATAGGGTATCGTATAGTCGGTCTAGACCGACTATAATTTTCTTACTTGTTAATTTTCCATTTTTAATTTTTCGTTTTCCGTTTTCCATTTTTCATTTTCCATTTTGCATTTTTCATTTCTCATTTTCCATTTTTAAAATTTCATTTTTCATTTTCCATTCTTAATTTTTCATTTTCCGTTTTCCATTTTCCATTTTCCGATTTTCAATTTTTCATTTTTTGTTTTCCATTTTTCATTTTCCATTTTCCATTTCTCATTTTTAATTTTTCACTTTTCATTTTTCATTTTTCAATTTTCAATTTTCATTTTTCATTTTCCATTTTTCATTTTCCACTTTCCATTTTTCATTTTCCATTTTTCATTTTTCATTTTCCATTTTTCATTTTCCATTTTTCATTTTTCATTTTCCGTTTTCCATTTTTCAGTTTCCATTTCTTATTTTTATTAATTTTTAATATTTAATTTTAATGATAAAAAATATGTGGTAAAACTTGCTTAGGCCAATGTGACACGTGCAGTATTAATATACACACAACTGTAATGACTTCAACAATACGAAGAATTACAACATATAAAACATATCTTAAGAAAAACAACAAAAACACTGAAAAATTTTATTTTTTCAAGAGTTTTTTCAAAGTTTCATTCATAGCTCGTGAGCCCTTTGACCGATTTGGACGATTTTAAATAACAACTCCTTTGGGATGTTAGTAAACGATTTTATATAAAAATGAACGGTCTAGCTTAGATATTGACGGCGTGATCGTGATTTCCACAGACAGACGGACAGACGGACAGACGGTCATCGGTAAATCAACTTCCCTTGTTATAAGGATCAAGAAAATATATTTTTTTTGGATCTCAGGAATTTATTTCGATACGCTACAAACGGAATGACAAACCTTTATATACCCTCTGCCACTGAGGTGTGGAGGGTATAACAATACCTGGGCATTTGAATATTTTATATTCTTTATTAGTATTCGTATTCGTATAAATTATCGTCAAATACTAGCGGGTTTTCGATCAATCTAATTTCGCAGCTTATGGCGCTTTTTGAAGTACTCTTTTGCGCTTTTTATTATAAAAAAGTTCGCAGTGCTGGTATTTTGTGCTTACAGACAATTTTGAAACTTCAAACTTATATCGAAAGTACTAAACTATTGCACATAATGGAAACAATATGAAATATTTCATTTAAATCGTGCTGTTTTAAACGTAGTGGAAATATGCTGTTAGGGATTTAGAATATATTTTAAATGGCACAACAGCTCTAGCTAGTCTGGCAACATAGTTTTGCAGTACACTGCAGATACAGGTACAGATACAGGTTCTTGAAAACCACGCAAACCCACAGAAAGACAACAAGTTTAATAGTAATCTATACTAGCAAATGTATAACTTTAACCCATAAACATTTTTCTAGATCTAAGGTAGTTCGTTATTTATCCGATAAGTTTATTTTTATTGCGTTTTTTTTTCAACATAAATTTTTTTCTTTAATTTTATTTGTATTTGTTTTTGAAGTCTACATACTTAACGTTAGCTTTTTAAGGTTAAAGCCGTACACAACGTTAAAACATTCTTTGTACGCCATAATGTTTATATCAACACATAATCAACAAAATCACAGAAAAACAAAGCTAAAACAAAACGAATTTATATAAACAAGTATGAAATTTATAGTCATTCTATGCCGACTCTGCGATAGGCTACGCAACTATTTTGAACATCACAATGAAATCTGAAAATGGCCATTCTGGATGACTTCTTTAATTGACTGAAAATAACATTGAATTTCTGTCATTTTGTATATTGAAAGAATTTGTGTTAAAGTGGAAATCGCATTAGATTTATATTGAATGATTAGGTTCAAAGAGTATTTTAGTGAATCAAAAATGGTAAACTTAAAACTACTCGTATTATAATATATCTTTTGTTTTTTGTTTATTTTTTGTTGAGTGATAGAAATGCAGAGTAGGTCTTATTTTGAGAGCGCACAGGAGAGTAACTGACCCTAAAAGCTTTCCAAAAGGAAAGTATGAATTTTAAATATCGTACCATATTAGATTGCAGTTCTGACCTCAAGGCAGATAACTAATTCAAACAGCTATTTTGTATTTATTTATTTTATTTACTTATCTATTTATTTTTCATTTCCTGTACAACAAGATTTAATCTTATATTTAAAGTATAGGAATACAATATTCAAAAAATAACATTAAGGCAAACATATAGTATAACAATTAATATAAACAACACATAAATTATTTAAGCTTGTTAAAAAATTTTAAATATTAATTTAAAACTATTCATTCAAATATTAAAAATGTGTTCTCTTTCATAATTTTTTTGATAAATAAAGAAAAAAGTGTTTAAATGTGAATAGTAAAATATCTATCTAACATTATAATCTATAATATTAATAGGCTAGGCGATTTCTTGTGACCGATGTTTTGTTCCACCGTTTTATCCCGACTTTGACCAAACGTTTATTATTTCAAAGGTACTTCTTTTTAGCCGTTTTGCAGATTTACAGATTTTTAAATTTTTTCCTTTATTTTGAGTAAATTGCATTTAAAGTTGCTACTAACACATACATAGAATTACACATATGCTATGTGTGTTTTATTAAATTTGTTAATGTATTTGTTAATGAATTTGTTATCTTCATTCACAATAATAATAAACCATAAAAGTGTTGGTTTGTGAATTGGCTAAGTTGAAAATAAAGCTGCCTAGAAATTGAATTTCGAGCGCTGGAATCTGCTAGTAAAATTAAAAACGTCTATTGTCAGAATCCAATTTATTTTTTTTTTAATTTGACCTTTTTTCCACCTTCATTTAGATTTTAATTATCTCTTTTTATGATGCAATCAGGACCTAGTGGATCTTAAAGTAAGAAATTGTAAATGAATTCGTTTCCCATAAACAACTGTATCACAGTTACTTATTCATTGGGTAGATACCAACTAGAATTGGTCGATACATATCTTGATCTTGATATAGACTTACTTTTGTACCCCACATAACCTTGACAGTCAATAAGGCCAGAAGAGCTTTCGATTTCATTAAACATTGCACCAAAAAATTTGTCGATCGCTATACTACTGTAAAGCTCGTATCAGGCGTAGAATAAGATGTCAGATATGAAGATGCCAAAAACTACTTTCCAAAATATATTAAAATAAAATTATAAAACATTTTCATTCTTCCAACCTATAAAAGAAAATTTAAGAAGAGAAAGAAATTTGCTTGACTTTTTTGCGGAATTAAATAATCTGATAAAACTTTTGACACTGAAAATTTAAAGGGAAGAAGAAGATAGAAATAAACCAAATATTTTCATTGAATGTTTCGGAAAAATTGTACCTGATTTTGATGGTACTGCAATTCCAGTAAAACAATGGTTTAATAATTTTGATAAGAATGCAGAAGCATATCGAGGGCTTATACATATATTAAAAAAGTGATATCTGCATCAATTATTATTTTAAAGAGAGCATGTAAAACCAATTTATTAATAAGATCTTCTTTGAAGGAAGTGTTAATGGATGAGTTCCATTAAATTTTAAGTAGTGCAGAGGTACACAAACAATTATCTCATCGTAAGATGATAACATGTGAATCGTTCCACGAATGTGTTTTGCACATGAGACAACTGACTGCAGCAGGTAATATCGAAGATGTTTCAATTATAGGATACATTGATGACGGGTTACGAATAAGAAGTGAATTGAAATATCCTTTTTACAACGCCAAGTCATTTAAAGAGCTACGTGAACAATACTCGATTTATGAACGTATAAAACCTTACGAACTAGCAAACAGAAATAAAGCAGAAAATAAGCAGTTTTAAATAAAACATTTTGACTACAACTGGTGTTGCTCGTGGTAACGGTCAGATAGAAGGAGTTAACCGTACGATAATCTCCATTATTGAAAAGCTGTCATCAGATGATACATCAAAATGGTATAAATATGTTGGTCAGGTGCAGAAGGCTATAAATTCATGTCTTCACAGTACATCAAAATCGTCTCCATTTGAAATTATGTTTGGTGTTAGGATGAACTCCGATGTCAGCGATAATATTCTAAATTTACTTCAAGAATATCTAATTAACAGCTTTCACACAGAAAGGGAGAGTCTACGCGCAGAAGTAAAACAACAAATTATTAAAACTCAGCAACAGTACAAGAATAATTTCGAAAAAAAAATGTAAAAACAAAGTGACTATCAAGTTGGTGATCTGGTTGCTATAAAACATAAACAGTTTGTAGCTGGTAAGAAACTTGCCAGTGAATTTTTGGGACCCTACAGGGTCACTAAGGTAAAGAGAAATAACAGATATGATGTGGAGAAGGTTGGAGTTACTGATGGGCCATACAGAATGAATATGAAGTTGTGGAGATTTGCCGAAACAAACAACGATTTATTGTCATCTGGGTCAGATGAGGAGTAGGATGACCGAATGTAAAGCTAGTACCAGGCGTAGAATAAGATATCATATATCAAGTTGCCAAAAGCTACTTTTCAAAATATATTCCAACAAGGAGGGCGGCTCTATATACAGAAGTCAGTTGAAGCAGTCGGTCGAAAAGCTGTAATATTCTACTTTGAATTTGAAATTAAAAAACTAAATGACAACTTAACTTATTTTAAAAATCAAACAAAAAATATTAAAATAATATGATAAAAAATTTTCATTTTTACAATACTATAAAGTTGTATTCTGCTCTAGTAAGATCGATTCTGGAATATAGCTTTATAATTTGGGATCCCTTTTATAAAATGTATCAGCAACGTATTGAATCTATTCAGCACCAATTTATACTTTTTTTTGTGTGGATTGCCCTGCTCTCCGTTTGCCATCTTACACGAACAGGCTTGCGTTAATAAAATTTCCTATATTAAAAAGTTGTTATAAGTTGCTATAAGTTTCGTTTATGATCAATCTAATTCAAGTTGAAGTCAACCCGGAATTTCTTTTAAATAAAATTTTTTTTTAAAATTCATCAACATTTTGTAAGGCATTTTGAGCGATTAATGCCATTTTCTTTTCTGACAAAAAAATTTCGCATTTTATTTGCACTTTTTTCAAAAAGTGTATTTTTTATATATTCTAACTAAGAGTAACCTAATTTTATACATCAATCGAAAGGTCTCAAAGTGCTGTGTTCATAAAATGTAAAAAAATTTGATTATTATCCTCTGAAGTCATGGGGTGAGAATATTCAAAAAAGGGGAACAATGTGGAAATATTCTCACACTATGACCTGAAAGTAGTCAATGTCTACAATTTTTTGCGGTTTACGAGCGCTCGACTTTGAGACCTTTCGATTGATGTATAAAATAAGGTTGCTCTTAGTTTAGAATATATAAAAAATACACTTTTCGAAAAAAGTGCAAATAAAATGCGACATTTTTTGTCAGAAAAGAAAACGGTATAAATGTTAAGTTTTTTTTCTATCAAACTATGCTCTTGCAGATACATTCATGAGAATTTTTTACGATTTTAACAACTTTGATCATTATACAGATCATTTTTGCCACAAAATGTAATAAAACATCAAACAATAATGTACTGAAACTCATAATTAATATTATAAAATTAGTTTGTAACTTCACTTTTTTCTAATAATCTGTAAGGATTGATCCATTAGCTAATTAAAAAAAAGAGTCGTAGTTAATACATTTATGATGGGATTCAAAATAAAAATGGTTTCAATAAAAGGATTTCAAAAAAACCGAGGAAAATAATTTTGTCATGGGATTTCAAACTAAAGACAATGCCCAAAAAAATTTAAATCATATTTAAATCATAATATCCGGAAAATATGTTCAATAATTTTGGCCAGTTTTAAGGTCAAATACAAATTTGTGTGACGGCCAGTTCACACACCAAATTTCTTGTTCAAATTTCACAAATAGTTTACACGATCACATAGACGGATTCGCAAAGACGTTCTGATTCGATCAAACTAATTTCAAAAAAAGTGTAGGGTAAAAATTAAAAAAAAAAAATAATAATCGCAATAAGACCAGACGAAAACACAAAAGAGCAAAAAGCCTGCATTGAAAACAAAAACACAAACTTTGCTTCTTTAGTAGTTAATATGCAGTGATAGTGTGTAGATCGTTTAATTTCGTAAACAAAAAATTGAGAACCGAAGAGCAAAAGCAAAAACTATTAATAAGTTGAAATTCAAGTATACAGTCTACTTAAAGTTGTGCAATTAAAAAAAAACAATTTAACACATAAAGTTCCTAAAAACATGGATCAAAAACATGCTATGCTTTATCCAGATACCAGCTCAATACCTGTAGATCAACGAAGTTCAGCTGCTGCTGCTATTGGTCTGCCCATAGAAGCACCACCCTCCTATGATGTAGCTACCAGAGACCCAACCACAAAAAACACAAACATGGGTTGGACACCCAGTGCTCCAGATACACATTTTCCCACTGCCTCACATTATAGTCCTCAAATGAATCATCATCATTTACCGGTTATAGTAGAACAACCAAATTTTCCATTGCCAACGAATCAACAGTCGACAACCAGTGTTAGCCAAAATCAGCCACAACATCAACAACAATATCAAATTGACGGTGTGGCAATTACAGGTGAGCAAAAGTCTATTGCCTATTTCTTCAAGTTGTTACAACAAATATTATGCAATAATTTGCTGGTATTTAAATATCACTAAGCGTACTAAGTAAAACTAATAAAAAAATTTTGCTTTAAAAGTACGCTTTATTGTTTATGTTTGTATATTTTTAACTGTTTGCCTGGCTAAAGTTCGTCAAGCGCGACTTATGTATATACAAAAATATTAGGGGTACAACTTTTGAACAATTTTTGAAAATTCCAATCGGCCCTGATTACTATTTGAGGTTGCAAAAAAACAGGATCCGTACATACCAGTTATCCACAAAATTTAAACTTAAAAACTCAGTAAATCTTTATTAATCACTTATTGCACTGAGAAGGTCGCTAGAGAAACAGACTGCCTTTTATCCTCCTCGCCGAATAATTTCACCATTTTAATCAAATTCCGGTCATTAGCCGTTGTAATAGTGTAAATTTTGGGTGTCATAAAATGCGTTTTATTTTCTGACGGGAGGAATAAAACTCCTCTCTCTTTTTGAGTGTTTCATCTGACCTTTTATTTTTACGTTGATGGAGTTTCTTTTAAGTCATAAAATAATTGTTATAAAAGAAATTTTAACGCTCGCTGTTAAAAGTCATATACTTGGGCCTCATTTTCACTATGTCATATTCAATAACAGTAAATTATTGCCTCAACTGACATCTCCTACTTTTCTATCAATTACGTTTACATGACATCTTCGTAACTACCAAAAAAGATCCGGCTGTCAAAATTAAATAATGAAAGCCATCACTCTTGACACTTTTAATTATTGTGCCGAATTTTTTACAAATATATTTTATTGTCTGGGAGTATCATGAGTTTTTTATGTGAACGAATCAGCAAGTCATCAATGAATCTGACATGTCGCCTATCATGCGGGGGTCGTGGGTTCGATTCTCACCAGAGGCTTTGGTCTGTCGCTGCAAAAAAACTAGCCAAATCCGGCTTATCCCTGACCCCAAAAACTTAGAATCTGCAGACAAGCCACTCGGCTTCGCGGAACTAGTTTTTTTTATACTTACTTATATCTTGAATGTTTGTTTTCATTGTTACCGGTTTTTAATGCAGTATTGAAGCCATTTCCATGAAACCCATTACATATAAAGGGTCCGCCATCTAACGTTTTTTTTTCAACTAGTGCTTATTTCGTGAATGGTAACACTTAGCTCATGTCTGATTTGACAGATAATTAGTTTTATCCTTCCGCTGAACGAATATGGTTGTGTATGCGCTTGAACAACGCTGGGAAATATTGCGACATTACTTTGAAAATCATGGTAATGTTGCAGAATGTGTGCGAAAATTGCGTACGGATTTTGGAAGAAGAGAAGCACCGTCAGCTCCGTATGTTCGTTATCTTGTGAAAAAAATTGAAAGAAACTGGCATCCTCATCGATAAACCAAAGCGTTTAAAGCCAAAAACAGTGCATACACCCGAAATATTTCTGCTGTGGCAGAAAGTGTGCGTGAAGCGCCTTCAACATCAATTCACCGTCGTTCTCAAGAATTGAACATTTCGGAGGCATCATTGAGACGAATTTTGCATAAAGACCTTGGTATGACGCCATACAAAGTCCAATTGGTTCAGGAGTTGAAGCTAACTGATCATCCGATGCGTTTTCGCTTCGCTAATTGGTCCTGCGATCGACTTACAGAAGATGCCGATTTTGCCAAAAAAAATCATCTTTTCAGATGAAGCTCATTTTGATCTTGGCGGGTATGTAAACAAGTAAAATTGTCGCATTTGGGGCACAGAAAACCCGCACGCATACATTGAAAAGCCGATACACCCAAAACGAGTCACCGTTTGGTGCGGATTTTGGTCCAGAGGCATAAACCCATTACATACATATATGTATAAAAATCATGAAATGTATTTTTATTGATTTTTTTAGAAGTTACTATTCTTTTTGACTCACATTAACAAAATTTGTATAGAAAAGTAACTCAAAATATTATTATTATTCCAAAAACTTGCCCTACATATTTCTAATAAAGTCGGAAAAGAAGTTTTTTTTTTACAAAAATATATTTTAAAAAATGAGTATTTACAAATGAAAGATTATTTTACATCTAAGAAGACGCCAGAACAAAAATGAACAGAAATGAAAAGTTGAAACAATAACTTGTTATTTGTTACTGGTCTGGTTGGTGGTTCTTGTGTTAAGTTATAAATCAATATGCTTTGATTTTAGGCAAAACTTTGTGGATTAAGTATTCTTTAATTTACAATTACATGTTTATTATTTTTTCGTATTCATTTTTAAAACTTATTTTTAACATATCTTCTTTATTTTCAAAATTTGTAGTTCAACCGACACCAACAACTCTTATATCAAAACTTGGTCCAAATCCTTCAACAGTAACATGTCCCGCCTGTGGAGCTTGTAAAACTACACGTATGAGTTATACACCAAATTCGAGAACACATTTATGCGGTCTTATTCTCTGTTTAGTGGGGTAAATAAAATATATACGACTGAAAAAAAAAAAACTATTTTGTTTGTTTATTTTTGTAGATGGTGCTGTTGTGCTTGCATTGTACCATATTGTATGAATAGTTGCCGCACCGGTAATCACTATTGTGCCAAATGTAATGCATTTTTGGGTGCTTATAATCCAAGACCACATCTTAGATGAAGCATAGACTAAAATGAAAAAAAAAAAACAAAAATTAAGGGGTTTTTGATAACAAAACAAGAAACAACATTTATCAAAGGCGATGGGAACAAATATTTTGTTGTTCTTTAGAGATAACTTTATTAACATTTATCTTATGACTGTGTATACATAAATTTATTTTTTGTTTTTAATTTTTAAGATAAAGATATGAATTTTTCTCAATTGTTATATAAGTTTTTTTTAAGATACCAGAGATATAAATATTAATTTTAATATAAAACAAAAAAGTTTTATCATTGTTAACAAAAACTGACGTAAATTCTAGAGTTTTTACACTCACAAAAATTTTGTTATTTATTCAACTTTAATTTTTTTCTGTCATAATTAAAACCTAGATTTACATTAGGTATAATCCAAACTGGGGCAAGGCATATATTTTATCAACTAAGAAAATAGGGTATAACAAAATTGGAAATCACCAATTTTTTATTGTGTATGGTAGATCTATAATATTAATAGGCTAGGCGATTTCTTGTGACTGATGTTTTGTTCTTTCGTTTCATTCCGATTTTGACCAAACGTATTTTATTTCTTTTTAGCGGATTTGCAGATTTACAAATTTTAAATTTTTTTCCTTTATTTTAAGTAAATTGCATTTAAAGTTGCTACTAACACATACATACAATTATACAATGCTATGTGTGTGTTTATTAAATTTGTTAATGGGTTTGTAATAAAAATGAGTTTGTTTTTTGTGTTGATTTGTGAATTGGCTATAATTGATTAGCATACTTTTAGGGTCCTTACTTAATGAAAAAACAAAATTTCCTAGAATTTGCGCTCGAATTTCGAGGGCTGGAATCTGCTAGTTAATATAAAGCTTCTTTATATTTTAAGATTTAAAGTAACACGTTTCCAGTTAATTAAAGCAACAGGTGCCTTTTTAGAGTTACAGAACTTTAAATTAATAAAAAGCTAAGAAAACAAGTAAGAAAATTATAGTCGGTGTAGACCGATACCCTATACCATGCTTTTAGACACCCTATCTCTCAGGCTACTTACTGGATATAAAAAAGGCATAAACCAAATTTGAGTGGGATTTTTTTTAATTTTTTTGGCTGCAGATATGAAAAAGTTCATATCGGATGCTATATCTATATGGGGACTAGGCCCAAAAATGGACCGATCCTGACCATGTTTGGTAAGGTCTCTTGTATTTTGCAAAAATATATACAAACAAAATTTGAGAAGAATCAGTGCAATATTTTTGTTTTTTGATAGATTTAAGTGAAGATCGGGAAGCAGCTCTCTATGGGGCCTATGACTAAGAGTTGTCCCATAGGGATCATTTTTGGACTACTGATTAATGGATGTTATTATTACATACAGACCCATTTTGACTAAGATCTATATGATAATTTGGATCTTATGGCAATTTAAGTCGATGTCATAGTGGTCATTTGTATGGGGGCTAGGTCTGAACATGGACCGATTCTCACCAATTTAAACAGCGTTCATCCTATGGCCTATAAAAGCTTATATACCAAATTTGATCAAAATATATTCATATTTGCGACCTGCAGTTTGATTACAAGCTTTACATGGACACACAGACGGACGGACGGACGGACGGACATCGCTAAATCGAATCAGATAGTGATTCTGATTCGATCGGTATAATAAAAGATGGGTCTATAAATATTTATACCCTATACCACTATGTGGTTTGGGTATAATGACTTTGTGCTGCTGTTTGTAACTACCAAAAATATATGACCTAGACCCATCTTTTATTATACCGATCGAATCAGAATCACTATCTGTTTCGATTTAACGATGTCCGTCCGTCCGTCCATCCGTCCGAGCGTCTGTGTGTCCATGTAAAGTTATAATCAAACTGCAGGTCGCAAATATGAATACATTTCGATGAAATTTGGTATATAAGCTTTTATCGGCCGTAGGATGAACGCTGTTGAAATTGGTGACAATCGGTCTATGTTCAGACCTAGCCCCCATACAAATGACCCCTATGAAATCAACATAAATTGCCATAAGATCCAAATTATCGTATAAATCTTAGTCAAATTGGGTTTGTATGTGTTTATTACATCCATTAATCAGTAGTCCAAAAATGATACCTATGGGACAAGTCTTAGTCATAGGACAAGTCTTAGTTATAGGTCCCATAAAGAGCTACTTCCCGATATTCACCTAAATCTATCAAAAAACAAAAATATTGCACTGATTCTTCTCAAATTTTGTTTTTGAGAATGGTGTGATTCTTAAGCTGTTGTCTCAAATAATCCCATAAATTTTCAATTGGATTAATACCAGGAGGTGTTTCCATAACTTGCGGACAGTTGTACATAAGCCAGGATCAACATTGTAAGCTTTGGAGTTGGTGTCTTGGTAAAATAAGCAATGTTTCTAAATTTTCAAATTTATAGCGCTTCGTTGCATTTTCCATATGTAGGGCTTTCCCTCCGATCCGTAAATAAAACCTTTTCACAGAACGGAAAATCGCGTAGTTTGTGGTCTTTAGGGAACTGCAAACGCTTTTTATACCCTATACCACTATGTGGTTTGGGTATAATGACTTTGTGCTGCTGTTTGTAACTACCAAAAATATTTGACCTAGACCCATCTTTTATTATACCGATCGACTCAGAATCACTTTCTGAATCGATTTAGCGATGTCCGTCCGTCCTTGTAAACTTTGTAATCAAACTACATGTCGCAAATATGAATATATTTTGATGAAATTTGGTACATAATCGGTCCATGTTCAGACCTAGTCCCCATACAAATGACCCCTTTTAAATCGACATTAATTGCCATAAGATCCAAACTATCACATAGATCTTAGTCGAATTGGGTTTGTATGTGTTTATTGTATCCATTAATCAGTAGTCCAAAAAAAAAATCCCTATAGGACAATTCGTAGTCAAAGGCCCCATATAGAGCTGCTTCCCGATCTTCACTTAAATCTATCAAAAAACAAATATATTCCACAGATTTTTCTCAAATTTGATTTGTGTATATTTTTTCAAAATATGAGTGACTGTACCAAATATGGTCAAGATCGGTCCATTTTTCGACCTAGTCTCCATATAAATATAGCACCCGATATGAACTTTTTCATATCTGCAGCCAAAAAAATTAATAACAATGCCACTCAAATTTGGTTTATGCTTATTTTCTACATCCAATTAGTTGGACCGAAGAGATAGGGTCTCTAAACCATGGTATAGGTTATCGTATAGTCGGTCTAGACCGACTATAATTTCTTACTTGTTTCTTATTAGCCTTACGTGTTAATGTTTTTTTCTTTACATATTCTTCCTCCCAAAGAAGAATATTTCTGATGGTGGAAACACTTTCCATCTTTGGAGAAAAGGGTTATTTTTTATTTTTATTACCAAATACCGCTCACCCGCTCCAGAAAATATTTCAGTTCATGCTTTTTTACCTGCTCGCAAAATCTTGAAATTTTTTATTGCGTTGAACGATATTATGAACGGTGGAATGACTTATGTCCTTTCTGGTGGCTTATTATAAACTTACGAATGCCTATTGAAGGTTGTTCCCATTGTGGGTCCATTTTAAAAACTTAAATCACGGTTCACTTCAGTTTGTACATTTTCTAAATAGATGATATAAAATGACCTAGTTTAAACAATTTGTCGATTTATAATTTTTAAATAATTTTTTTAAAAATGAAAATAGACTTTGTCCCAGTTTTAACTATACCTACTATATATATTTCTGTTTATTTTAATTAATATTTTGTTACTCAACATGTTTCATCCATCAAGGTGCTGCCGTACGAAGTGCCATAATTGGTAGTGTTGTTATATGGGTGGGTGTTTTTTAACACAATTCTTTTCACTAATCAATAATGTTGGCAGCCGAATAATATATTTGGTAATGGTAACGGATAGTTTTATAAATATATCCAAGAGCTTGTATATTCAAAGAATCATTTGAAACTAATTTATAATCAGTATTAAGTTACTACATTGGCGTAGCTAGACAATTTTATAATATTTTCTTACTAAGAAAATAAATTATAAAAAAACAAGTAAGAAAATTACAGTCGGTCTAGACCGACTATACATACGATACCCTATACCATGGTTTAGAGACCCTATCTCTTCGGTCCAACTAATTGGATGTAGAAAATAAGCATAAACCAAATTTGAGTGGCATTGTTATTAATCTTTTTGACTGCAGATATGAAAAAGTTCATATCGGAAGCTATATTTATATGGGGACTAGGTCAAAAATGGACCTATCCTAACCATATTTAGTAAAGTCACTTATGTTTTTAAAAAACCAAATTTGAGAAAAATCTGTGAAATATTTTTGTTTTTATAATGACTTTGTGCTGTTTGTAACTACCAAATATATTTGACCATCTTTTAATATACCGATGTCACTGCAAACATTGTAATTAAACTACAGGTCGCAAATATGAATATATTTTGATGAAATTTGGTACATAAGCTTTTATCGACCATAGGATGAACGCTATTGAAATTGGTGAAAATCGGTCCATGCTCAGACCTAGTCCCCATACAAATGACCCCTACGAAATCGACATGAAAATATATATAAAACAAGTAAGAAAATTATAGTCGGTCTAGACCGACTATACGATACCCTATACCATGCGTTTAGAAACCCTATCTCTTAGGCCCAACTAACTGGACATTGAAAATAAGCAAAAACCAAATTTGAGTGGGATTTTTATTAATTTTTTTGGCTGCAGATATGAAAAAGTTCATATCGGATGCTATATCTATAAAGGGACTAGGTCCAAAAATGGCGATCCTGATCATGTTTGGTAAAGTCTCTTGTATTTTGCAAAAATATGTACAAACAAAATTTGAGAAGAATCAGTGCAATATTTTTGTTTTTTAATAGATTTAAGTGAAGATCGGGAAGCAGCTCTATATGGGGTCAAAGGGATCATTTTTGGACTACTCATTAGTGGATGTAATGAACGCATACACACCCAATTTGAGTAAGATCTATATGACAATTTGGATCTTATGGCAATTTATGTCGATTTCATATGGGTAATTTGTATGGGGGCTAGGTCTGAACATGGACCGATTCCCACCAATTTCAATAGCGTTCATCCCGTGGCCGATAAAAGCTTATATACCAAATTTCATCAAAATATATTCATATTTGCGACCTGCAGTTTGATTACAAGCTTTACATGGACACACAGACGGACGGACGGACGGACGGACGGACATTGTTAAATCAACTCAGAAAGTGATTCTAATTCGATCGGTATAATTAAAGATGGGTCTAGGTCAAATATTTTTGGTTGTTACAAACAGCAGCACAAAGTCATTATACCCAAACCACATAGTGGTATAGGGTATAAAAATATATATAAACCAAACTTGTTCTTTGATAACAAGATTTACATGGACGCACAGACGGACGGATGGACGGACGGACGGATAGACGGACGGACGGGCATCGCCTTAGAAAGTGATTCTGATTGATAGCCTCCACCTGCATCTTAAACTCAATATTACAACCAATATTGGGTACGGCTACCACTTTAAAACTGTTGTCGGTACTGGAATTTAAATTTCGAATACCAATTAAATTTAAAGTTAATTGCTTTTTTTGTTGGCCATTTTTATACCCTATACCACTATGTCGTCCGTCCGTCCGTCCGTCCGTCTGTTTGTCCATGCAAACATTGTAATCAAACTGCAGGTCGCAAATATGAATATGTTTTGACGAAATTTGGTATATAAGCTTTCATCGGCCATGGGATGAACGCCATTGAAATTAGTGAGAATCGGTCCATGTTTAGACCTAGCCCCCATACAAATGACCCCTATAAAATTGACATAAAATGCCCTAAAATCCAAATTGTCGTATAGCTCTTAGTCAAATTGGGTTTGTATGTGTTTATTACATCCATAAATGAATAGTCCAAAAACGGTCCCTATGGGACAACCCTTGGTATAGGCCCCATATAGAGCTGCTTCCCGATCTTCACTTTAATCTATCAAAAAACAAAAATATTGCACTGATTCATCTCAAATTTTTTTTGTATATATTTTCGCAAAATACAAGAGACTTTACCAATCATGGTCAGGATCGGTCCATTTTTGGACCTAGTCCCCATAGAGACATAGCATCCGATATGAACTTTTTCATATCTGCAGCCAAAAAAATTAATAAAAATGCCGCTCAAATTTGGTTTATGCTTATTTTCTATATCCAGTTAGTTGGGCCTAAGAGACAGGGTCTCTAAACGCATGATATAGGGTATCGTATAGTCGGTCTTGACCGATTATAATTTTCTCACTTGTCTATTATAATTCCTTGTTATAAAAATCAACGATTGTGTCTTCTATGAAAGAATTCGTCGTTACTATTTGAAAAATGGCATTATTTTCTTTTACTTGAGTAGAAAACCCCTAATGAAATTCATTATATAACGCAGGCAGCGTTATAACACCCAAAGTTTGATCCCTATAAGAAAGTTTTGATAATTCATGATAATTCAAAAAAAAAATTTCCAGATATTAATATTAAAAAAAAAACTAATTTTAAAATATTTTTATCTGAATTAGCTATGTAGTAATTTTTAATTTTTCATTTTTTATTTTTCGTTTTTCAATTTTCATTTTTCATTTTCCATTTCTCATTTTCAATTTTTATTTTTAAATTTTCATTTTCCATTTTTAATTTTTATTTTTAAGTTTTTAATTTATAAATTTTCGTTTTCCATTTTTCATTTTTCAATTTTCATTTCTCATTTTCCATTTTCCATTTTTCGTTTCACTTTTAGTTTTTCATTTTTCATTTTCCATTTTTATACCCTATACCACTATGTGGTTTGGGTATAAAGACTTTGTGCTACTGTTTGTAACAACCAAAAATATTTGACCTACACCCATCTTTAATTATACCGATCGAATAGAATCACTATCTGATTCGGTTAAACGATGTCCGTCCGTCCGTCCGTCCGTCCGTCTGTGTGTCCATGTAAAGCTTGTAATCAAACTGCAGGTCGCAAATATGAATATATTTTGATGAAATTTTGGATGAATGCTATTGAAATTGGTGAGAATCGGTCCATGTTCAGACCTAGCCCCCATACAAATGACCCCTATGAAATCAACATATATTGCCATAAGATCCAAATTATCATACAAATCTTAGTCAAATTGGGTTTGTATGTATACTAGAGTGACCGCAACTTATATGGGGCAAAAAAAATGTCGGAATCTTGTTTGTCTTAACCCCACAAAACGAATCCCCTTTCCAGATATTGGGATAGCCAAAATTTGAGCCCGATTAAACGACGTTAACACGTGGCGCTCGTCGCTCAAAATTTGAAAAAAACTAATTTTTTGGCCAAAAAGTTGACGTATTAAGCCATAACTCGAGAACGGTAAATAATAAAAACACGCACGATATCACAAAAGATAGCCTATTTTGTTCTTCAAAATTTATGTTATGAACAAAATTGTTGTAACTCTGATTCAAACCGAGTTATGGCAGCCTTTAGCTCCGAAAACGTGACCTGGTGCCACCAGGAGCATATATTATGTTATTATGTGATAAATTTTTAATTTTAATTAATTTATTTAATTTTTATTTTATTTTTGTTTTTATTTTATTTTTATTTTTAATTAATTTATTTAATTTTTATTTTATTTTTATTTTTATTTAAATATATAGAAATCAATTTACCTAGACTCTGAAATGGCATCCACAACAGGTGTACAAAGCCGGTCCAAGGATAAAATATTTCTTGTTAGCTTTCCCATTCACCAGATCACAGGTTGTAAACTACCCTCAAATCGACAAGTTTTGTGTGCTTTATTTTATAATTTACGTACTGTAAAATCAACTCTAAGAGAATCAGCAAAACTTACTATACGAGAGGTGTTAATTTTTTGGCAGAAAGTTCGATTCCCGGCTAAAGATGAGCAAAATGCAATAACAAAGCTTGAAAAACTTCACGTCGAGTGGAGAATTCTTCAAAAAGACAGGAAGAAAACATCGGAAACGATCAAAAACAAATTTAAACAGTTTGTTGAAAAGTTAGACGATATTTTTGATATTGCTCGACAAGATGCCTTGACTCTGATGAAATCGGAAGTAGATAAGGCTTTTCTCGTGAAACAGAGGCAGAAGGGCCGTTCAGGTTGCATGTCTGGAGTAGATCGCAAGTTATTTAGAGCTGAAGAAATCAAGGCGCAAAAGGAACTTGAAAGAATTAACCGACAAATCCAAGAAGAATATTTTGATATTGGTGGGTTTTTTATATTATTATTCCAATTTATTATTATTATTTTCTTGATGCTTCTTAGGGACGGATGATGAGTACAATTTCGGAGAAGAAGAAGACACTCAAGAGCACATCATCTACCAGGAGCTTGAAAACTTGGAGGCAATGGACATCCCTGAAGAAGCTGCAGAAGATCTACGTCCACCTGATAGAAAAAGGATGAAAGTTTCGTATGCAAGAGGCGTTCACGAGATTTTAAACATGAAATTGTCAATTTTGTTAGATCGGTGTAAGGTATCCGACAGAAATGCCACGAGAATTTTAATAGCTACACTAGAGGCACTTAACCTTGACCCTCTTAAGTACAAAGTCTCCAAAACTTTATTACATACTAGAAGGAAAATGTTCAGAGAACAGTATACTAACATTAAAAAATTGTCAAAACATTAAAAGTAGTAAATGATATGGCTGAGCGTGGTATTAAATTAATAACTGACTTCAACGACCTTCTGGCAAAAGATGAAGAACAAAAGCAATATGTCCTGCAAGTTGTAAGCAAATGCCGAGCATTGTATCCCGACGTTTCAAAAAGTACTTTAACAAAAGCTCTAGAATAAATTGGATAACTATGTAATATTATCGAATATATCCCTGATTTTTATATATTTCAATAATAATAATAATAAAAATGTTCTTGAATTTAACTGTATTACTTGTGTTTTTAATTACATTTCTACTTTAAACTCAAAACTATACCAAAAAAATTAAAAATTTATCACATAATACCATAATATAATAATATATGAAGTATGCTCCTGGTGGCACTAGGTCACGTTTTCGGAGCTAAAGGCTGCCGTAACTCGGTTTGATTCAGAGTTACATCAATTTTGTTTATAACATAAATTTTGAAGAACAAAATAAGCTATCTTTTGTGATATCGTGCGTGTTTTTATTATTTACCGTTCTCAAGTTATGGCTCAATACGTCAATTTTTTGGCCAAAAAATTCGTTTTTTTCAAATTTTGAGCGACGAGCGCCACGTGTTAACGTCGTTTAATCGGGCTCAAATTTTGGCTATCCCAATATCTGGAAAGGGGATTCGTTTTGTGGGGTTAAGACGAACAAGATTCCGACATTGATTTTTTGCGGTCACTCTAATGTATACATTACATCCATTAATCAGTAGTCCAAAAATGATCCCTATTGGATAACTCTTAGTCATAGGCCCCATATAGAGCTGCTTCCCGATTTTCACTTAAATGTATCAAAAAAACAAAAATATTGCACTAATTCTTCTCAAATTTTGTTTGTATATATTTTTGCAAAATACAAGAGACTTTACCAAACATGGTCAGGATCGGTCCATTTTTGGGCCTAGTCCCCATATAGATATAACACCCGATATGAACTTATTCATATCTGCAGCCGAAAAAATTAATAAAAATCCCACTCAAATTCGGTTTATGCTCATTTTTTATATCCAGTTAGTTGGGCCTGAGCGATAGGGTCCCTAAACGCATGGTATAGGGTATCATATAGTCGGTCTCGACCGACTATAATTTTCTTACTTGTTAATTTTTAATTTTTAATTTTTAATTTTTAAATTTTTTTTTTAATTTTTAATTTTTAATTTTTAATTTTTAATTTTTAATTTTTAATTTTTAATTTTTAATTTTTAATTTTTAATTTTTAATTTTTAATTTTTAATTTTTAATTTTTAATTTTTAATTTTTAATTTTTAATTTTTAATTTTTAATTTTTAATTTTTAATTTTTAATTTTTAATTTTTAATTTTTAATTTTTAATTTTTAATTTTTAATTTTTAATTTTTAATTTTTAATTTTTAATTTTTAATTTTTAATTTTTAATTTTTAATTTTTAATTTTTAATTTTTAATTTTTAATTTTTAATTTTTAATTTTTAATTTTTAATTTTTAATTTTTAATTTTTAATTTTTAATTTTTAATTTTTAATTTTTAATTTTTAATTTTTAATTTTTAATTTTTAATTTTTAATTTTTAATTTTTAATTTTTAATTTTTAATTTTTAATTTTTAATTTTTAATTTTTAATTTTTAATTTTTAATTTTTAATTTTTAATTTTTAATTTTTAATTTTTAATTTTTAATTTTTAATTTTTAATTTTTAATTTTTAATTTTTAATTTTTAATTTTTAATTTTTAATTTTTAATTTTTAATTTTTAATTTTTAATTTTTAATTTTTAATTTTTAATTTTTAATTTTTAATTTCTAATTTTTAATTTTTAATTTTTAATTTTTAATTTTTAATTTTTAATTTTTAATTTTTAATTTTTAATTTTTAATTTTTAATTTTTAATTTTTAATTTTTAATTTTTAATTTTTAGTTTTTAATTTTTAATTTTTAATTTTTAATTTTTAATTTTTAATTTTTAATTTTTAATTTTTAATTTTTATTTTTAATTTTTAGTTTTTAATTTTTAATTTTTAATTTTTAATTTTAAATTTTCAATTTTTAATATTTAATTTTTAATTTTCAATTTTTAATTTTTAATTTTTAATTTTAAAATTTTCATTTTTCATTTTCCAATTTCCATTTTCCATTTTTCATTTTCCATAAATCATTTTAAATTTTTCATTTTCCATTTCCCATTTCCCATTTTTCATTTTTCATTTTCCATTATCCATTTTTCATTTTCCATTTTTCATTTTTAATATATCACTTTTATTTTAAGTTTTTATTTTTATTAATTTTTAATTTTTAATATTTAATTTTTAATTTTAACGATAAAAAATATGCTTAGGCCAATGGACACGTGCATTATTAATATACACACAACTATAATGAGTTCAACAATACGAAAAATTACAACATATCTTAAGAGAAACGACAAACACACTGAAAAATTTTATTTTTTTAAGTTTCATTCATAACTTGCGACCCCTTTGACCGATTTTAAAGATTTTAAATAACAACTCTTTTGGGATGTTAATAAACGGTTTGATACAAAAACGAATGGTCTAGCTTAGATATTGACGGCGTGATCGTGATTTCCACATCAAATCAAGATTGCGAAATATTGTTGGCAAATTTCACAATTGATGGAATATCTTAAGATTGTTTCTTTGATTTTATGAAAGACCAGGATGCTTTGGGATTACTTTTAATTTCCTGCTCCTTTTCAAGGAGAAATTTTTTGTAGAGAAATTTATTTCATGAATTAAATTCACCACTGGTATACCATGGAAATTTATACTGTTCACAGAGGCTGAAAATCGTTTTTCATTGGCCAAAATGCTGTAACCGATCAAAATATTGTAGTATATTTTTTTTAATGGATAGATATTTCGTTGTACTTGGGTCAGTTTTAGTTTCATTAGAATTGATTGAGTACTTTCTAAGGCATTCTAGGTCAAAGTTTAACTTTTCAGTTAGTTAAACTTTTTTCGTGAAATATGGGTTTTTTATTCTTTTATTTATTAAAAAATGTCATATTTGGATTTTAATAATAATTATAAACATTTTTTGTAATAATGGAATTTTTTTTTTTTAATGTGTACACTCAAAATAAATTTACACTCCAAAAAAAGAGTAAAATCAACAGGAAACTATTACTATATTACTGAAAAATTAAAAATTTTTTGCTGTCAAATTTGCAAATGTGTTTACATACAAAGAATATTTAAACTTAAATTTGTTAATTTTTGCAAAATTAATCTGCTGAATATTAGCGCAATGATTCTAATTTTATATGAAAATAAGGTTTTATATTTTTTGAATCTTTCTTATTTATTAACACAATTCATACATATGTATGAGTCGTTCAGTGGATAAAGGGAATGAGTCCATTTTTGGGGTTTTTGAGATTTAGCTTGGATACACTTCCTTTTATGACTAACAATGTATGGTAAAAATTTTGTTTTCAAATTTCAAAGACAAAACATTTTTTTGTACGAAACACAAAATTTTTATTTTCAGTGGAAAAAGGGAATAAGTCCACGCTTGCATTTATATTGCATTAATCACTTGTTACTTTGCTTTTAATCACTCTTATTTGTTTCTATTTCTTGCCTCTCTTCGAGCTTGCGCTACCTGCCAATTTTTTGTGTTCTTTAAATTGTTGTTGTACTTAGTTGATTGCTGCATGAGAGCAGCAATCGGAAGCGTAACTGTAATCCAACTTTATGCTTTATTACATATGAATTCGCCTTTGATCGCTGTTATGATATCGCTGTAGTTAGAAGAGTTTCTAATTTAGTAAGTGCAGTGAGTACAGATCGGTCGTAACCTTCGTCGTAAGTTACAACCTTCCTGCTAAAAAGCATTTGAAAAAGATTTCGTAAAAATATTTTAATTATTTGACCTGCGCATATTAAGTAAGTAAAGTTGAATAGAATTTTTTTTTTTAAATATAAATATTAAAATTTACTATTTATAGTTAAATAGTGCCAAGAATGGACGACAACAACAACAATGAGGTAAATGTCGAAAGTGGTGATTCCGATTGTTCATCAGTTGACTTTCTACGTGTCTCAAAAAGGCGAGTGACAAGAATTATATCCTCGGATTCATCGTCAAATAATGATGATGAACTGGTAACGATCTCAGTTGGGCAAAAGCGACGACGAAATGGTATTGAATGGCGAAAAAATTTAAGAAAGTTTCGTCGAATCAACGGTTTGCAATACACAAATAGCTCAGGCTCTATTGTATCAGCAAAAACATTTTCGGATGTAGTTTGTCGATGCAAACGTAACTGTAATTCCAAAATTACAGCTGACCAAAGAAAAGCAGCGTTTACATCCTTTTTTAACTTAAACTCCCATACACAACAAAATATTTTTATTAGAGGTTGCGTTGCGTCGAAAGTAGTTGAAAGACAGCGTCCAAGAAATGATAATCCAAAGCCGAGAATTCGTACTTTTTGGTATTCTACTCGAATACCAGACCAAGGCGACATTCCTGTCTGCAAAAAGTATTTTTTGGACACATACCACATAAGCAACAAACGACTTTTTAATTGCAGTAAAAAAATTCAGGTTTCGGAATTAATAGACCAGCGGGGAAAACACATTCGAACTAATAAAATTGATGACACACCCATCATTAATCAATAAAATCATTTCCGGCTTATACTAGCCATTACAGCAGATCGCATAATCCGCAGCGCAAGTATTTAAATTCCAACTTAAACATAAGAAAAATGTACTACCTTTATGTTGAGAAGTGTAAGTCGGACAGTCTTGAAACTGTAAAGAATAATTTTACTACCATATTTTTTTACGAAATTCAACTTACATTTCAAACACCCATCCAAAGATACTTGTCAAATGTGCGATTTACTAGAAATGAGAATTAAGTCATCGGTTGACAATATTATCTCAATACAAGAAAAGGAGTGCCACTTATTAAAAGCTCAAACAGCCCGAAGCCAAATGACAGCGGATAAGCTAACTCCTTCCGAAAGCTCTTATGTGTTTTGTTTCGATTTGCAAAAAGCCTTAGCTTTTCCCAAGTTAACCACATCAAGTGCTTATTACAAAAGTAATTTGTACGTATATAACTTAGGATTCCATGAGTTTCAAAACAATGCTAGAGACATGTTTGTTTGGTTAGAAACTGAGGGATCAAGAGGCTCGCAAGAAATCGCATCTTGTTTGGTCAAATACATAAAAATGTTTGCTGATACGCACGATCGGATTGTTTTGTGGTCTGACTCATGTATTGGACAAAATAGAAATATCAAAACTGTCTTAAGTTTACTGAAATTAGTTTAAAGTACTGATATACAAGCTAAGTTGATTAAAATGAAATTATTAGTAAGCGGACATACCTACTTACCAAATGACGCCGATTTCACCGACTAACGCAAAAAAAAATCAGCACATTTATTCGCCAAATGATTGGATAAATATAATCGCAAGATGCAAAAGAAAGGAACAGTTTCGAGTGGTTAAAATGACCCATTTTGATTTTTCCTCTACAAAATCTTTGGAAAATAACGTTTGCAATCGCAAAACCAACACCGCGGGAAAACCGGTAAACTGGCTCCAAATGAGGTGGATCAAACTAGAGAGATCGAAACTATGGGTAATACAATATAAAAATAATTTAAATGAAAATTTTGGATTTGCAAATATAAACATAAGAAAGAAAGGTAAAGTAAATAATGTTATTGAATAGCGTGAGTCAAAGTCTATTGTATCCTGAAACTAGAGCTATAACAAAAGAAAAGAAAAAGGATAGGATTGATTTATTAAAATATATCCCTCCCGTGTACCATACTTTCTATAAAAACTTGAAAACAGTATCAAGTCAGAAAGATTATTCTGAAGAAGACACAATATTTTGTTAAATTTGTTATACTTACGATTCATTTAAAAAGAAGAAATTTTTTTAGTTATTTTTTGTTTTAAAAAGAAGAAATGTTTTATGTTATTTTTTTTTTTTTTTAAAGAAGACATTTTTTATGTTATTTTTTTAAGTTCATTAAAAATAAAACTGTGCGAATGCACTGAACTAGAAAACAAACTATCTGCAGCCTTTTTTTGCAAAATTATAAAAAATCTACTCTTTCCAAAATATGCTAATTCAATTAAAACGCTATGCGAGGTAAGCCAATATTTAGATGGATATTTTTTCTTTTTATATCCGAACGAATGCTCAAAGTCAAAAAATAATTAATTTGCATTTTTACGCTATCGATTTTAGCAACAAAAAATTTGGTGGACTTATTCCCTTTTTCCATTGAAACTCTTAACAATAAAAACGTATTTGTATCATATTAACAGGTTTTGTGAACACATACACTTACATACTAACATTATATAAAGGGTTTTAAAACAGGGACGCTACTAAAGTAGAAAGACAGGGACAGCAAACGACGCCGTATTTCTTGCCGCTCTTTTGACATTTCTCTTCAGGTTTGCCACTTCATGATGGAAAGATATACGAGCAAACAACGAGTCGAAATTATTAAAATTTACTACCGAAATTCGGAGTCAGTGGCCTTAACGTTAAGAGCGCTACGTCCAATTTATGGTTGTCATAATCGTCCTAGCAGATCAACAATTGAGCGTCTAGAGGAAAAATTTTAATCCACAGGCACAGTATAAAATGTTCCCGTGCCAGAGAGACAAAGAAGTGCCCTTAGTGTCGATAATATTGCTGCCGCTGAGGCTTCAGTTGAAGAAAGCCCAAATGTGTCTCTCACACGTCGTTCTCAAGCGTTGGGCATCTCTGTGACGTCGTTGTGGCGAATTTTGCGAAAAGATCTTGGCCTTACAAAATCAAATTGACGCAAGAACTGAAGCCGCTTGACCACCAGAAGCGTCGTATGTTCGTGAATTGGGCTTAGCAACAAATAAATAATAAATAATAGTGAAAGGCAATTATAATTATTATTTATTTGATTCAAATACTGATTGCAAATATTTATTTATTTATTTATTTTCCATTTCCTGTACAACAAGATTTAATCTTATATTTAAAGTACAGGAATTCAATATCCAAGAATTACATTAAGGCAAACATATAGTAGAACAATTAAAAAAAAAAAAAAAAACGTATATAGTAAATTACATTTAAGCTTGTTCAAAAAATTTAAATAAAAACTGCTTAAAACTATTTGCGTTGCTATTAAGTTGTTGGGTATGTGGAAGAATATTCCAAAGATTTGTTGATATGTGGGAGACTTGAGAGTGCTTTCTTAATCCATACACATATCTAATAATATTGTTAAATATAACGTTAAGTTTCTTTTGCTGGTAGAATCGCAGCTTGCAAAAAGCTCACATCCATAAATTAAACTTGGAATTAGATATGTCTTAGCGAGTAGAATTCTTATTCGTAAAGGGGTGAAATATTGTGATGACCAAAGCGTCCTTAACTTATTCTAAGTTTGTCCGACTAGTAGGTTTACATGATTTGTCCATGTTAAATTGCTGTTAAATATCAACCCAAGGTTCTTGGCAGAATTTACAATTGAAATTTTTTCCCCATTTATTAAAATATCATCACTTATGGTAGGATCGATTGTTCTTTTATGAATTATCAAGCACTTTGACTTATTTGGATTAAGACAAAGTCCATTTGCTGTTGCCCAGAGAAAAATCCTTTGTAAATCATCGTTTAGCCTAGCTATATTAGCGGCAACAGATTGCATTGGACTAATTAGATATAATTGAACATCATCTGCATACATGTGAACTTTGCAATGTGAAAGCTGTTTTGGTAGATCATTTGCATAAATTGAAAAAAGTAAGGGTCCTAGGATTGACCCTTGAGGCACTCCTCTGACGAGTCTTAAAGGATTAGACCAATTGTTATTCACATTAACAGATTGCCAACGATTTGTTAGGTAAGAAGAAAGAAGCCTCGTTGAGGCATCAGAAAACTTAAAAAAGTGCATAAGTTTCATGCAAAGTGTTCTATGGTCAACCGTATCAAAGGCCTTCGAATGGTCAAGAAGCACCAAAAAATTTAAATTACCGTTATCTAGTTCACTGCGTATGTTTTCGGAGACATCCAACAAAGCAGATACGCAACTATGATTTGAACGAAATCCTGACTGTGCATCAGTTAACAAATTGTTTTCTTTGATACGTAAGCTCATTTGCAGGTGCAAAAGTTTTTTTTAGCACTTTTGATAGATAACATAAAATAGCTATGGGCCTGAACTCCGTATTTGCTTTCGGTAGTGGAACTATTCTTGCATGTTTCCATTTAGATGGAAAAGTACTGGACATAATGATAGTGTTAAGTAAGTACGTCACATAAGGTAAGACTAATGGCAGTAATATTTTTATAAACTTAGGATGCATATTATCACAGCCCACTGCATTAGATTTCATAGACGAAAAACTTGAAAAGACATCAGATTGGCTAACGCAAGAGAATTCAAAATTATTAACATTGTTTGAGGCATAACTTGTATTCAAGCATGAAAAGTTGTAAAAGGTTTTATTGGTTGGTATCAAAGGTATATCAGTAAATGAGTTATTTAGTGCATCGGCATCGACTTGGCAGCTAACAATTCCAATTTCACGAATTTGTTTCCAAGTCTTTCTACAGTCAACTGCGGCACTAAAACGACTCGAAAAATATTCAGTTTTTGCACTTCTTATGTTGGCATTAACAATCCTTCTAGCGGCTATATATTCTGATTTCAATTCAGGTGTTCCAAAGCGCTTCCACCTTGAATAAGCCAAGTCCCTGCTGTGGATAAGTTGTTTTAAGGCATTAGAAAACCATGGTTTTGATTTTGTTGTTAGAATCTTTGATCTTAATGGAACAGTATCATCGTAAAGACGTTGAATATTTTCTTCAGAAAATAAAACTTGCTCATCAACAGAAGCAATGAAATACATATCATTCCAATTAATACGATAAAAGTTTTCTTGTAGCAAATTATAATCTATTTTTTTAAAATCACGATAGTTAATTGTTTATTGTGCTCGTTTAATCTTAAAATTATAAGTTAAAAATATCAAATCATGTTTTGAGAAACATGGGCCAGATACCTGATCATACAATATAACATTTGATATATTACCCACAAAAAAAATATCGAGCAATGTTCTACTAGTGGCAGTGTGATGTGTTGGGTTTATTGTATTAGCGGGTGTAAGACCAAAAGATGACATATTATCGATTATTCGGTTTCCACTAGTATATTGGAATTAAAATCTCCACATATAACAACGTCATCGTATGCAACAGCAAGTGTTTCCAACGTCGAAAACAAATTCGAAAAAGTGATCCTTTTATTTGGCCGGTATACACATCCCAATAACATTTTCTTACCGTCTGATAAAATATCAATAAAAACATATTCTACTTTTTTCTCATTCAATGACATATCATTGGATGATTTAATGAAAACTTTGCACGATATGCTGTCTTTCACAAAAATAGCTACCCCGCCGGCATGTCCAACTCTGTCCTGTCTAAAAACTTTATAGCCATTAGGGCATATAAGACTATCTGGTGTCCCAGATGAAAGCCATGTTTCAGAGACACAAAGAATATCGATGTTGGATTTTTCAAAAACTAGTCGAAATTCATCAATTTTGTTGTTCAAGCTCTGAGCATTTATGTGAGTCAGCGTTAAACCATTTTTATATTTAGCTAAAATATGTACCATATTCATCGTAATATCTCTGGAACTTCCACTTAAGTTATCAATATTATCCATTAGGATATACAATTACGTATAGAAAAACCCTAATAGCAACGCATAACAATTTAGTTCTTAAATATTAAAGTTGCGATCGAGTTTAAAAAAAAAAATATGTTATATATAAAGCAATTATATATAAGATTGAATAGAATGAAACAGAAAGCTAAATTTTTTAAAATAAATTTTTTAAATATATAGTACGATTTTTTAAACTGTAAATACAGATAAGAATAATAAATAAAAGATAGCATTCAAAATCTAGCTTGTTCGAAAAAACTGCTGCAGCTGGTCTGGAAAATCAATTTTAATGGGTTCATCACTTTCGTGCTTTTTAACATATACAATCCCACGTAGTGTATAAGCTGCTGATAAACAATCATCTTTTTTTAGGCCTGCTGCAGTTTTAAAAATTCTATGATTATTCCATATTTTTTCTGTGTTATTTCTGTTCTTTGGTAGTTTTTTGACTTCATCTAAATCCCGATGTTCCACTTTCCATTGGTAATACCTCCTCATTTGTGAACTGTTTTGCATGGCTCGGAGTTGGTATACTTTTAAGAATCCGGTTTGTTCTCACCCGGTAGGTGAGTAGGTAGCGTGCTCGCCTATCATGCGTGGGTCGTGGGTTCGATTCCCACCAGAGGCTTTGGTCTGTCGCTGCAAAAGAAAAAAAAACTAGCCAAAAGAATCTGCAGACAAGCCACTCGGCTTCGCGGGACTAGGCTTAAAAAAAAATTGTTTCTTTGATCGTAATTGATGTAGGAAAGATTCTTTTATATTTGTACATCCAATTTCATCATTAACATCTTTAAGTTTCCGCCTCTTAGATTTATCGCTGCAGTGATTTGCGTGATCTAGCCTTATCTGGCTTTGCTGTTTCTGCGCAACAGTAAGTTGGCCTTCTAACCAGTTTGCAGTTTTATATAAAAATTTTGTTTACTATAGCTGACTTCTTTGTATCGTTTTTTTAGTACTTTGACGAAATTAGATAATTGCTAATGTATTTCGGTGCTACACGAATTTAAGTTTAGTTTTATTTTAACGTAACTAAGAACATCTTCCTGGTTTTTGTATCTAAAATACTCTTCGGCCAGTTCTTTATAACTGAAGCTCTCCACATATTTCTGAATATTTTTATATGCGACTGTTATTGCTGAAATATATTATAGAAATTTAGTTTGTATTCAAATTAACTTTATTATAAGCCTTCTCATAAGTCATCATACTATGTTCCAAGGTAAAATAAAAAGGTAAGAAAATGACATTAGTGCAACACTACCTAAAATAATATATAACAAGTAAGAAAATTATAGTCGGTCTAGACCGACTATATGATACCCTATACCATGCGTTTAGAGACCCTATCTCATGGGCCCAACTAACTGGACATAGAAAATAAGCATAAACCAAATTTGAGTGGGATTTTTATTAATTTTTTTGGCTGTAGATATGAAAAAGTTCATATCGGATACTATATCTATATGGGGACTAGGCCCAAAAATGGAGCGATCCTGACTATGTTTGGTAAAGTCTCTTGTATTTTGCAAATAAATATACAAACAAAATTTAAGAAGAATCAGTGCAATATTTTTGTTTTTTGATAGTGAAGATCGGGAAGCAGCTCTATGTGGGGCCTATGACTAAGAGTTGTCCCATAGGGATCATTTTTGGACTACTCATTAATGGATGTAATAAACGCATACAAACCCAATTTGAGTAAGATCTATATGATAATTTGGATCTTATGGCAATTTATGTCGTTTTCATAGGGATCATTTGTATGGGGACTAGGTCTGAACATGGACCGATTTTCACCAATTTCAATAGCGTTCATCCGATAAAAGCTTATATACCAAATTTCATCGCAATATATTCATATTTGCGACCTGCAGTTTGATTACAAATGGACACACAGACGGACGGACGGACGGACGGACGGACATCGTTAAATCGAATCAGCTAGTGATTCTGATTCTATCTTTATAATAAAAGATGGGTCTAGGTCAAATATTTGTGGTAGTTACAAACAGCAGCACAAAGTCATTATACCCAAACCACATAGGGTATGAAAACCCCACTATACAAATGAATTACCTATATATGTGTGTTTTCTTTACTAACTTGCATTAGGGCATTTTTTGTAGGATTTTTTAGAACAAAAAATATTTCAGCCACCTTCTGCTGTATGTTCTCTTCGACATATACCATTAAAACACCTATCGATTTTACATAAATTGCAGCGGAAAAGAATTACTACGATGCCACCAAAGATATACAATGTAAAGTATTGCATGATTCATAACAGTTATTGTTCAAGATTACGAATATAGATGGGGGGGGTAAAATGAGTTCCAATTTCTGGGATATTTATTTATTTAATATTTTTATTTTCAGTTTATTTTATAAAAACAAACAACCAGCCCTCAAAATTTAAATTTCAATATACATATACAATTTATGTTATTTATGACATTTGCATGTCAACACGAATATATATCACAAAATTAATGAAATAACCTATTCCAATTGCAATTTTGTAAAATTCAACAGCAAGTACCATCTATGTATCACTTATAGCAAACAATGCAGGGGGCTACGATGCCACACTGCACTCATATGTTGGTGTCTACATTAACTAACCATTCGCAACCATAAGAGATGCCACATTATATTAAAAACTGAGACTATCAGCTGATTGATGCTGATTTGCACAGTTAGTTTTGTCTTTCTCAAAAGCCGGAGTTGAACATTTGTTTAGTTTAATGGCTTTTGTTAAAAGCAAACCTTGCAACAGAAAAAAATCTGAGTTGTTATGTTCTATAATACGGAAAAAAGATTTGAAATTGAAAAAATGCTTGCTCACTTATAATATACCGAGCGATGTGGTTGATAAAAGTCGATCCTCAGAAAAATATCAGAGCCAAGAAGAACTTGAAGATGAAGACATCACAGAAATATTAGATTCCATAAACCAATTATTGTAATATAATCGTATCTTTTGATAATGTAAATTCTGTTATATTAGAAATTAAAAAAAAAAATCTCTCTAAAATTAAAAATATTTAATTTAAAATTAAAAAAAGCTCAATTTAATGTTAAAAAAATTACAAATTAAATTCAAAATAATTTTAATTAAAATTTAAGAAATATAAATCGAAACTTGTTATTTATATTAATTGTTCCATTTAAAAACCAAAGAATTTATTAATAAGTATTTTATTTTACATTAAAAAGGTAATAAAATATGAAAAAAAATTAGCATCTTTTTTTGCAATTTAGCATCTCTACAACTTCATATTATGCTCTGCAAATAACATTTTTTACCGAGCCCCGAAATTATTCCTGCTGATTCTTATGCAAAATGACCTCCTGAATTCGAATATTACACCCATTTTTCCCCGTTATATACCGTTTTCGCGGGACGCCCCCCCTCCCCCTTTTGTTATCTTATAGATTTTGTTTGTCATAACTCAAGAACGACTATTCCGATTTTGCTGAAATAAATTTAGAAAAATTAAGAATTATCATTCCATTCATATATTCTTATACTATTTCTCTACATAATCAACAGTTTCGCAGAAATAAATAAATTTATGAAAAAAAAATTTTTTTTTGCCTAAAAAATTTTAATTTTTTGCTTTTAAAAGACATGAAAAATCCAAAAAGGGAAAAAATTCAAGGCTTAATACTTTCGCTTAAAGCTACATAGCTTATGAACAATATGAGACGTAGATCATGAAAATCGATGAACGCGTTCAATTAAGTGAAGGTATCTCATAGTGACAAAAATATTGATTTTTTGTTTCAATGAATTTCGATAATTGTACTTAATTAATTTAAAAAATTTACTACAGGATATGTACAAAATTCTTTGGAAAAAAAGGTTGATGACTGTTTTACGGTTCTCAAATTTAAAAAAAAAAACTAATAAACAAAAGGTGATTTGAATTTTATGATTGCGGTAACAAAGTAATAAACTCGTGCGTGGACGCTGACATACTTTTCTTGTTCATTTATGATACCTAAATTGAGAAAATTCCAATTGAAATTGAGGTTTTCTATTTGAGAATTTTTCATTTGAAATTAAGAAAATTACAAATGATGTTGAGAATTTTTTTAAAAACGAAATTTTTTTATTACATACATATCAATTTTTTTTTTAATATCTCATTTCCTTATATGATCTAATTTCCTTTAATGATAATCTCAATTTCAATTTAAAATTTTCATAAATTTTCAATAAAAATCCTTAATCTTCACCAAAAAATTAAAAAAAAAAATTTTGTTATTTCCTCAATTTCATTTGTAATTTTCCCAATTTCGAATGAAAAATTCTCAATTTCAATTGAAAAAATCTCAATTTCATTTGGAATTTTCCCAATTTCAAATGGAAAATCTCAATTTCAATTGAAATTTTCCCAATTTCAAATGGAAAATCTCAATTTCATTTCGAATTTTCTCATTACAAATGGAAAACCTCAATTTCAATTGGAATTTTCTCAATTTCAATTGGAAGCGGTGTAGTATATGAATGACATTTAACATTAAACATAAATAAATATTAAGCAGTAAACATATAAACATACATATAAGTAAGAAAAATTAAATAAAAAATAAAAATAATTAAATTTAAAAAAAATATGGAGACAAATATAAAAACAAATAAAAAATTTAATAAAAATGATATTTTGATGTAGAAATATAGAAAAATTACAATACTACTTAAAATTTAAAAACAAAAAACGTAAAAACTATTTTGACTTTTGAATATTTTGTGTAATGTAGAGGATGTGTTGAAACAACAATTTCGATGGCTTAAAGGGAAAAGTTACTAACTGACAATCAATGAGTGTTTCTCTATTGAAATAATCAGTAAAAATAAGTAAAAGTATAAGAATGGTTGAACATAGTTAAAATTCATTGAATTTTATAGTCATAATACCCAAAATATCATTTTCAACCAAAATGCAGTTAGTGACTTTTACATTTAAACCATAAATTTCTATATATATCGCTCGAAAATTATTTTCTTAATAAGTGAGGCGTTGCTGACTTCCTTAATCGTAGAGGGTAAACTATTCCAAAGACGTGCCGCAAATATGAAAAACTGCTATTCAGATACCAAAGTATGGTGCCGAAATTGGATTAAATCGGTGTTTCTTCGGAGCCTACTAAAACGCAAACGTTTATGAAGATATTCTGGTTCTTGATTTATAATTATTTTGTGTAAAAACTATATGATTTTAATTTTAGCAAGTCTTCAAAATTGACACCGTAGATTTTCTTTGAATAGGATGAAATTTGATCTAAACGAACCTTGCGATATTGTTAAACGTGATTTTTAACCTGGATGATGTTTAAATAATGACTTTTTCTTACTTATTAATTTTGATTTTAAATGCAAGACAAATTTTGTTCCAGTAATTATTAAGGTTATGTATATTAATCGGCCACTTCTATTGTGATTCTTTTAAAATAATTTATTTTGCTTTATTTTCGCTTACCCAACTTTGCCATTTCTTGGCGTTATTATAGTTTTTAAAGTCATATGGGAAGTCATACACATGTATGATTCTTGTTACAGTGAAAACAAAATTACAACGATGCCATACTTAAGTCATTTGGCTTGTGTCTACACTAACTAACCATTGACAACCATCAGAGATGCCACATTTGTATAAACCTTTTTTATTTTAACCCCAACAAAAATAACAACTTGGGGATATATCTCCCCAAACAAGAAACTGAAATATATCTACAAAATCTTAATTTTTTTTTTTAAATATATAAGTTAAAACTAAGTATTTAGAATTCAAAATATAAATTATCAGCGTTAATCGAAACCTTTCTTAACAAAGATTAATATTTATTGGAAAAGTTAAATTTGACTGTTATTTATTATGGGTATAGAATGTTAAAATATTAAGATATACAGTCAAGGACTTAAGTCTTAATATAAACCAAAAATTTGAAAACATCGCTAATCCAAGAGTATTAGAAAATAAATGTTTATACAGAATTTTATAAGATAATTACTGTACAAAAACAAAAATTTCATTTCTATTTAAAAAATAACGGAATATACAAAAAAAAACGGAAGACAAACGTGTTCATACATTGTAATATTTTTTATTTTGTTCATAAAATACGCATGGTACCAAATACCGTTAGTTTTTGCACTGCAAGTAGGCTGCGTGTTACTTGAATGACTAGTGTACATTTTATTGTTAAAATGGTGATCAGTGTCAACGTAAAGAAATTAGTATTGAAATAAAAAATTTAATTGTGCAAGAACACAATAAAAAAGAAATCCTTTCGCGAAATCAGGAAACTGTTAAATATACGTTTTGCTATCGGCCAATATATCTAACCGCATTAACCGCCTAAGTCGAAAATTAAGCTTTCGAGAAAAATAACTATTAGAGAAATTGAGATTTAACGTGAATATCAAGCGTTTGTAGAATATCAAAGCATACATAACTTAAATCGTTCTTAAGTCGAATTAGGCAGTTATCGCCTAATAAAAAAACACTGGTATAATTAAAAAACACTGGTTCCGTCGAAAATAAACCGAGGTCAGGGAAACTCTCCATAAGGAATGTTAGTTAGCCTTATATTAAAAGAAGTGAGCAAAATTTAAGGATTACTGCCCCTAAAATAGCAGAAAGAATCGCTAACACTTTGGATAAGACAGTTCATCCAAAATCTGTTCAATGGGCTAATGTTTATACAGAGTTCCCCGCAGAAAACCTTTGATATCAGAAAAAAAAATAGAAAACTTCGTCGTTAATTTGGAAAAAAGCACTTAAATAAAACATTTAATATTTTGAAAATATTTGTGTTTACGGATGAAAGTAAGTTAAACCTGTTCGGAAATGACGGCGTGGAAAGGTTTGGCCCAGAAGGAACACAGCACTTGAACCAAAAAATATTGTTCCGACAGTGAAACATGGTTACACATTGATACCGATGTTTTGTTCTACTGTTTTATCCCGATTTTGACCAAACCTATATTATTCGAAAGGTATTTCTTTTTAGCTGTTCACCGGATTTACAGATTTAAAATTTTTTTCCTTAATTCTGGGTAAATCGCATTTAAAGTTGCTACTAACACATACATAAAATTATACATATGCTATGTGTGTGTTTATTTTATTCGTTAATGTGTTTGTGTTTGTTAATGTTTTCTTCATTCACAACAATAATAAACCAAAAAAGTGTTGGTTTGTTAATTTGCTAAGTTGAAAAATAAAGTTGCCTAGAAATTGCACTCGAATTTCGAGCGCTGGAATCTGATAGTATATATAAATAGTCCTGAAAATTGCTTACTATTTCTACCTAATGCTGCTCTTTTGGCTTCACTTCATGTTACGCCAACTGTTTGTAATTCTACTTGTATTTGGCGCCTCCAGGTATTTTTAGGGCGGCCTATTCTTATTTCCTGTGGATTGAAGACAAGTGATTTCTTATTGATGTCATCTGCTGGTATGTACGATGGTATGTCCCAACCATTTATATTTGCAGATTTTAATTTCATGCTCAATTTCAATACGTGTGAATATAGACATTCTACGAATCGAATAGTTTTTTTAGGGAGTTCTTTGCACGTCATAGCTTTCCATATGGCAAAGTGATGGATGGAATAAAATGCGCGTTGAAAATCTGCATAATCGATTGCCATTCTGCTGTCTGCTCAGTTTTTATACGTACGCTGTTAATGTGATCGATGCAGGACCTACTTAGCCTAAATCTAGCCTGCTAATTTCTCAAATCAGTCTCTAGTGCTGTAGAAATAAATATTTAGAAGGATGATACCCTTCTTTGTGATATTGATTATTAGACCTTCCTTAAGAGTTCTTGGAACTATTCTACTAACGGTCGAATTAAGTTTGCCGAAGGGGAATATTATCGGGGCCTGATATTGATTCTCTTATTTTCTCTACGCGTGGATATATGGTGTTAACATCTTCTCTCTGCTTGTGATGAGTATGTTGACGAATTTCGATTGACTCTTTGTTAGCACAATTCAGGATATTTTGGTATTACTCTACCCAAATTCGTAGTTGACCCTCCTTTATTTACCCAAAGAAAGTCACCATTTGCATTACGCAATGGCGTCATATTAGAATGATTACAATCGGCGAGTAATTTTGTGATTCTCTACATATTTTTCGGCCTGTTAGATTCGTTAGCATTTTCCGCCTCTGCAGCTAGATTTTCCGTTTACTTTTTGTCATTTCTGGCAAGCTTCAATTTGTAATTATGTTTTTTACATCAACTAATTGAAACAAAAATGAAAATATTAAAACCTCAACTTTTGAATAATGCAGACATAAAAAATAATTTAAAAATCGAAACTTTCTGCCAAAAAGCTCCAAATTTTAAATAAAAATAGCTGAACTGGTAACAGCGGCAAAACGATACGCATCTCGTTCTGTTTGTACTGTGCTTTGGCTATTATAACCTATACCACTGTGTGTATAATTAGTTGTTTGTTACTACCAAAAATATTTTACCTAGACCCAACTTTTAGAAATAGATCGACTCAGAATCAAAAATATTTTACCTAGACCCAACTTTTAGAAATAGATCGACTCAGAATCACTTTCTGAAACAAGGTAGCAAAGTCCATCTATCCGTCTGTGTAGATCTTGAAATAAAACTACTGAATATATTTCGATGAACTTTAGTATATAAGCTTTTATCGACCATAGGACGAACGCTATTGAAATTGGTGAAAATCGGTGTATGTTCAGACCTAGTACATATACAAATGACTGCTATGAGATCGACTTACACTGCCAAAATTTCATGTAGATCTCAGTCAATTTTGGTTTGTGTGTGTTTCTTATACTCATTAAAAAAAATCCGTGTAGGAAAATTCTTTGTTATAGCTGCCATATAAATATGATTCCAGTTGTTCACTAAAATCTATCGAAATACAAATTTGGTGTGTACTACCAAGTATTGTCAGTATCGTCCCATTTCAGACCTAGTCTTCACATAAATATAGCATTCGATATGAACTTTTTCATATCTGCAGGCAAAAAAAAAAACTAATAACAATGCCACTCAAACTTGGTTTGTGGTTATTTATATATCCAATTAGTTACATTTACGTTCCTTTCTCTAAACGCATGGTATAGGATATCGTACAGTCGATCATAATTTTCTTACTTGTTTTTCATATTGCTTGAAATATTCTTTAGAGTATAAGCACAAGCAGATCGGTTCTGGAGGATTCTCCTTCGAGTATAAATAAAATACCAAACCGACAATGGACACAGTCGACAGCAATTGCCAATTTCATTAATTCTTTTTTTTAATTTAAAACAAGTAAGAAAAATATAGTCGGTCTAGACCGACTATACGATACCTATACCATGGTTTAGGGACCCTATCGCTTCGGTCCAACTAATTGGATATAGAAAATAAGCATAAACCAAATTTGAGTGGCATTGTTATAAATTGTTTTGGCTGAAGATATGAAAAAGTACATATCGGGTTCTATATTCATATGGGGACTAGCTCGAAAAATGGACCGATCCTGACCATTTTTGAAAAAATATGTACAAACCAATTTTGAGAAAAATCTGTGCAATTTTTTTACTTGTTTTTTTAATATATTTAAGTGAAGATCGGGAAGCAGCTCTATATGGGGCCTATGACTAAGAATTATCATATAGGGATTATTTTTGGACTACTGATTAATGGATATAATAAACACATACAAACCCAATTTGACTGAGATCTATATGATAATTTGGATCTTATGGCAATTTATGTCGATTTCATAGGGGTCATTTCTATGGGGACTAGGTCTGAACATGGACAGAATTTAACCAATTTCAATAGCGTTCATCCTATGGCCGATGAAAGCTTATATACCAAATTTCATCAAAATATATATGTATTTATATTTGCGACCTGTAGTTTGATTACAAAGTTTACATGGACACCCAGACGGACGGACGGATGGACGGACGGACATCGCTAAATCGACTCAGAAAGTGATTCTGAGTCGATCGGTATAATAAAAGATGGGTGTAGGTCAAATATTTTTGGTAGTTACAAACAGCAGCACAAAATCATTATACCTAAACCACATTGTGGTATAGGGTATAAATAAAATTATCTTCGTTTTTCGTATTTATCTACTTGGTGTAAGTGAAATTAAATGATTAGCATTATATTTAAGTTTACTTTTTATTTTCGAAATAATTCATTTTTTCAATATTTTCCATAAACATCAAAAACATATGTTTTTTGTTTACACAATTACACCACAGAAATTTTGTCAACATTAGAGAGAGAAAAAAAGTTGAAAAATGAGAATATGTGAAACTTCTCTTCTGTGATTTTTTATGTCAATTTCAAATGAAACACACCGCAATGGTCCAGTTGTTTCTATACTCTTAATCTCATACGCTGTCCAATGTTTTCGTATTGATACTGTGGTTATATAAAATTTTTAACTTTTAGAACTATTAAAATTACAGACCACATTTTTTTCAGATTATTCCAAATTTAATTATATTCTGTGATCAGGAGTTCGAGGCCCATGTAATCGTAATCTAAGCTAGTTTCGAAAATTAAACTATTTAAAAGCTTAATGTCTCCCTTAGAGTAATTTCAAACAAAACTTGGATGGACATGGCCTTTCGTCGCTTAATACAAGTATGATAGACATGAACAAACGTACATACATACATACCTTCAAAATATTTTATCAAGAAAATTTCAGCCTCGATATAAAGCAACAGAAAAAAAATTCAGCTATATACAATGTTATATGATGACGATGGTGATGAGGATAATATTACATAATATACAAATAATTGTGTAAAATTACATTATATACATATTAAGTATTACATGCGCAAACAAATAGAACAAATTATATACCTGCACACGAGAATAAATACAATATGTCTTGGAAGGAAGAGATAAATAAAGGACAAAGGTAATGAACACCGTTCAGGGAGTCCTTCAAAGGAATTATACATATATGAAAATCTACTTTTGCTTTTTGCTAAAGCTTTAAGGAAACGAGACGTTGAAAAAAGAACTCCACCCAATTGATAAACAAAAAAAAAACGTCATCCCTCTTATTGCCTCTTGCAGTATCTCCAATTGAACTGACATCATATGTATTTTGTTATGTAGTGTATATAGCTAAGTTACTCCTGCAGAGCTAATGCTATTTTGATTTTCTCTAGTCAAAAGATTTATTGTTCATTTTCATATTCCTTGGACAAACTTTTTCTAGTTCGCATGTGTGCGAAACCACCCAAAATCACAACGACACAATTTCCGTAAGAGGGTGGATTATTTTGTTGCTTTTATGCGATTTTCCATTTACTGTATACTATCGAAATTTTTATCGATTGACCCAGTTTCGATGGTCTGTTTTCGCCCCTTTATATCCATCATGCGCCATGTTCTAGCCAAAGTATGTATTGCAATTTGTATGTTTTTATTCTTATTGCCAACTAGTACATTACAGTAATGAATAAATTTACCACCACATACACAGTAGAGTGTGGTGTGCGTTATAATTGGTGTAGAGAAAAATATCCTTTTGATTGAAAATTCCATTACAATTTCAAATTCTCCTACACATTGAGAATCTTTTATTTTATTTTGAAGTATGTATATACGAGTAGAAAATATGTGAATTGGCCTAGTTTTTATTGTTTCTCGGCCTGTAGGTTTCATAAATACCACTTATAATCAACAAATTAAAACAAAAACTTTTAAAGATTTTCTTGTTTGCTGTAAATAATAAACAATATTATTTACATACTCGATTTTTGATAGTTTAAAATATTATTAATGAAAACAAAAACAAATTTTGAGGTGAATAAAATCTACACCTCTATGGCCTCTGCTGATAAGATAAAAATAAATATTTAAGATGGATAATGAAATAATGTAATTAAAAATGTTAAAATCACAATCGATAATATGTATCTACTTGTATGAACATTAAAGAGGTCTTTTTACTAATAATTTTTGATTCTTTCTCATTTTCAATAACATCTTTCTCAGGATAACAACAAATATTCTCCAATAGACTAACGAATATAACCATGTAGGTTGACTCAGTATTTTATTAGAAACAAGAACTCACACGACCTTCTATCAAAAAACATAGATTTAAGTTAAGTAATACGAGTAAAATTACCTTTACCAAAAACAAATATGTAAGCCTAACATAATATTTTATGGAAAATATTCTATCTGCCGGTCTAAATACAATTTATTGAATACTATTCTTTATAACAATTACGAGTATATGAATAAAATGAAAACTAATTTCAATCTTAATCCAAAACGGTTAAAAAATTTTTTAAAACTTCTGCCTGTTATGAAACTTTTAATCTAATGATGATATTTCGAAAAGAAACGTGTTTGCTGACTTTTTTACCACAACTTAGTTAGATGCCCATTATAATGGGCATAATTATACCATAATTATGGTAACCCTAGTTATTATCCTTTTGATCAAATAATTAATCTTTGATAATTAAATCGTTTGATAAAGTTAACAATAAACTTCTTCTAAGGAAAGAAAATTTGCTGGGGTTTACTCGCACTTTACGTGGGGCAAATAAAACTTAATGGAAATTAATATGAATATACGACCTGACGTATAGATGGTGGCAGTAGTTTAAAAAAAATATTTGGTGAAAAGTGGCAACCTTTGAAACATATATTTTAAGATTTAAGGCGCCACGTTGTTTAGTAAAAGATCTCAGTGAATTTGTAAACATGGAAAAAATTAGTCACCGTTATGTAATTCAATACTTTGATTTGAAAGTTCAACCAATATTAAAAACCAGCTGTATACTAATTTTGGGGAGCCTGCTCCTTCTTTTACGGCTATATAATATTGAGTGGCATAGTTGAAATGAGGCCGTACGGATTGCCAAGAAGAACACCGTAGTGATCGACCAGAAATAGTTAAGAAAATCCACAAAATGATATTGGATGATAGTCGGCGGAAGAGGTGTAAGCTAGAGAAAGCTTTCCGCAAGATGCTCACAATACAACAAAAAGAGCGTCGTGAAGATGTTCCAATAGGGTGTTTGGCAATGTTTCACCGCAATAAAGTCGAGTTTTTGCGTCGATTTGTAACCATGGATGGGACATGGGCGCACCACTTCATACCTGAGATAAAGGAACATTCATAACAGTGGACAGAAGGCGAAGATAGTTTCATTTGCATGCAAGGATCTGGCATATGTTTTTTTTTTCTTATTTGATGCACGTGGGGAAATTATATTATCTTCTAAAATGAAAAACAATTAACGGCGAGTATTATGCTAACTTATTGCAGAGATTAAGTGATGAAATTAAGGAAAATGGCCACATTTCATCAATGCTCCAGTTCACACATCCACAAATGCGATGGCCAACATCCGTGAATTAGAATTTGAATTGCATCATCACACACCTCATTCGCCAGATTTAGCTCCCCCGGATTGTATCGAGCTAAAAGGAGATTATGTTGAGAAATAGAGAACATTTTTTCCAAACTTGTTGTGTTTTCTTTGTCAGGTCGGTTTGTTCTGAAACCATCCTCGTATGCGATTTTCAAGAATAAATTACATAAATGGTAACTACTCCTTGGTTGGACCCTCGTATGACCTATACTTGAACATGGCTCAATATTCACATAGATCATATTGAATCCATTCAGAAACAATTTCTTCTGTTCTGTTGGCGAATTATCTTTGGAATCCGGCAACAAATTTGCCATCATATCCCAGAAGATTAGCGTTAATTAAATTGCCGACACTTAAAAGAACCATGCTGCATGTATCGTTTTTGCTTAATGTACGAGTAATTAATGACGATGTATCCTCGGAATTCCTGTTGCCCAATATATCATTTAATGTTCCTCAGCGACCAACACGATTTTTTCATCCACTTTCAATTCCATTTTTTTGTACCAAGAACTATGCCAATGCTGATCCGTTAAGAAGATTATGTACTAACTTTAATGATTTGTATCAATTTGTTAACTGTTCTTTATATCGCACCTGTACCTCTAAAGTGAGTCAAATCAAAATTTACAAATTTTCAGTAGAGGCAAAAAACGATTTTTTTTAATATTTACTATAAAATTTAAAAACAGTTGTTTCATTTTAAAGAATTGCGAATAATAAGTATACAACAGTAGTTGTTTTTGCGATTTTTTCAGTGATCATCAAAAATAACAAGTTTTTTGGGTGCAACTCAAAATATATCTTTTAGTGGATTTTAGAGGAGATACTCTTATAACACGAAGAGGGTTACAACTGTATTTTTTTTTGCGAAAGACTAGAAAATTCGATGTAAGATTTTTACAGTGGATAGATATGACCACTGTGTATCGTTTTCTTTCGGTCTAGACCGACTATACGATACCCTATACCATGCGTTTACAGACCCTTTCTCTCAGGCCCAACTAACTGGATATAGAAAATAAGCATAAACCAAATTTGAGTGGGATTTTATTAATTTTTTCGGCTGCAGATATGAAAATGTTCATATCGGATGCTATATCTATATGGGGACTGGGCCCAAAAATGGACCGATCCTGACCATGTTTGGTAAAGTCTCTTGTATTTTGCAAAGATATATACAAACAAAATTTGAGAAGAATCTGTGCAATATTTTTGTTTTTTGATAGATTTAAGTGAAGATCGGGAAACAGCTCAATATGGGGCCTATGACTTAGAGTTGTCCAATAGGGATCATTTTTGGACTACTGATTAATGGATGTAATATATACATACAAACCCAATTTGACTAAGATTTGTATGATAATTTGGATCTTATGGCAATATATGTTGATTTCATAGGGGTCATTTGTATGGGGGCTAGGCCTGAACATGGACCGATTCTCACCAATTTCAATACCGTTCATCCCATGGCCGATAAAAGATTAAATACCAAATTTCATCAAAATATATTCATATTTGAGACCTGCAGTTTGATTACAAGCTTTACATGGACACACAGACGGACGGACGGACATCGTTAAATCGAACCACATAGTGGTATAGGGTATAAAAATTTTGAGTTGACTCACTTTAGAGGTACAGGTGCGATATATTAATATTGTAAAACGTAAATTAATTCTGTTTTTAAACTGATAATTTCACAAATTATTCTTTTCATAGTTAAATTTTTTTATTATACAATAATTTTTTAATTTTATTGTCTGTGAGGATTTATTCCATAGATTACAAAAAAAAAGAAGGCTCGATGTAAGCTAAAAAAAAAAAAATTTAAGTTGTTTAAATAATGTTTCAATTAAATAATTTTTCATTATGAAAGTTTTTAATGCGTTCTATGTTCTTTTAATAAGGACAAGGTTTTAAATTTACCTTTATATTTATGAGAACTTGTAACTGATTCAAGCAATAATATTTATTGAGTCAGTCAGGAACATCAGCCGTTCCCGAAATCTACAATGGCGTTACAGCATATCGGAAAGTCGAGCTGTTAAGTTGTGTGATGTCGGACACTCTTATACCAACACTGATAAAAATCAGCTGTAATTTAGTCTACGTGAAGTACACATGTTACACGTTTGCAGCAATCGATCCATTGGAGCTAATTTTCCACCACTATATCGGCATACCATTGGCAATCTCGCGTTCAGAATGGTGCCTGAGCTCCTCTAACGTTGTTGCCTTATGGGCATTAACGAAAGACTCAACGTAAACGAAATCGAACGGTGTTAAATCGTATGAGCGAGTTGGCCATTTGGACGGACCATTTCTCGAGATTACAGAGTTACCGAACTTCCTCTTTAACATATCAATTGTTTGACCAACTGTGTGGCATATACATTAGAAACTTTTACAAAATTCTTAATTTGCCAATTTTGTTTTCCAATAACTTCGCGTTAAGTCTTAAAATTATGTTCCTCTTAATGCGAAATCACTCTTTGGTGTGTTTTCTATCGAAAGGTAACAAACTTGGTACAAAAAATACAATTAAATAAAATTGGTAAACGAAAAAAAGAGACTTTTTAGTGATGCCAAACAATGGAAACTTTTTAACTCCTCAAACAAATTTGATTCAAATAATAAAAACAGAAGATGGTGTGAATGGAAATATATAAAATCTTAACCGTTGTGAACTGGTCAAGACGATATTGGAATACGGTTTTTTTTTTCAGATGAGTCCAAGTTTAATTTAAGAGGCCGCGATGGAAGAACGTTTGTACGACGACCAAAGAGAAAAAGACTAAACCCAAAATATAGAAATAAAACTGTTAAGTTCGAGTTCACACAAGGCAACTTTTGTTTCGCAATTCTTGAGTTTGTGGGAGAGAGGGGAAGAAGAGTGGTATTTGGTATGGAGTTGCTTGTACTCGGCAACTTGTTTTGTTGTGCAACTCGTAATTATAAACACGAAGTCAGCTGCAGCTTATTATTTGACATTTCTTTTTATTCTTTGCTTCGCTGTGAAAAATTATTATTATTATTTCATTTATTTTATTATTTTTTTTTATTATTTAATTTTTTTTATACTTCCATTTTTCCACACAAATAGATTTTTCACTTTCAAGCAATAATAAAGTCTTTTTACACAAGCTAATAAAGTGAACTGTCAAAAATGTAAGAATTTGAAAGAAAACGAAAGAAAACGAAAAGTTGAGGCAATAAATTTCTCTGTGTGAACATTAAGGCAACTTTAAAAGAGAATTGAAAAAAGTTGCGCAACAAAAATTGCCTTGTGTGAACCCAGACTAAGTTTAGCGTTGGAAATATTATGGTATAGGGTTGCTTTTTGGGCCAAGGAAGGGGCCAATTCATGTAGTAAAAGATACTCTAACTAGAATTGGATACAGGCAAATTCTAAATCAATTCATACGCGGAGGAAAATATCCCCTTGGTCTGGAAGTTCCAACATGACAATGACACAAAACAAATCTCCAACGTTGTAACCGAAAGGCTACAATATAATGCAGTTGGTGTGTTTGAATGGTCAGCCTAATCACCAGATCACAATACCATAGAAAATCTATGAGAAAGTGTAGGTCGAAAAATACGGACACGATATTACAAAAACAAGACAGATCTCATAATCTCATAGAAGCAGTAAATACAGAGTAGCACAAAAATTTCATTGGATATTATCAACAATTTAACTGACTCCATACCCCGACATTATGAAGGAGTACTAAAAAATAATAGATACCCAACAAAAATTGATTCTTTTAAGTTTTGTTATTTTTTCTGAAGTTAGCTTTTTTTTGTGATTGAGTTTCTGCCACTCGGCAGAGATTGATTGAATATATTAAAATACTCATATACCAGGACTGGTTGCACACATTATGTGTGGATTACAAATTAAATATAAAACGAAAGTTTATATCATATAACCAGAACATATGCACCTAGGTACATAACCTAACTGCATGAAGAGCAGCAAACATGAGGATCGTGAGACAAACACCGATACGTGTTTGCTTTTATCGGAAATAAAGGAAGTGACGAATCTAACCCTTACCCGACGAAACGCAATTTACTACTAGTTAAGCTATTTTATGTTAATGTCTTCTTTTTTAAATAAATAAAACATACAAGAATGATGAAATATACGACGTAGTTGTTCCAAGTCTGTTTCACGTGGGGATTGCCATGCGTATTTCTGGATGTCGCGATGTGGGAATTTTGTGCCTCCAATAAACAGCTAGTATGTAGCGCATAGATCTATTAGACGCTCACCATTGTTGTTTCGCGACGTTCCGAGTCCTTGGTTACCTATGGTTTGAATTGTCTCTGCCGACTTTAGCGTTCATGTCGCCTAGAATGACTTTAATATCACTTTTTCTTGATCGACAGATCTGAGTTTAGTTCTTCATAAAATTTGTTTTTTGTTTCTTCGTCATCGATTTCGGTTGAGGCATAACATTGAAAAATCACGATGTTGCGGTATTTTCTTTTAAAACGGGAGATATTTTCATGCTTACTGTTAGCAAGATTCCCACTCCGTAGATATGGGTGTTATTGTTACCGCTGTAAAGGAATTGATGTCCAGAAGCAGTACGTAATTTCCCTTTACCCTTCCATCTTACTTCTGAGAGGCCCAGGATACCTAATCGGTAATCTTCCATTACCCGGCATACTTGAGCAAGGCGAGACATTTCTGCGACTGTTCTTACGTTCCACGTTCCGATTCTTGTCCTTATTCAATAGCCAATTGGCTGTTAAATCCGTTTCTCTTGTTATTTGTTGTATTGTTTCATTAATCTGTTTATTTTAAAATGTGTGGCTGATTGGACCACAGCATCCGATCCTAGCGTTGGCGTCACAAACAACCTCTAGGCAGGCAGATAGAAAATCAATTAGTTTCAGTTATTGTAAACTAATTACCAGAGACGCACTAAAATTAATGTCATTCGGGTTACTCAGTTGATCGCCTCGTCACTTTAGCTTCCGACAAACGGTGGTTTGAACGGCACTACCAGGGAATACGTGGTTTAAAACAAACAACCGGACGTAGTGAGCTGCTTAGGTTATACATTAAAGGAATCGCTTTTTGCTATTCCCAAGTAAATAGCAGAAAGAGAGGTTTCCGCACCTAAGTGCACCTTTATGAATAAACCCCATTCCCAGAACAATGACCTTTAAAAAATTTTTCAAATATTAGTAAATCTTTTTTGTTTAGTGAATATAAAATAAATAAATTAATAAATATATAAAAATAATTTTTTTTGCTAACAAATAAATAGAGGAGAAAAATAATAGATTGTATGTATTGTATTAAATTATATTGTTTGCGTGACGTCAGAGTTCCAACATGCGCAGAAGATTTGAATTTTGTCTGCATGATCGCGTAATCTTTATTTTATCATTCATGTAAAACATACAAATTTTTAAATTAATAAGAGTATAATTTTATGGTCAAATTTTTTGGTATTAACCGTTCAAGTCATCAAAAATTTTCTTATTAAAAGTTTATATTGTATTTTCACTCACATTATCACTGATGTCATCTTCATCCAATTCCGGCCAAAGTAGTCTTCCAACATGGCACAATAGCGAACTGCATTGACCCTAAAGTTTTCAATAATTCTTATCGACGAAAAATACGATCCCATCGCAGCCCCGGCATGAAATCCACACCCCATATGAAGCACATATGGGTTTGTTGCTGTCCAATAACTTCGCCGTTTTGCACCAAAAAAAAGTATCGTAACATATACGAAAATGTAAGTTATAGGTATTTTACCGAAATTTTATGATATTTTGCTAACAAATTTCTACATCTAAACAAAAAAAGAATTATATGCGGGGTTGTTAAATCAGTGCTTTTAGCACTGTTTTTTAGTGATTTTTTCTATTAAACTTTTGTCGTTTGCTTATTCAAATGTTGAAGTTGAAAGGGTTTTTAGCGACATGCACGTTACACTCAGCTAATGCTTCACTTAACATTAAAAATGGATTGAAATGAGAAAATTCCAGTTGCGAAAGATATCAAATTTCTGATGAATAAATATTTTAATTAATAGTAATAAATGTTTATAAAACATCAGAATATGAAACTAAAACCGTTTTATGGCCGGATGAAAATGATGATGAGGAAACAATAGACTTTAGTATACATAAGTACCTATGTGATATTTTAAATTAAAAATATAAATTAATAATTCTTGTTTGTATAACATACAAAGAATATTTAACTTTAATATGTTGTTTTTATTTATTTAATTATATTTTGATTTTTTGTTACTTTTCACTTTTAAATAAAGAGAAAAAATAAAAAATGCAAAATTTAGTGCTTTTTAAAAGAAAATTACGCGTTTTTGATCGATTTTGGTGCTTTTTGATATTTTAAAGTTGACAATCCTGTTTGTATGTAAAGGGTGATCCATTTCGAGGTTACCTACTTTTTTAAAGAAAAAAAAAACACAGAAAGTTCAAATTTAATGGGGAATGTTTATTATCATTTGAAAGAACATTCTTTGGCATTTATTTTTTGAATATTATGTATATCAAATGTTGGCCGCGGCTACGTCTCAGATGGTCCATCCGTTGAGTCCAATTTTCGATGACTCGTGCGAGCATTTCGACTGATATCTGGCGAATGACACGAGTGATGTTTTGCTCCAAGGCCTGAATCGAAGCGGGATTGTCCGCATAAACTTTAGACTTTACATATCTCCACAGGAAAAAGTCTAACGGTATGATGTCACACGATCTTGGTGGCCAATCGACTGGCCCAAAACGTGAAATTATCTACTCACCGAAGTGTTCTCTCAATAAATCTATTGATTGATGCGCTGTGTTGGAAGTCTTGTTAAACCAAATGTCGCCGAGATCACAACCTTTAATTTCAGGCATCAAATAGTCGGTTATCATGGCACGATAACGGTCGCCATTGACGGTTACGTTCACACCGGCATCATTTTTGAAGAAATATGAACCGATGATTCCACCGGCCCACAAACAACACCAAACCGGTTTTTTTCTGGATGAAGTGGCAGCTCTTGAATCTCTTCAGATTGCTCTTCGTCGCAAATGCGGCAATTTTGCTTGTTTACATACCCGTTGAGCCAGAAATGGGCCTAATCGGTGAACAAAATTTGGCTCGAAAACGTCGGATCTTCTTGGAACTTTACAAGAGCCCATAGAGCGAAGCGATGTCGCTTGGGAAGGTCGGGCGGCTTCAGTTCTTGCACAATCTGTATTTTGTACGCTTTCAATTTAAGATCTCGACGTAAAATGCGCCAAGTCGTTCCATACGTCAGTCCGAGTTGCTGCGAACGGCGCCGAATCGACTCTCCACGGTTTTCGTGTACACTCTCAGCTACGGCCGCTATATTTTCTTCACTGCGTGCTGGACGTGGTCTATTCGGTCGAATATTATCCAATAATGAATGCTGGGTCTCAAGATGGGTGATGGTGTTGCGAATAGTACGCTCAGTAGGCCGATTATGTTGACCATAAGTTGAGCGAAGTGCACGAAACACATTCTTCACAGAACGTGAATTTTCGATTTGTAAACGTTGTTCAGGCGTAAGTTTTTCCATGATGAAATGCCAAACAATATTAAACAAAAATAACATGACAGCATGACACGACTCACACGTGATCTGTCAAAAAAAGGCTATTGAAAAAAGTATTTCTACTTAGATCACCCGTTATAATTGCAACTTTTCAATTTTTCAACCACTTTAAGATTGTTAGATTCATATGCCACTTAAAAAAATTTTACTACAAAAGTTTTCTAGTTTGTTAGATTTGACAACATTTTTCAGACATATTGCAATTAATACTGTAATTAATATGCAAATATTAATTTTTTTTCAATGGTGCGTGGTAGACAAGGAGAAAGCATATATTTCAAAAATTCATAACTATGTACATTGTATTTTTAATCGGACCGGTTTCTGGCATTTCCGCCTTCATCAGCGATTTATTGAACATTGTGCTAATTATTATGTTATAATTGAATAGATTGTTTCTATATGTATGAAATTTTTCTACTTAGGGCGGCCGTGAGGTTTGAACCTGCGTCTATCTCACATACAGTCGTACTTGCACTTTTTGGTTACAAACAAAAACGAATATCTAAATGAAACTTTAAAATGCTGCACTTAATTTAAATTCGTATAATAAAATAAACTTTCTTATATTCTACAAAACAAGCGCTAATTACTAGCAAAATGTAAAGTTGTGTTGCGTTCTTTCTAATGTATACATACATACAAAGAGCTTCTCCCCGTTTAAAATTATTTATACCTATTAAAGCAGGATTTACTCGAATTTTTCCTATTTACATACCCCCAAAAATGGCTAAGAAATTAATTTAAGTCCAATTTTTCCACGTAGGCCCGATACTGATAGATCAAGCTGAAAATTGCCTTAATTGGCCTCTCTAAATCATAAAGTATTGACATCTATTTCTTAAAGGCTGCTTACATCCTACCACCTTATATGTTGAGGTCATTTTTTTAGGAAGTTATTGAAATTGTCACCTGTGTCTTAAGAATTGTGTTTCACAATTACATAATACACCTGCAATTATTAGAAAATGATTTCATAAAAAAAATTAATGAATAACCACTAAGAATAACCATAAGTGGGAAAAACATGAAAATTCCAAACTAGATATATTATAACCAAAAGAAAACCAGAAAATACTCGTAGCTTAGAATAGAAAGAAAAAAACTGTGACACGTGTAATTGACCTACTTTCCCTTTAAATGTGTGTATGGATATATAAACAAACGAATACTGAATAGCCAAATCAATATGCAACAAAAAGTACAATAAAGTAGTTTTAAGGGGCAATATATATAAAAAAAAAAAATAAAAGGAGAAAATTAAAGCTTTAAAAAGGTGTTAACAAAAATCGAAGAGGATAAGAGAAATCTTTGTTAGAGCATAATTAAATAACATTGCTTTTGTTTGTAGCTTTGAAGCAGCTGAATTGAGAATAAAAAATCATGTAGAGGAATATGCACATTAAAAATCTATACTTTCATACTATTAAACTTGTTTGGTACACATTTAAACGTTGTATATGCATCTCAAAGCTTTTAACCTGCCCCTTACTTCTCATAGTTTACAATAATTTTTTGTTTAGCTGTAAATAAACTAAACTATATACTCTCATATTTCCCCTCTTAAAATCTAGCTCTTTATATAACGTTTTCCTTCTATCTCTCTCTTTCTCTCTCGTTTGTGTTTAAAGCTTTAAATATGTATTAATGTAAATACATCAGATTTTAATTTTTACTATATAAAGCATTAGTTAAACATCACACAAAAACACAGCGACCTATTTATTATGGCATAGCTTCATATCAAAGCTTTTTTGCTGATTTTGTTTCTACAACTGCCACTACTGCTTCTGACGTTGTTGTCATGTTATTTTTTTTTTTGTTGTTGTTAAAGTTTTTATTCGACAATTATACAAACGGGCAACTGATACTTACATACAGTGGGGGGAAAAAATAATAGAATCAAGCAAAGTTTCAACATTTTTTCAGAAAAACTTATATAAAACTTTTTATAAGATATCTCGTATGCAATTTCTAATATATTAATTTAAAAACAAAGCCAACAGAAAAAAGAAATGGAAATATTATACCTAGGTATTAGTTTTAAAAAATGCTGCTAGAAAACTTTTAGAGGCAAAAATAAAAAAATAAATATTTTAACAATATACTAAACATCACCCAAACATTACCAAATTAACAATCCAAACATTACCAAATTTAACTTTCAATGTGTAACACTAAGTAGTTGAAAGTTTCAATGCTATTAAATCGAATGCAGTGGGTGCTGATAATATATACTCAGATTTATAAAAATGATTTTTCCATAGATTGTCCGTTTCATAATGTACTCTTTTAACTCCATAATCACTACTAGCATATTTCCATTGGAGTGGAAACATGCCAAATTTATACCAGCACCAATAACGGGTAAAGGCCCATTTAAACGATACCACTCAGTCGTATGATTTTTCGAAATAAATATCCGATGAAATTCATCGGAGTGTCATAAAGTCGTACCGACATTATTTCTGCATACTTACGTATACCCTCTTTCCATAACACAATTCGTCACAGACGAACGAAAATTTGTATGAAGAACAAAAACAAAATACACACAAATTTTCGTTCGTCTGTGAAGAATTGTGTTATGGAAATAGGGTATTAGGCCATTTACAGCATTACACTCAAGTCTTATGAAAACAGCTGTTTAGAATAACAAGCAAATTTTTTTTGAAATTTATATTTTATTTCCACTTGATTTTTGTTTTTAATATTACCAAAAAAAAAAAAAACAACTCTGGTTCGATGAAAATGCCAAGAGCTTAGAAATGTTTCTAAAACCATCGGACTTCGAAAATAAAATCCTAAAGACTGTCAATTTCATAACATAAGCTTTTTACATGATACGACTTTTTCATAATACTCGACTTTTTGACGGGTCGTATTACAAAGTGTGATAGTGTAAACTGGTCTTAACGAATATCGCCCGATTGATATTCTTCCATATCTCTCAAAAGCTTTCGAGCACCTTCTACACAGACAAGATTTTAGGTATTTAAACCACAACAACTTACTTACAGGGCGTCAATCTGGCTTCAGACCCCAACATAGCTGTGTAACAGCTTTATCTGATGTAGTTGAGGAGATAAGAAGCAACATGGATGATGGTTCTATTGGACCACTCAAAGGCATTTGACCACTCAATGTTATGGCTTAAATTGAAGAAGTTTTTTTTAACTTTTCAGCATTAGTAGTTAGACTCATGTCGTCATATCTCACAAACAGATCCCAATATGTTGCTAATGGTAGCTCCATCTCGAACTCACTGCAAGTTAAAAGAGGGATATCACAGGGCTCAATCCTTGGACCACTACTTTAGTCGATATATGTCAATGATCTTCCACAACAAATTAAATTCTCTAAGATTCAGATGTATGCCGATAACATTCAGCCATATTTAATTATGACCTCAAACAAATTCTAAATTTGGCAACGGCAAATAGTCTACGACTTAATCCAAATAAATCTAAGTGTATTGTAATAAAGAAGAAAGTGTTACATTTGGAGAATGAGATAAATGTCTTATTGGGGGCTCTAAATGGAACTCTGACTTGGTCAGATCATATTAATCAATCCTGTGGCAGAATTTATAGTAGGCTAAGAAGCATGGTTAACACAGAGCATTACTCCACCGAAAATAAGATTCCTACTTGCTACAACATATCTTTTACCAACATTACTATATTTATCTGATGTTTTCACAGGTTACATTTCTAGGAATAACAGGAAACTAACTGTAACTTTCAACAACATTATTCGCTATATCTTTCGATTAAGAAAATTTTATCATGTATCCCAATACTCGTGTCATGTCTTACAAATGTCTTTTGACAACTATATTAAATTCAAAAACATTATATTTCTACATAAAATTATTATAACAAAGGCTCCAAAATATCTTTTTGAACGGTTAAAGTTCTCAAGATCTTCCAGAGGAAATTGAATAAATCAATTTAAATCCCGGGACCATGTCTTTGTTGTAATAATTTAGTATTAAGTTTATCACTGTTTCAGTGGCGTAGCGAGCTTAGCTAACTTTCTTGTCGAAGTTGGTTCGATATTATTAGAAGATTTTTGCTCCACAACGTCTGGAATTACAGCAAGTGTTTCTGTTCTGTTTCCTGTGCTTTTTATTAGACGTGAGCATGGATTTATCATTTCTGATGTATTTGGGCCACCCTCTTCATAGTTGAGTCATGTTGTTAGTACATAAAAGTTTAGCAGCTGTAGGAGTACAACCTGGTTCTGACTCTGAATCTGATTTTACATCTTCATCCTTTTTATCTTCTGGATTTTCTTTTTGCAATTTTTTTCCTTAGTATGATTCCATTATTACTCTAGATTTCTGAGCTTCGTGTTCTTGCTGTGGTTTTCTTTTCCGATTCTGGAAACCGCTTAGTTTTTCCTGACGTTGACATGGTCTAAATAAAAAATAATTTTTATTAAATTAATTAAGAGAGACTGCACTATGAAATATATACTACAATTTATACTAACATTAAACTTATAACATATAACATTTAATATTTAACAACATTTCATTTTTAAGCAGACCACTATGACAAGGACGCAAAACTGAAAAATACACGCACAAAATAACTTAAACGTTAATATTTCGGGTATTTCCCTATATTATATAGATCTCCATTAGCTAATGTGTGTTTGGGGGAAACAACTGCTTAACTTTATAGAGCAGTCCCTCGTGCCAAGCTCGGTCATAGGCTTGCGAGGCTATAAAATCTCATTTTGATCTTGGCGGGTACGTAAACAAGCAAAATTGTCGCATTTGGGGCACAGAAAACCCGCACGCATACGTTGAAAAGCCGATACACCCAAAACGAGTCACTGCTTGGTGCGGATTTTGGTCCAGAGGCATAATTGGGCCATTTTTCTTCGAAAATGAGAAAGGAGTGGCCGTTACAGTCAATGGCGATCGTTATTGGATCATGTTGAACGAATTTTTGTTCACAAAAATTGAAGAGGAGGATATTGACAACATTTGGTTTCAACAGGACGGCGCTACGTGCCACACAGCCGAAGCTACACTCGATGTTTTGCGCCCTGTTTTTGAAGACCGCATTATCACCCGCAGAGCTGATGTAGTTTGGCCACCTCGGAGCTGCGATTTGACACCGTTGGACTATTATTTGTGGGGTGCCCTCAAAGATAAGTGTTACGCCAACAAGCCAGAGACAATTGACGCTTTAAAGGACAATATTCGTGAAGCCATTGGTGCACACAATCGATAATGTGCTTAAAAATTGGACCGATCGTGTAGGCTATTGCATGGCCAGCCAAGGCAGTCATTTGAATGAAATTATTTTCCATTATTAACCGGAAGGATTGTACTTTCAAATAAAAAAGAAATTTGAGATAATATTCAGTAGTTTTTTTTTATAGTATTTTCAAAAAAAAAAGTTATTTGGCGGACCCTTTAGCATTAAAAATGAACATAATTATTCTTAATGCTATTCGGGGTAACTCCAAAAGCATTTTATTACTGATCCCATCGATCACCGATGCTTTTTTGGAGGGGCACTGCTATATACTGTGGAGTAACAGGTAGCAGCTCATTAATATAACTAGTGGTTATATTTGGAGTAAAAACTTTCTTTAGATATTCCACAAACAGATGTGCTTTTTTTTTGTCATATCTAGCCCATCCTCTACTTTCCGTTCTTAGAGGAGGCTTGCATGCAACAGGTCTTTTAAATTTTTTTGTAGCACGCCACAAAGAGTAATCAATTTTTTTCTGTTGGATCCAGATTTTCGAGATATCAATTCAATTTAGCGTTTCATTATTTTTCGTGCATTCTTTCAATTGTTACTTAAGTAGAGGAGATCTGTGCATTTGCCACTCTCTTCGAATTCTTTTTTCATCGAGTAGCCTTTCAACATCTACAGAAGAAATTCTAAATGGCCTGGTGTGACGTGGTGGTTTAGTAGCAAGTTGAGCATCTAGTTTAAGATTTTGTCCGAAGTTAACAATCGAGAGGTCAATATCATTTAGTGTTCTTAGCGGAAAGCTTTCTGTGCAGTGGGTATTAAGAAACTTTCTGTATTTCAGCCAATCAATTTCACTTGAAAGCGTTAAATCACCAGATGAGGACACAATTTCTTGGGGGGTTCGAAATAGTAACAATATCGGGTGTGTGGTCAAACGAGAGTTACAATGAAGATTCTACGTGCACAAGTTCTTTTGCGATGTTCTTCGTTACTCCGAAATCGATTAAATCGGGTATTTTTTAAAAATTTTAAAAATTGTGTTGAACAAAGCACGACCCTTCGGTGAAATTAGCCGTGACCCCCAGAATGTATGCTTGGCATTAAAACCGCCAGTAACTATGAAACGAGGGCCTAGTGATTTAAAAAAAAAACTTTTAAATTGATTTTCTGATATAGAAAACCTTGGGGAAGAATATATTGGTGAAATCACTAGGCTGTTTCCAAGTTCTTCAAAGCAAATAGTAGTAGCTTGAAGGTAGTTTTCACAATGATCACACATTAAATAATGTTTTAATCCAGCACATGCTCTACCTCTTGGATCCTTAGTATCATAAAAAGTGTATCCGCACAGTGAAAAGAGAGTCCAATTGTCTCTAAGAAAATGGTCAAGTTCGTCTTTACGTTAGGTTAAGCCGTTTGCGTTCCAGAAACTGATGTTTGTAACTACCAAAAATATTTGACCTAGACCCATCCTTTATTATACCGATCGACTCAGAATCACACTTCTGAGTCGATTTAGTGATGTACGTCTGTCCCTCCTTCCGTCTGTGTGTCAATGTAAACCTTTTAATCAAATTACAGGTCGCATAGGATGAGCGCTATTGAAATTGGTGAAAATCGCTTCATATTCGGACCTAGTCCTTATGCAAATTACTTAAAGTGCCATAATATCCAAATTATCATATATATCTCGGTCAAATTGAACTTTTTCATACCCGAATGCAAAAAAATAATAATGCCACTCAAGTGTGGTTTATGCTTATTTTCTATATATATTTACTTGGACCTAAGAGATAAGGTCTCTAAACGCATGTTATAGGGTATCGTATAGTTGGTATAGACCGACTATAATTTCCTTACTTGTTTTTGTTTTGGTTTTCCTTTTCTTTTGGTTGATGGTGGTATTCTTTTATCAATTTTGTTCAAAATGTTGCATTTAAGTTCATACAAAATACTTAATATGTATATTTGCTGTCCCAGTTTATATTAATTAAAACACAATTAATAATATAAAATAGATTTAAGACTTCTCTTTTCAAACAGTTGAGATACTTAATCATAAAAAATGATTCAAAACTTCCACTTTTACTTTCAGTTTTGCTAAAAACAATAATTTTAACTTATGTATTTGCAATTAACTAGTGCATGAACTAAAAGATTTTAGAACAAGTTTGACTATTTGCTATTGGGTTATTTAGATAATTATTATTCACATGGATCGGTATAATGTTTTGATGAATATGAACTAATCATTGTATTATTATTTATTGTACACACAAAGCCATGTACACAAGCTCATGTACATACATACATACATACATACTTGTCTTTTTAATAATAACTTTTTATCAGTTGAAATAATTTCTAGAAAATTTACATTAAAAAACTTAGGTGACTTTGCATTTTTAAATGTAATTGTTTACTGTTATTAATTTAAGAAAATACTTTTATGTTTAATTTCATTTGATCATCATTTTAAACATAAAAAAATAAAGGAAAACGAAAAAAATTTGCGCTCACATTGTGAACAAAGCTTTAAAATTTTCGAGTCATTTTACCATTTAGCGCCATTTTTTTTCGTATGCTTAAAAAGCTTCTACGTCGCGAATCGTGAAAATTTGGCAGCACTTACCTTTAAAGAATTGGTTGCTTTTGAAACGAGTGGCAACGCAAATGGCAGATGTAAATACAAAACATATGTTTTAAAATCAAAAAATAAACAAATGCTCAACGACAACACAACGGTTAAAATTATTATAGCAACAACTATATACGACACATACCCGCAGTTGTTCACAGGGAACAAATATCACAATAAAACAAAAACCAACAATAACGTTCGTTAAAAGAGAAACAGGCTGCTAATGAGAGTTAATATTTCATGGAAATAATGAATTCATTACATCTCAGCTAGCAAAAACTCGTTGTGTTAAACAATAAGTAGAACAAGAACTCATGAAAATGTATGTGTAATAAAAGACAGTTGGATGTACAAATGTTTTTTATGGTTGTTTTTACGTAAATATGAACGAATGTACAGACGAATTTATGTATGTACGTAGAAAAATTCTGGCTAAAGAATGAGTGACTTAGTTAAAGTTTTGCACTCGATGAGTTTGTGACAAATTATAGTTTTTATTAATATACATTGTTTTAATGAACAAATAATTAGTATCAAAACGAATTGTTTGTTTGTATTCCTTAAGAAAGACAATTACATACTATTTTGTTACAGCCACAACATGTACAGCAATCAAGATTTTGAAGCAATGAAAACATTGTTAACGTCATGGAATGTGGAAATACTCTACGGTTTATTCAAAGGTAAGATTAAAAATAATATAATTATTGCAGTTTGTACGGTTTTGATATTGCTTTGACATCGCTTTAAAAGTAACCGGTCCGAGCGTATACTCCAGTTATAATTGGGGCACTAGGAAGGCACATAAAAACATAAAAGTCAATACTTTGACATCACTTATACTGCCTTCGTCTGCACTTTGCCGACCGTCTTTAACTGACAGGGATGTTTACACATAAGGTATTTAAATAACCGATTTTGGGTTTATTTGAAATTTTAAACATTTTAAGCCCAAAAATAAAATAAATTTGACTCTTGTTACTTAATTGAAACAATTAGTCAGCATACTTCATGTTTAGACATAGTTCTCATACAAATGATCCGCTTGTGGATCCCATGAAATGAGACGGACGTTGATGTATTCGATTCAATAGTTATTAGAATTTGTTCTATTTTTATAGAGGAGGAAATTTCTATGGAGGAACTTAAAATTATGAAATTTCGTCATATGGATTATCTATTGAAAAACTTCAAAATGGGTGTAAAGATACGATTTGAATATAATTTGGAAAATTGGCGTAATGAAATTGGGAAGCCTTTGCTGGCTGATAAAATTAATCCAGCGATGTATTGTCATTGCAAGATGACTAAAGATAATGAACATACTGCAGAATTAAAGCACTGTACTACAACAGTAATAAATAACGAAAATAGAAATGTGAATCCTATTAAAACTGAAATACCCACAGATAATTTTCAACTCGAATATACTGATCCACCACCTGTATCACCACAATCAGCTAAATCCGATCATACATTTCAAGTTATGCAAAGGACCAATGAAATGCCCAATTTAACACCAATACCAATATTGAGATCATCAGCACGACTACAAACCCGATTAACTGAAGATGGAGGAGAAGTGCTTCAAAACGATATACAATCTACTCTCACAGAATTGTTATCAGCGTCGTTAGCCGCATCAACGACAGACGAAGAAACTCCTAATTTTCCTTCCAAAAATAATTCCGATAGATGTCCTGTTTCTTTATCGCAAATTCTACAATTGTCCGGTACACGTGGCATAAGCCTTTTAAAATATTACGATGAAAATAAACAATTAACTAACACACACCGTATGCAATTAATACAACTTATTGTTGATTTCTTCGATGACAATGATTATCATTTGACGCTGAACATGAGTCACCATATGGAATGGCAAATACTGAAAATATTTCCAACGGAAAAATTAGCATATTATCGAACCGAAAAACGTGGTAAAATTTATGTGAAATTTTCCAATATGAAACGTTACAAACGTGAAAGAAATAATAAAGTCAAACCAGATATGGAAAAATTAAATGATCGGTCATATCACGATAATGCAGATCGTTCATCAGTAATGACTAATATGGATACAACTAGTTACGATACATGGCAAAATGGCACTGAATTTGAAATTCAAGTTAAAGCTGAACAATTAAGTGATTAGGCATTTTTAACAAAAAATTGTTACCTACTTAAGATCTCTTATATGTAAATTTAAAATTTTTATTAATTTATTTGTAAAAAAGTAAATATACATATCCATATATACATATACATCATATCTTTGATATATATATTTTATTTCTTCACTTAAGTTAAAAACTCAGACGCTCAACTTTAGTTGGTTGAATAAATTCTTTCCAATATAATTTAAGGATTTTTTATTCAAAACAATAATTTAAATACTTAATTAAAAATTTTCAATGAAATTGAATGAATAAAGTAAATATGAATTATAATTTATTTTAAAAACTATAAACATTTTAGTTTCATAATGAGAATAGTAAACTTCAAAGTGGAATGGTAAGCTTTAATATGAGGATAGTAAACTTCCATTAAGAATTGTTCAAATATAAATGCATACCACATGATTTTGATCTAGAGACATCTTTTATTATACCGATCTACTCCGAAAGATTTTCTGACTCGATTTAGTGATGTCCGTCCGTCTCTCTGTGTGTCCATGTAAACCTTGTAATCAAACGGCAGGTCGCAAATATATATTTTGAAGAAATTTGGTACGTAAGTTTTTTTTTTACGACAAACGCTATTGAAATTGGTGAAGATCGGTTGCATTTTAAAACCTAGTCCCCATACAAATGACCTCTACGGGTTCGACTTAAATTGCCATAAGATCCAAATAATCATATGAATCTCGGTCAAATTGAGTTTGTGTCTGTTTTTACATCCATTAATCAGTAGTTATAGCCCCCATATAAAGCTGCTTCCTCATCTTCACTTAAATCCATAAAAAAAAAATATGAAATTTGTTTCGAATATGTTTTTGCAAAAAAAAAACACTTTCATAACTATTATTATATGCCCTTAATTGTTTTGATATTTATTTCTGATACATATCTCCTAAAATGTTCACTTAAATGCTTAAATTTAAATGTTGGCTCAAATATTTGCTGATATATACCATTAAAATTTTTGATAAAATCATTTTATTAAAAACACCAACCCATAAAAACCAAGTTTTTATTATACTCCCTATATTTGTAAATTAATTTACCATCATGTAATTAAATAACTGTCAAAACCCAACATTTTTTTTCAAAATTTTTTACGATTTTAAAGTAAAATTTTTTTTATAAAAATGTAATGTAATTTATGTTAATGCATTTTTAAAATGTATACTACATCGAGTGAAAAGTACGTGGCCTCACATAGAGATGGCGTGACAAGTGCAATTTTTTTTTTTGTATATTCAGTAGGACCATCTGTTAGAAAAATTGTATCAAAATTTAATGACATTTCAGTAATCAGGAAAAAAGTTACCATTATAAAAATGATGCTGCATTTAAAGTTTGAGAAAAAACGGATTGGAGAAATTAAACATTGTTTTTTGGTGGGAAAAAAAATACTGTCCAAGCCAAAGAATATATTGATAAACATTACAGTAAATCTTCGCCATCATATTCAATGGTTAAAAGGTGGTATTCCGAATTTAAACGTGGTCGTACGAGCACAAATGATGCAGATTCTCCTGGTCGTTCAAATGATTTTTAACAACTGACAAAAACTGAAAGGTGTTCAAGATTCAAAGTATGTTTTGGTGATGTTTGAAGTTAATAATGAATATTTATGTCGATTTATAACAGTGGATGAGCCGTTGATTCATTATTAAACACAGGTCTCCAATAGGCAGTCTGTGGAGTGGTTACAAGCGAGCTGAAGCCGGCCAAAGACTCAACAAACTTCTGGAGAGATAATGGCCAGTGTTTTTTGGGATGCACGTGCTATAATATTTATTGATTACTTGGAGATAGGAAAGCCAATAACTGCCAAGTACTATGTTGAGTTATTGGACAGATTGGATGAACAAATTAAGAAAAAACGACCCACTTAAATAAGAAAAAAATCTTGTGCCATCATGACGATGCATCGGCGCGTTCATCTGCTTTGGCTTCAGAAATATTTAAGTCTTCATTATGAATTCATTCCCCACCCCCCTTATTCTCCAGATCGGGCCGCCGCAATTATTATTTGTTCCCAAACTTGAAAAGATGGATCCAGGGAAAGATATTTTCCACAAATGAAGAAGTTTGTCAGAGACGGAAAGGTGATGTAGAACATCAACTGTAAAAAAGACACTATGAAACAATTCACAAGTGGCTTTTTGACAAAAAGAGTATATTTTACGAGTAATTAAAAACAAAAATCTGCAGTCGAAAGCTTTAATTAAGTGCATAAGTAATAATTCTACCATATTCGAAGTCGCTAAAGTAATTACCAAAAAAAAAAAGAAAACCGTTCAGCTATGGAGACTAGTTGCAAATTAAGATATAATAATTAAACTAATAAAAGAATTGCGTATTGCTCGAAATACAATAAAAGACAGAATTCTGATAATGGGTAAAAATGTAAAACAGCAACAAAAATCAGATATAAAGTTATGTTGTTTTACTTCAATTCGTGTTGCTGAAAACACCGACATCACTCTTTCTTCTCTATGTGGTCAGGGTATAATGAATTTGTGCTGATGTTTGTAACTATCAAAAATATTTGACCTAGACCTACCGATCGACTCAGAATAACTTTCTGAGTCAATTTGGCGATGTCCGTCCGTCTATCCGTCTGTGTAGCCTTGTAAACCTTGTAATCAAACTACAAGTCGCAAATGAGAACATATTTGGATGAAATTTGGTATATAAGATTCTATCAGCCATAGCATGAACGCTATTGAAATTGCCGAAAATCAGTGCATGTTCAGACAGAGTCCCCATACAAATGACATTTATGAAATCGACTCAAATTGCCATATGATCCAAATAATCCTATAGATCTCGCTCAAATTGGGTTTGTAATTGTTTATTACACCCATTAATCAGTAGTCCAAAAATAAATGCTATAGAACAATTCTTAGCCATAGCCCCCATATAAAGCTGCTTCCCGATCTTCACTTAAATCTATCAAAAAATAAAAATATTGCACAGATTTTTCTCAAATTTGGTTTGTATATGTTTTTGCAAAAAGTAAGTGACCTTACCAAATATGGTCAGGATCGGTCCATTTTGCGACCTAGTCCATATATTATTTATTTTTTATTTTATTTTCTATGCTTTTATAGTATTCAGATTTACTATTTTCACATACAAGTTTAAATTTATTATTTTCAATACGATATTTTTATACCCTATACCACTATGTGGTTTGGTTATAATGACTTTGTGCTGCTGTTTGTAACAACCAAAAATATTTGACCTACACCCATCTTTAATTATACCGATCGAATCAGAATCACTATCTGATTCGATTTAACGATGTCCGTCCGTCCGTCCGTCCGTCCGTCCGTCTGTGTGTCCATGTAAAGCTTGTAATCAAACTGCAGGTCGCAAATATGAATATATTTTGATGAAATTTGGTATTTAATCTTTTATCGGCCATGGGATGAACGCTATTGAAATTAGTGAGATTCGGTCCATGTTCAGACCTAGCCCCCATACAAATGACCCCTATGAAATCGACATAAATTGCCATAAGATCCAAATTGTCATATAGATCTTACTCGAATTGGGTTTGTATGCGTTTATTACACCCATTAATGAGTAGTCCAAAAATGATCCCTATTGGACAACTCTTAGTCATAGGCCCCATATAGAGCTGCTTCCCGATATTCACTTATATCTATCAAAAGACAAAAATATTGCACTGATTCTTCTCAAATTTTGTTTGTATATATTTTTGCAAAATACAAGATACTTTACCAAACATGGTCAGGATCGGACTAGGATCGGACCTAGTCCCCATATAGATATAGCATCCGATATGAACTTTTTCATATCTGCAGCCGAAAAAATTAATAAAAATCCCACTCAAATTTCGTTTATGCTTATTTTCTATATCCAGTTAGTTGGGCCTGAGAGATAGGGTCTCTAAACGCATGGTATAGGGTATCGTATAGTCGGTCTTGACCGACTATAATTTTCTTACTTGTTATTGTTGGCTTTTGTGGGATTTTGGCGATAAAGTTGAAACGTACTAAAAGATTTTTTCCTGGAATTAAAGCATTTTAAATTAAACCATTTGTTTTCTCTTTTAATTTGAAACTCTAGAGTCTAGACCGACTTTAATTTTCGTACTTGTTGTTAGTTATTTTGATGACAATGAAACAAGCGAACAATGATTAATTTGGTATTTTTGGACATCCACTATGGGCTTTCATTGCATAACTCTCCAGGAAGCGTTATGTGCAAAGAATGGTTTTAATCTAGTTGAAGACGTGATGAATCTTATGACAATTCACTACTTTGGTTAACTATAAGTACATCGCCGCACATGCTGTAAACAAAAGAAAGTTTAAATCTTTTTTGAATGAAGTCAACTCGGTGGACAATGGTTTAACTATGTATAATAATGATCGTTGACTTAGTCGTGGCAAAGTACTTCAACATTTCGTGTTGAATGAAGTTTGGATGTTTTTAAATAATCAAAAACAAATTCAGTATCAGTATCAGATGTTGAGTGAACATCATGATTAATGTTCTTTGCGGATTTTTGCGGTTTGGTAAAACTATTGATATTTTGTTTCATCTCATCAAAGCATTTGAGTTAAGCTAAAAATATTTAAATGAACAGAAATTTCAAATATTTCCTTAATTTAAAAAAATACATGATGGACTTAGAAATTCACGAAAATCCTGAAGTAACAAAAATAATAAAAGAATTTGACAATATTTTAGAGGCTACAATTGAACAATTTTCGACAAGATTTATACAATTTCGACAAGTTGAAGAAACCTCAATATTTATTACTCGTGCAGATACAGAAATATACGAACAGTTAAATTTAACGATATTGGAGTTCATGAATTTAGCAGATTTCGAGCTGCAATTGATAGATTTTCATTCTAGTTCGATATGGAAACAGAAATTCATAGATTTAAGAATAATTTTGGAAGCAGTCGACAGAAATGCCGGAAATGAAATATTGACAATTTGGGAATCTATTCCACAAAAACTTTCTTGTCTTAAATATAGCAATGGCTATTTAAACAATTTTTGCATCTACTTATTTTTGTGAAACATTGTTTTCTTCGATGAATTTTATTATATAAAAAATGAGAAACAGGCTCACACACGATAGCAGTATCTCTTGTATCTTATTGAAAACTACGAGTTATGAGCCAGATATAAAATATTTATCAACCAGTACACAACAACAGAAATCTCATGAATAATGAAATTTTTAGTTTTTTTTTTTTTTTTACAAATAATAATAAGAAATGTCATTCCTTTATTATTCTTAATCTACAGTTCTGAAGTTTATTTACACAGACATATTGCGACACACCCTTTTAAGATATGATCAGGTATGCTTCACCTTTTAAAAGGTGTTAGGGTCTGGGTTTTTTATGCTTCAAAAAGTGATAATAAAAGATAAAAAATTGTATTTTACATAATTGCAAGAAAGAGTATTTATAATAATGTTCCCACAATTATTACTCATTACAGTTTGAACAATGGCTAAGTACCGTTATATAAAATGTAGACGATATAATTTTGCACATACCATTTCTTTAAGAATTGTAGCCTGCAAGAAATTGAAATACACAAAGAAAAAATTACAACTTTTGCATCAAATTTGAAAAACGTTACATTGAATGCTCTCATAGCAATGCAAAGATGTACAAACGTCACCAAGACTGGTTATAAAAGGAACTGGAGAATATCAATGAAGAAATTTCTCAAAGAATTATTAAGAATTCATTTTGCACCAAATTCAACCAACACAAAATGAGATAAATAAAATTGAAATAATTAAAAAAATTGTAGAAGCAGGCCCAAGGCGCACAAAAAGAGGATTTTTAAAAGCATTCCTACACCAATTGAAGATAAGAAATTTACTCCAGAAGAAGCGTTCGCCCTATTTTTGGATTTGAAGTTGACCAAAAATCAATATAAGGAATTGCGGAATTTTTAACTAAAGTGAAAACATAAGACTTTTTCCTTGAAACTTCTCTATCTTGAACCAATATCAGGTAACTTTTACGTTCGCTGCTTAATAAATTATATTTTAACTCAGGCTCTTTCAAAAAAAGCCAACCTTTGGCCCTTGTGAACATTAGGACTAAAAAGTTTACGGGGGCCAAAATTTAACTTACAAATTTTTGGAAAAGTATTAGTTGTAAAATTAACTGAACAAATAAGACATTATGTAAAAAAAACCGTTTTTAACTTTTTAGCACTTCACTTTTGTACTAAAATTCAACTAAAAACTAAAATGTATTTTAAACCCTCCATAACTTTTTTTTATTATCGGTCGATTTTTACGTTTTAGAGCAAAAATTAAAGGCTAAAGTCCCACCCGCCAAACACAAAAAATGCATTTGAAAATTCCAATCCATTCAAAAGTTATGGATTTTTGACCGCCTTCTCGTGAAATGGTCCACTGTGTGAAATATCGCATAATTTGTGACTTTGGGTATTCTAATGGCGGCTACGTTAAAAATGTATTCCTCTTTCATCTCTTATGAAGGGATCTTAATATTTTTTCTACTCTAATAATAGAAAACCATCATTATTTTTATAAAAAAAAAACAATAAATAAGAAATTGAAATTAATACTGATAAAAAAATTTAAGTGATATAATTTAAAGGTTAAGTATCAGCACCTTTATTAAAATAGTAACCATACCCAACATTGGTTATAATATTGAGTTTAAGATACATTAATTGTCACTCTTACTAATGTCGGTCATTAAGTAAAAAGTTAAGACTTTAAAGAACTAAACTACAAAATTCCAACAATTCGTAAAGATTTTGGGCAGTTAGGAATCTATTAAATAAACTATACATGCAGTTTTATTTTATTTTAAATTTGTTTTATTTTTTTCTTATAAAAATAGATACATCTCACAATTATAACCAAATCTTAAACTTGTCGTTTATTTTGAAAAAAAAAAAATAATTATAGTAAGTTGATTTTAAGTGAGTGGCCTAACTCATCTGGCGATATCTCTAAAAATTTGAAATAATTAATAAATATTTTTTTATTTGTTAAGTGTAAAATAAATATCCCATGTATAATAAGATATATATTATAATAGAGTATTAATTCTTTTGCGATGGTTACAGTTAAAAATTAAATTAGGGCTGATTACTCAATCTCATAATTGCAACTATCTGGAACGTTGAACTGAGGAATTTTTAAAACAGTTTATTCATCTGTTTATTATGTTTTACAATAATATGACGTAAACAATTTTTTTCATTTATATATATAAAAAATACATAATCTAAAGAATAAGGCAAAATAACCGAAAACAATTTTAAGATTTGTATTCGACAGTAATTTATTAAAATAATTTTATTACTATCGATATCAGAGGTATTTATATGTAAGAAAATATTTAACTTACATTACAGTGTTTACGTCAATATCTTAAAAAATAATAAAGCATACTTTAATATTAATGCAATGTAGAAAGTAAATTTTAATATTTTAAACAATTGATGTTACTGTCAATAAGTATTTTAATTTTCTATAGCTTTGGTCATTAGAGATATCTTTTGAATGATTTTAATACTTTTGCTTTCATTTATATTAATATTACCAAAGATTGCGCCGCTTTCTTGAACGATTCAAAAAATTATTCCTGTCACGCATTCGTTGCAATAGCGGCACTGTTGATGATAAATTAATATTGCCTTCGGAATCCTTGTTCAGGAAAGAAAATGGATATTTAGTAATCACTTGTTGGGTTACATTGCGAAATACTCTCATCGGAACATGTACGCAAATGCTTCGTAGTTCGTCAACAAATAAATTTGTTAAAGCATTTAGACGTTTACCCAACTTTTCCTGTTTTTCCAGCATACTAAGAATGTCTGATGGTATTTTATGCCATGGCACATGAAAATTTTTAAATGGTCCTTCGACTTCCTCAGGCTTTCGTCTGTTGAATAGTTCAGTACTCAAAATTACTGCTTGCAATTGTGGCTTTTCTGCGACTTTTCTGAAAATTAAACAAATAGGAACTTTAGTAATTAAGAATCGAAGCAGTTCTGTTCCAATTAACAGAAAAAAAATATTAATATGCACGCTTTTAACACTTATTCAATTTATGTTTCAGATATTTCAATTTTATTTTATTTTTTAATTTAAATTAACAAAGTACATACTCAGGCATTATTTTCATATCAGCCTTAAATTCTTCTTCTTTAATTGTTGGCAAAACTCCTTCTCCAATAAAATCAACTGCATAGTCATCATCTTGCATCAACGTATCAGCGTCCTCGTTATCCAGGTGAGGCAAAGAGTCGGCATTATTGTGAACCAGTAACATATGACTATCATCTGAGAAATTATCCATACTTAAAGCCTCATCAACACCTGTACTACCATAATCCATGTCACTATTATCATTAGGATCGCTACCGGCTCTCATGAATTTCATAGCTGCCTTAGAACTGAGATATCTTGAATACAATTTCCCACGCTTTGATGTTCGATACATTTCCAATTTTTCATTGGGAAACAATTGTAATATGGACATCTCAACGGTATAGCTTGTCAGCAGATTGAATTTTATATTATTATCCAAATAATAATTCACAATTACGGAAATTAACTGTCTCCGTTCAGCGTTGGTAAAAGTGTTCCGTTCACGATAACTGTTTATTAGTTCCACACCATACGGCGTTAAAGTTAAAATCTTATGTAAATCTGTGCTACGTAAAAAACCCTGAGCTTTTCTTGTGCATGGCACAGACGAATTCGAATCTATAGAATTATTTACTGGAGGTAATGAAACACCACAGTTTATTCTACTAATGTTTGCTGCTGCCGAACCATCTGCAGGATTAGATTGTCGGCTGGATGTGTAAATATCATGCATCTTTTCTGTATTTTTATGTGAATTTATATTCAAATCGAGAATCGTTGGGTCCGTTTGGGTAATTTCACTTTTCATTTCAAATTGCTGTTTCAAGATATCGGTTGTAGTATTTGGTGTTGATGTGATGTGCTGCTGATATCTCTCTTCATACATATACAATTGTAAGGGTATGCCCTTATCACGTCGCCATTGTTCTAGGTTATATTCAAATCGTATTTGTACTCCCAGGGGAAAATTAAACAGTAACAATCTTATATGAGATAATTTCATCATCTCCAAAATATCCATATCAATTTGTTCCGCTTCAAGAAATATGACGAAAATGTATTGTAAGTAAATAGCTTAAAGTTTAAATATGATAATTTACATGTAAGTTTGTTAAGTTTGATCGGAGAATTGCGCTTTTTTAACTTTTCAACAGCAAACTCTGCTAATGGTAATTTGTGTCGGGTACATTTCTATGAAAATTTGACAAATTAACTTCTGAGCTAAGAAAGTTAATATACCTATTATTTGTTACTTATTATTCTGTTACTAAAGCGGAAACAACTCCATAAAATCAAAGAAAAAACTTTGGATATAAAAATTTGTTTTGTTCCATTCTCAATTGAAACAGAGAATAATTCAGAAATGGCTTCTTTATTTTTTTCTACTTTTAATTAGTATGCCTTTATTAAGTTTGTTTCTTCTCATGTCATAAACAAAATTTTAAATTTGTACATCCTTCACCATTACCAATACAGTTTCTTAAATATACCTACACTCGTTAAAAAAAATCCCTCATTGTCTAGATTTTCAATATATAAATCCCTAAATTTTTTACTGTTTTTTTTTTTTTTTTTTTGGTTAATTTAAACATTAAAACAATTTTTTATTTAAATTAAGTTTTAATAAATTTATTTATAGTTTTGGTTTAATTGCAAAATGTATTACTTTAATTAAAATTTTTTTTTACGTTTTTGCGCTTCTAAAACATTAGCTTTGTGCAAATTCTATATAGCACTTCATGGTGGAAGTGAACATTTGATAGCGATTTCAAATTTTGTTTCTTAAAATTTTTAACAATTTCAATCATTTCAATATACATAGGAAGAAACATTAAACGAGTTGGAAAACATAGAATTTAAACATATGAAAAATTAAATTTACTCGATTTGAAAAATCTTCATTTCCACTATCTATATGAAATCATGGTCAAACGTAGATCATAGCCTTATTTCCCACAAGCTTTCCAACCAATTGCAACTAAACTTTTGCAGTTTTTTGCCTTTCACTTTCTTCAGAAGACCCAATTAAGTAAAGTATACAATAAAATTTAGTTTCTTGTTTTTCAATTGTAGAACAAACATCGCCAAAATGTGTAACGGAATATTGACAATGAAAATTATGCAAAGAATTTACGTGGTACAAGAAAAAAATGCACATCCTTCACAAAAAACGATTAACAAATTTTTTTCTTATTTAAATTAATTCTAATACGTGTCTTAATACGATGAATAAAAAAGCTGTTCCTATTTCTATCCGATCTGGTTTTTGAGAAGAAAATACCTATTATTGCAATATCTATTTCAAACGCTTTTAAAGTATGCACTTAGGGATAAACGCCCATATAAATTTTGTTAGTTAAATTTCGTTTGAAAAATGCTAAGTCTCTAGACATAAGCCTGTTCACACTCAAGCCATTAACATGTTAATGTCTCTAAAGGTTAAAACTAAAACACTGACATATGGCAACTCCTAATGTAAATATACATAGTTATTCACAAAACTTCGAACCCAAGCAAAAAAAGAAAAAAATAATAAAACCAGCCAGAAAACATACCACTCAAGTGTGTTAAAATATTTTCCAATTTCCACTCTGCCAACAATTCTTTTAAATTCTTGTTACTTCCATTTGGCGAAGCCATTTCTAGCCATATGATATGTTGTGTAAAATCTCTATCAATGAACAAGAAAAAATGAATAACTAACAATTTTATATACAATCAACACTTACATTCAGTTTATCTATTTATTTGGTTTAAATAAGAATTACTTTTGTTAAATTGATATGTTTTAAATGAAATATAAACCTCAAATGTAATTGTACCAATACTCAAATGAATAATACACACAACTACGTTAAAATTCCAAACAATACTATTCAATATTATGTATTTTACCGTTCAATACACATTTGTTGAATTTTTCTCTTTTGCGTCGTCTTAAAATTAAATGTGTAAATTTGTGTGTACTCTTAATAAAATATCAGAGACTGCATATGGCTCTCAATCATGCAAAAGAGCACCCTTGCAACATGTATGCAAGCTTGCCAGCTACTTTTTTCTTGTCCCCAATAAAAATGTAAAATATAGATTCAACAAAAACATGTGGAATTTTTTAATGGTACTACTTATTAAAGTATTATGTACATACATATTTTTAAAAATAATTTTTATTTAAAAACATATTAAAATTAATTATCTCTTAATTGGTAGACTTAAAAATTTCAACATCTTATGTTGAGAAGGTGATAAATTTTGAAAAAATAATACCTACACCCACATACATAGTTCAAAAGTGACTCTACTCAAAATTTAAATTTTTCGGGTTTATGTATATGCTTAAACTATGCACAATACACTTGTTTATTAAAAAATAAAAATATCAGTGTGTATTGTTGTTGTTAACTGTTGATAAAAAACAGTTATGTCTTTCTGTATATTTTAATTGTTTCAATTATCGATTTCTGAAAAATGAAAATTTTGAGTTGAGTCAATTTTGAACTATGTATGTGTGCGATATGTACATATATTAATATACAAAATATTTTACATTGTACATACAATATTTTTTGTTTATGTTTTACCAATTTATATGTGTTTCAGCAAAAATTTTAAGACAAACCCCATATATATTTTTAATTTAAGGGTTCTCTTTAATTTTTAGTTAACAAAATTTTGACATTTTACTTGCACGCCTAAAAAATAGTAAAATTCACATTAACTCATAATATGTATATGTAGCAACTCAAAATTAAGGGCACACTTATTGTTTATATGGAATAACGGCACAAAAGAAATTACAAATAAACAAAAGTCAGTTACATTGTGGAAGAAGCATCGTAATTAACACGAAAAATTTAAAATAGTTTAATTTCTTAATGTAATATACATACATATATACATATAAAAAAGCAAAATAATGCAACGTAAGCAGCTAACTCTTGAGAGAAAAATTATTATAGATTTGTATGAGAAAGAACACAAATCTTATGGGCAAATCGAAAAAATAGTTTCCCGTAGTCGTTTTACGGTGAGAAAAGTTATTCAACGCAAAATAAAGAAGAACCGAATTGAAAATAAGCCTGTAAGTGGTCGGCCAAGTGGTTGACCGACAAACAAAAACGATATACAAAGCGCACCGTGGAGAAAAATCCACAAAAATTACCGACTCGAAAATGACCGATACTGTTCGAAGATGTTTAGCTACTCAGGGTCTAATGTCATGTTGCCCAAGAAAAAAAAAAAACACTTATAAACAAAGTAAACAGACGCAAGCGCTTAGATTTTGCAAAAAAGCATTTAAATAAGCCCCAAGGGTTCTGGAACAAAGTGATATTTATAGACGAATCGAAATACAACGTATTTGGTTCTAACGGTCGTTTAAAAGTGTGGCGTAAAAAAGGAGCAGTTTTGAATCCAAAAAATACGGTGAAGACTGTTAAACATGGAGGAGGCGGTGTTATGGTATAGGGCTGTATGTAATCGTCTGGTGTTGGAAACCTTGTATTTATAGAAAACACAATGAACCATTATGTTTATTTGGATATTTTAAAAAATGGGTTTAGCTGATGATTATTATTTCGAACAAGATAACGACCCGAACACATAGCTCACAATGTGAACATATGGCTTCTTTTTAATACTTCATACATGTTAGCACCACCTCCACAAAGTCCTGATCTCAACCCCATTGAGCACATGTGGGAAGTTTTGGAAAAAAATGTGCGAAAACACGAAATACAAAACAAACCCAAACTGAAGCAGGTTCTTCTGGATGAATGGAACAAAATAAGTTCCGAAACAACAAAAACTTTAGTTAATTCTATGAATAAAATAATAAAGGCTGTATTACACAATAAAGGCTATCCAAATAAATATTAAAATAGTAAAATTTTCGTAATGTTTGTAATTTTTTTAAATAAAACTTTAATATTCTTATAGGTGTGTCCTTACTATTGCGGTGTAAATGTTAAATGTAACACTGGTATTTTCTACATTGCTCTGCCCTAATGAAATGAAGTGCCTTATTTTTTTAATTAAATTGAATTACTATATTTTTTTTTGCGTTTTTGAGTGTTTTTCTTTTTTTTCTTTTTTTCTTAAATAAAAAAAATTTAAAGAAAACCAATAAAAATGTTGGCCACTGTATGTATAAAATTATGACAAAATTATGGTTTATATGGAGTTTAATATACAAAATCCAAATCCATTTTCATTCTTTTTTTCATCAGCTCTCATAAATTGTCGAAGATCTAAAATGCTCCTAAATGAAAATTTAAAAATTCAGTATTAGCGAAAATGTAAACAGCATTTTTGAAATCAGCATACCTGACTTTCCCAATATCCACTTAGAGTTTCTGGATGCAAAACCAGTGTTGGTAAATAAAAACTCACGAACATGCTAAAATGGCCCTTTTTTTAAATTGTTTATCTTATAACTCGAAAACAAAAACTATCGTATACCAGTTTTTCCTACACCCAATTACTTAATAATTTGAATTACTTATGTTCCAACATTTAATAAGTAGAACATTTTTTATGAGAAATTATTCAGAATTGGGTCGACATACTACAAAATTTATTTAAATATTTCTTTTATTTTTCGTGTTTTTTTCAAACACAGTAAATAATTTTTTTAAAATATTTTTGAAAAAAAATATTGTAAAATAGCTTTGTAAAATGTAACACGCATTTCAACTGCTTTTAATATTTTTGCACGGTTCAACTGTGGTCAAAATTTACGTTTTGTTGCTAATGTTACATTAGTCATGGTGAGCTTATCTGAGCTTATCAAATCAAAATATCAAAATCCTTTTGAATATCAAAATATCAAAATCCTTTTGATATTTGCTCAGTTCTGTGCCAAGTTGTTTCTTTTGCTTTGAGCAACTGTTCATAACAACATGCTCCATAATAACAACATGACCAACATGGTGAGTTTGGATTTAAGAATATTTGGTGTTTCCCCCAATTAAAAATGTCGTTTATTATTCTCAATTCTAGAGAATTAGGTATACAAAAAATCACCTGCGCTCTGTCGCGGATTTTGTAAAGTAACCAACTAATTTTTAATGGATAATGAAATACTATTTTGGACATCGTTCCTTGAACTGTATAAAGAATCGCCTGCATTGTTGTGGCCAATTAAAAGCCGTGATTACAGCAGCAAAAGAATGAAAGCGGAATTCTCCGAAATATTAATTAATAAATTAAAAGAAAAAAATACCCCAAAGTAAATAGGGAAATGGCTTTGAAAAATATAAATAGCTGGTAGGAAAGAAATTGAAAAAGTAAAAATAAGCAGTTGCGCTGATTTTGATATTTTTGCTCAGTTCAGTTTGCCCGCAAGTGTACGTAACTGGTAACTACAGTTACCAGACTTGTTTTCAGCCTACACCAATTGTCCTAAATCAGTGTTGGGCTGTGCAATCATTCAAACAGTGTACATATAAATTTTTTGGGGAATGCCCTGTATTTTAAAGTATTAAAAACAGATTTCCTTTTCATACGTGTTTTCGGAATTATTTATTTTAGAGTTTTGAAAATGTTTTTATAATTCAGATCCTAAATCTGCAAACCTACCTGAACAAGTAAGAAAATTGTAGACCTTTGAATATGAAAAGTTCATATCATCTTGCCGTATTTATATGGGGACTAGGTCGAAAAATACCGATCCTGACCATATTTGGTAAGGTCACTTATTTTTTGCAAAAATATAATATTCCTAAAAGGAACAACGGGACTATATATATATATATATATATATATAAATTTGAGAAAAATCTGCGGAATTTTTTTGTATGATCATTAACGGGAGTAATAAACATACACAAACCCAATTTGACCGAGATCTATAAGATAATTTGGTTTTTATGACAATTTAAGTCGATTTCATAGGGGTCATTTGTATGAGGACTAGGTCTGAGCATGCACCGATTTTCACTAATTTCAATAGCGTTCATGCCTTCGAATAGCGCTAATCATTTTTTAAAGTACACCCTAAAATGAAATTTTCTGTCCCATTCATAAACAACACACCTCCAAGTCTGGCAAGCTTGCAAATAAAAGTAATTCATGTTCACTGTTGTTACTAATAAAACGAAAAATTACACAGTCGTTCAAAAATAATCGTATAATGTAATGTATGTACATATGTATTTTACAAAAGTGTGTGACAAAGAACCAAATTTTTTTTAATTTCCTCTTTTGTATAAATGAGTGATGTATAGTGTTATTTCAACATCTGAAACATAAATTGTCTCATTTTTGTGCGTTCATATAGAAAACGGTTCCAAGATATTTTTTTACATTTTTCATAAGATTTCTTACTTGCAGCTCATTTATGTACCAATGTTTCACTCTATGAAAATGCACTACTTCAACCTTTTTGACAGTAGTCCAAAAGCGTTGAGGCGTATAAATTTAATTCATTTAATATCGTATTAAGTTTACTCGTTATGTTTGAAGGAAAAAGGACAGATTTTTCATTTCATTTACTCTATATACAATTAATTAATTACTTCTCTCTGAGTTCATAAATTATTAAATACGCCGAAAATGTTTTATTGAAAATTGTTACAATTTGATTTAGAAACATGCACGGTGATCTTACAACATGTTATTGGAAAATCTAAGATTTTATTTTCGCAATGAACGCGTAGAATTATTGAAAACTTTTGCATGTCTCCAGTTCTGTATGACTGCTCCTGAAGAAACCCAAATAATTCTTCATGCAAAATATATTTCGAAATGGATCTCTACATCCCCAAAGCAGCCATTTTTGATTAAGAGTAAATACTTTAACGATAAATCTTAAGGTATGTAAATTTACCTTGCGACAGTGCTAAGTGAATAAAAAAATTTTTTGATACTTATTACTCCAATTTTTATCACTGTTTACGTTTGTAAAATGTCCCATTAATTTTTTAAACGATTTATCGTTTACAAAATATTAAGAAGTACTGTTTTTGTCCGATACTCACAAGTCTTATCAGAAACAAAGTTTCCGACTTGCAATAATTTTGATAGCAATCATCGTTGAGTCGACAAAAACTTAAGTAACAAATTTTATTTAAATATCAACGTATGAGTAAAAGGTTTACATGGACAAACCGACAGACAGGTGAAAGATCATAGCCAATTCGACACGAAAATAGAATCCAGTCCTTTTAAAGGGTAGGGTTATTAGGGATTAATTTTTTCAAATTTTTCAAATAAAAAAGTAATCACAATGTGGAACAGGCGATCATTAAAAAAGATTCCGTCCGCACCAAATGCAATGAAGTTTTCATTATAGGTAGTCCTTTTTTATAATATCTACTACAAAACAACAAACAATTTTTTCACCATTCCTTTTTTTAATTGTTTACTATTAAAATTAAAAGAAAATTCGTAAAATGATGTATACATACTGTGAGCGTCAAAAAAAGTAAACACCTCAGTTACTCATATTAAAAGTTTTATGAAAATGAAGTAATTAACACAAAATGAAACATAAAAATAAGAAATTCAAGAACTCAGTAAAAACGTTAAACAAAAGTAAAGACCTAGTTAGCCACACGTAACCGTAACCAAACGTGTCAGCTGTTTTTTTCTGTTGCATGAAAAGCGTTTAGAGCAGTTACCAAACTCAACTGTCACGTAACCGGAACTTCCCAATCTGTTAAAAATAGATTTGTGCTACGTTTGTATGTGACATTTGTGAACAGCTGATAAAGTTTGGTTAATTTTACGCAGCGACATACTGGTTCGTTTTTTACGTTCTATAAATGCACTTAATGCCAATGTTACATTTACGGTACGGATACATTTTAACAACGTATGGCTAACTAGAAAATGACCAAATTTTAAGCGTCAAAAAAAAAAAAACAAACAGCGAACAAAAGGTAAAAGAACTTCAATACAAAAAGTAAACTTTTTAATTTTTTTTAATATTAGTTTATTTTTATGTGGCCTTTACCACGTCATTTAGTCTTTGTTATACCGGGGGAGATTGTGCTCCATTCTTCCTATAGAGCCCCTTTAAGTTTGCCTTGCTTGAAATAGCGCTTCGGCTTATTTTTCTGTCAATATTTTCCCACAGATGCTCGAACGGGTTAAGGTCCGAGGACTGCGGCTGCTATTCAAGTATCTTAGGAGTCCGGTACAGTGGCCACTCTTTCACAATTTTAGATGTATGCTTTAGATCGTTGTCCTGTTGGAAGATCCAGTTTTCAGCCATGCTTTATTTCTCGACGCTAGGGCCAAAATTGTCCTCCAAAATGGCTAAGTAACCCATTTCGTTCATAGTGAAGTAAATAAAAACAAGATTACCAATACCTGTTACCGACATATAGACCCAAACCATAACTGAACCTCCACCGTCTTTGACAGTAACACACTTTTCTTTGAAGGTTTTATTCTTAGCACGCCATATTTTTTTGGGGGGGGGGGGGGGGGGCACTTTCACTCCGAAAAGTTCGAATTTTCTCTCTTCTGTATATAATATGTTTTCCCAAAGGCAGAGCCTCATTTTTGTTCTTTTTACCGAAATTCATTAGCTTGCCCTGATTCGCCTTGGATATGTATGGTTTCATCCATGTATGGTTTCATGCATGGTATCCTTCCATGTAGATCATTTTTGTGAAGCCATCTCCTTACTGTACTCGAACTTACTGGTTTGCCTGATGTCTGCGTTATATTTTCTGATAATTTAACTGCACTTTAGGCTGGATATGTCTTTACTTCTCTTGCTACAGCTCTAACTTCGATACCACTAAGCCGCTTTGGGCATCCAGATCTCGGTAAATCTTCACCCTCATAGTGTCTGACGTATTAATCAACTATTTTTTTTTGTTGTGCAGTAGCTCCTACTCAAAATTTCGCCAATTTCACGAGGGGATATACTTTTTTTCTTTTAAAATAACAAATTTTCCGAGCATCAAACGATGTTTGTTTTCCCATAGTGAGACTAGTTTCTTTTACTTCTTTTTAGTTATTATTAATTACTACAAATCAACTTAAAATGATTTTTAGTAAACTAAAGTAAGTATTACCACTTTTTACTTTTTTTGACGCGTAAAATCTGATGCATTTTCACTTTTGAGAGATATGTGGAATGTTCCCAATTGATTTGATTTGATGTTTTATAGTAGTCAATCTCTAAATTGTATAGTAGTAAACTCCGTAATATTACTTTTTATCGTAAGTCAATAATAACTATGTTATAAGACAATTTAAAGATTAAAAATTGCTGTTTACTTTTGACGCTCACAGTATATACATACTGTAGGGAGGCAAAAAAATCGCTCAAGTGACAAGAAAAATCATATTCTAGGGATCAAAATAAGAAACTTTGGCCAAGGAAACATACCTCTAAAACGAATTCTGATGTCCCGACTTTTGACCTGTCTGTCTGCCATGGGGCAACCCCATTCCCCCTCATGCAATTGATCTGAAACTTGGCCCACAGTCTTGTTGTGACTACAGATTAATTTTGGGGTAGTCACGCAGAGTCACGGAGTGATCTAGAAGTTATTTACCCTCATCCGATCGATCTTTTTGAATAGCATAACATAGTCAAGGCGTATGGTTATCATTTATTTACAGAGTAGAAGATACGTATACGTATGAGCGTTAATTTTAATATTAAATCAAACATAGTCAGCCCAATTCTAAACAAAAAACGGTGATTATTTGAAATGTTTGTACGAGGAACCCCCATGGGGTGTGCCACTGGCATGGGTGGGTCAGCCTTCCAGAGTAAGTGGGGGTCGATCATATATTTGGACTCGATTGGGGCACTCTACATGGGTCAAAGTGAGACAGACAGACAGGTCAAAAGTCGGGACATCAGAATTCTTTTAGAGGGCTATTTTTAAATCGACCCGCCCTAATACATATGTATATGCTATGTATATTAGGGTGGCATTGAAATGTAAACTTTGTATTTTCGGCAATACCTAGGCGGAATATTGTCTCACTTGGTATGAAAAGTTAATGTAATTGCATATTTTCAAAACATGTTAGTACTTTACAAATTGTTGGATAATACTGAGCGTCAAATTTATTTAAGAAAATGTATGTTTTCAGAATATCATTATACACTCAATTTAATTCATTATACACTCTTGAAATATTAATTTTACTTGTTTTCAGTAATATGAGCTGAAAAAACGACAATTTTAGGTCAATTATATTTAGTTGTTTATATGTACACCATATCCCCAATGGAGCATGGGTTAGAGTAATTCGATTTTTTCCAAGTGAAAAATATTCCTTCGTTAAAATTCTGAAAAAAAAAATTGCTCGATAAATGCCAGGCTAAGTGGATATGTATGCGGATATGCATAAATGTAACAAGATAGCAGAGCATATTACTGTAAGAGAACTTTTAAATTTACACATTTATTTAAGAGAAAAAACCGGCGAAGCAAAAAAGAGTTCAACAAATACAACTTAAACAATAGAAAATACATAATATTTATGTACATCAATGTTAATAGTAGTAAATGGAATTTTGACGCTGTAGTGTGTATATTTCCTCTCAGTGTTGTCACAATTACATTGGAATTACATTAAAATTAAACAACAACAAGTAATATTCATTTGAACAATTAGAAAAAATATAGCAAACTGTAAGTTCTGATTTTATACAAAGAATGTTGAATATTGTGTGTTTATTTTTATTTCATGTATACATACATACATACTATATAGATTTTACACAGAATATCAATTCACAGTGAATGCACAAGAAATGGCTACACTAAATGGATGTAACATGGACTTAAAAGAATTGTTAGCAGAATGGAAATTGGAAAATATTTTAACACATTTAATTGGTATGTTGTGTGATTACATGGATTCCTGTGTAATTTTAGCACTTTATATTTATTTTAATTGCTTTGTGGTTGTGTGCGAAGGTTTGTGAATAACCTATTTTTTATACCCTATGCCACTACATATGTGGTGAGAGTAAGAGTTTATGCTGACGTTTGTAACTGCTAAAAATATTTCACATAGACCCATCGATTCAAAATAACTTAAGGTGGATTCATCGTCGCGAACCGCAGTCTGCAAACTGAAGACTAATTTGTTGAATTATAACGAGCAACCCGCGGCTCGATTCATTGTCTGTAGGTTGAGTTACTGCAGACATTTTTTTTAAACAGCTGTTCAGCTGTCAGATGTGTAGTTTGCGAAATTAAAAGTGTTGTTATCAATTTAAAACGTTAAACTAAAAATAAATAAAATGAGTTTTGAAAATATGAGCTGTGAACAAATATTACTTTTGCTTCAATTAGAAGTGGAAAAGTTTTATCTATTGGCAAAATTGCTTTTGATTGAAGAAACCAAAAAGTTTTCTGTACGTGAAATATTGCGTCATACGTCGTATGAATGGATATTATGCTACATTGATACCAAGAATGCGTTTAACAGATGTTGAAACTTTTAAAAACTTTCACTGCATGGATCCGCAGAGTTGCGTACCTCTGATATAAGCTGCTTTAGTTTATTCAAATCTGTAAATGCAGGTAAAAATCAGATAACCAGTCAAACCAGTATATAATAAATTTAAACAACTTACTTTGTTCCGCCATTTCGCACATATGATGGCATCACAGAGATGCCAAAGCACCACATCATAAATAAACATTTCCTTAAAATCTTTAGAAAAAAATAAAAGAAGAAGAGATAGCAATATTTTGTCTGCATACTGCAGACTGCGTTTCAAAATCAAATTGGTCTGCAGTCATAACGAGTAAAAATTGCTCGTTACTTTCCCCTCCTTTTCTATTGAATAAACTTCATATAAAAACAAGTAAGATAATTATGGTCAGTCTAGACCGACTATACGATACCCTATACCATGCGTTTAGAGACCCTATCTCTTAGGCCCAACTAATTGGATATAGAAAATAAGCATAAACCAAATTTGAGCGGCATTTTTATTAATTTTTTTTGGCTGCAGATATGAAAAAGTTCATATCGGATGCTATGTCTATATGGGGACTAGGTCCAAAAATGGACCGATCATGACCATGGTTGGTAAAGTCTCTTGTATTTTGCGAAAATATATACAAACAAAATTTGAGATGAATCAGTGCAATATTTTTGTTTTTTGATAGATTTAAATGAAGATCGGGAAGCAGCTCTATGACCAAGAGTTGTCCCATAGTGACCGTTTTTGGACTACTCATTAATGGATGTAATAAACACATACAAACCAAATTTTGGCGATCAAAGCTTATATACCAAATTTCATCAAAATATATTCATATTTGCGACCTGCAGTTTGATTACAAGGTTTACATGGACACACAGACGGACGGACGGATCGGTATAATAAAAGATGGGTCTAGGTCAAATATTTTTGGTTGTTACAAATAGCAGCAAAAAGTCATTATACCCAAACCACATAGTGTTCGCAAACTATAGGCCTGTACGCAGCTTGCTAAGGAATCAAAAACTTCATATAAAAAAACGCTTCAGAAATGCTTAAGGAATTTTTCTGTCAAAAAATTTCTGTTGATAGTCCGCAGCTTTTTAAAAAAGTAGTATTGTTTTTACTACTTTTTTTTGACGTAGATGAACTTAGGCAACCCAGGCTATGAGCAGGAATATCAAATTTTTCGTTCTTTCTGAAAGGAATTTTGACAGGAGAGGTAAGCATAAACAAAATGTAATATGCTAAAAAATAAAAGTTATTTTTCAGTTGCAAACCTGGGAAAAAACGAACAAAATTCGGCAAAAAAAAAAACAAGCGGATGGGTAATTTTGATACTGAGCTTAAAAAGCGTTTAGCAGGCCAAATAAAGCAGAACCGAAGAATTGATTTGTTTTCAATTTCACAATTCTTAATAATTGACAGAAAACAGCTGATTTCTAGCGTTGCACTGAAAGGTACTTTTGTCCATTTTTTTTCTTTAAGAAATATATGAAAATTTTCTGTTAAGATTCCTTAACAAGCTGCGTACAGCTCTTATAGGTACAAAAATAATTATATTTTGACAAAATTTGTTATACATATAAATTTTTATCTGCCATAGAACGATCGTTATTGAAATTGATGAAAATAGCCACTAATCAAATATCCGCTGTGGTATCGACCTAACTTACCCTTAGATCCAAAATAAAAATATATGGTTATAAATTTTATTTTATGTGTATTTTACACATAAATCATCACACCAAAAATAAACAGTGTAGAAACAATTTTAGTGATAGTCCTCGTAGGAAAAAGCTTCCCGACGTTCACTTAAATCTTTACAGATATATCATATTTTACTTAAATTTCACTTGTATCGGTGACAATGCTGCGGTGATCAGGGCAGCACCCTGGATAATCTCAAGATACTTTGGAATTGAATCTTTTTTTGCTAAATTTGCCTAGTAAAAGTCTATATCAAATGTAGCTAAGACTGTTGGAGTTTCTGTGTCTCCGCTACTTTCCACTAAATTTAACCGGCGACACTTGTATTGCTCGTGCTCGTCAATTTTTTTTTTTCAAAATCATCATGTGTATATACATACCTAGTATTTTTTTAAATTTTTATTAAAAAAATAAAATTATATAGTTTTAATTAACTAAAACTATTCACTGACTACTAACAACCCGTGCTAACTTTAATAAAAACACAAACGACGCGTTATTCGCAAGTGATTGTTTTTTTTACAACAAACACACTAGAATTTCTCGCATCAAATGAAGACCTTGAGTTCGCCAAGGACGCTAGAAATATCATCGTATGGTATTGTAAGGAACTCGCTTGCTTATAGCGAGCGATATCTTTGTATATAACCAAGCAAGTTGTGATATATTCATTGTGAATATCGTCAACACATATTTATGTACATACATATAAACTGTGTGCTGCGAATAATTTTCAACAAAATGATGTTTTTCCTTAAGTAGATAAAATATTTTATTAATATTCTAAACTTAAAGCATTTGAAGTTCATCTGTTACTAAATAATACAAAATATTTTAAAACCTAATTTAATATCCTGATTTTATAGAATGAATAGATTACTCTTTTTTTTATTTGCATTGTTGAAAACTGAATATACGAAGCAATCCAAATAAAAGAATACGAGTTTCCAAAAGAAATTTGTTCGACATTTATCATCAAAGATCATACGTTTAAGAAACTTGCATTATCTACAACATTTACAATAACTACTTGCTACCAAGAGTAGGAGCCCGTATTAATAGTGCGAATTTGAGCGCTTTAATATTGTTAAGGTACTTTTAGATCAAATTTTTGGGATGTCAGCTAAACATAGTTTAACTAAACTCAAGTAGTTTAAAGTTATAAAACCTAGTTTTTGGGATGCCAATTACAATTTTTAACAATTAGTCCAATAGTTTGAAAGTTATAAACTAAGTTTAACTGACATTAGCTCTGTTCGTTTACTTTCCCAGTAAAAACCAGTAAAACCGAAATTTCAGAGAGTAAGAAAAATTAGTTCTCAAAAACATAAATATCCAAAATAGTAAACAAACAGCAATTTGTAAGAATTTGCAAGAAACAGCTGATTGTAGACACATTTGAAAGAGAAGAAGAAGTGAAACTCTAAATTAAAAAAAAAAATCATGTGACTCCGATCACAGGGGAGATGTGTAAACATCTATCTACAGAAAGCGTCATCTATGTATCACTTATAGCAAACAACTGCAGGGTCTCTGGTTATACTTGTGGGGCTGTTGAATTATGTATATGTTATACGTTTATATTGTGAAATTTTTAACGTTTTACAGCAAAGGGTTGTTGAATTAGCTGAAACAATTTTGTATCATAATTTTTTCACCAATACAATCATAAGACACACCGATTAGTCTTACGGCTAACAGCGTAACATGTGACCTCACAATTCAAGCTGTTTTTGTGATTGTATTGTGAAATAGAAATTTACCCCCATGCGCGTATAGATGTTTACACATCAAAAAGAAGTATACCTTAATTAGAAGAATTTATTTTATTTAACAAGTAAAAATATTCATTGAAACTAATATGATTACCTATTGCTTTTGAAAATAAACATTTATTATGAAAGACATTGGCTATTGGCATACAGCTATTTTTTGACAGGAACTGGATTAAAATTAAGATTAAAATTAATGAAATCTGGTTATGTTAATATTTACTTACTTTTATCGTTAATCTCCTAAGAATTATTATTTAAAATTTTTGCACAAAAATAGAATTGTAGTATTTTTGATTTATTTACCAAAAAACTTCATCATATGTTTTTCAAACATATGTTTTTTTCTTGCTTGCTAATTTTTACTGGCAAAACTGTATCCAGTAAAAACTAGCAAGTTTTCAAAAAATTAACTGTCTCTTTACGCTCTCATTTGTTCTATTTTACTGGGTTTATGAAGTAAACGAACAGGATCCACTAAATTTTGTGATAATTTGTACAAATTATCACATAAACGAACAGAGCTATTCAAAAAACTCGGCCTTAGTAATATCAACAAATTTAAAACAAAAACAAAATCCAAAGTTCGGCGTTTGTTATCTAGTTTATTCACACTTAATTCGTTCAAAAAAGTTGTTTTTTTCAATTATGATGCAGAAATAATGATTCCATTCAGTGGTTTCCAAATATCCGTTATACTTGGACAAGGATTCCGAAGGCAATATTATTTCGTCATCCACAATACCACTACTGCAACAAATGGAAATAATGTCTTGAATTTTTAATAATTTTTTATGGTAATGCCTGGTTTTCATTATGTCATTTTCAATGGCAATTGTTGTCAATTATTGTCAGTTGTATGAAAATGGGTTTTAATGTCCTGTCATAGAAAATTACGAGATGTCAGTTGAGGCAATTGTTTGTTGTCAGCTTATATGAAAACCAGGCATAAGAATGAAAGCTTCCTTAAGCTATTCTTAACACAAATGTGAAAAAAAATTATTTAAATCATCCATATTAGGGTATGTGTTACAACATACTTCATTTTCTTCTCTTGAAAAAAATAGAAATATTAGTTTTGTATTAAAACTAACGCTATATATTCTGAATCTATAAATAAATAATTTTGACGATAATGTATGTAAGTAAATCATAACCTTGTAATTGTAATTTCGGTAACAATTCAATATAAAACTTCTGTGAATTCGATACGACATAAAAAATGTTTTTTTACGTTTTAATATGACATGCTTAAAAATTTTGCGTTCAAAGCCAAAAATTTTGGTTTTATGAAATTGGTAAAAAAATTTCGTTCAATACACACCATAGCCTAAAATTGTTTAACAAATTTTGATATTTACACCTAGACTACACTCATGGAATCAAAAAAAACTGTTACTGCTTTGCGAAAAATCCAATATTGATAGATTGGCGGGCAAATCATCCTCCAGTATCTGAACAATACTAGCTAAAATTTAAATAAAAAATTCCAACTTGACTATTTGAACAGTTAATAAGGTACAGAGAAAGATAGCTCCATCAAAAATTACTAAAATATTATTTTTGGAACGCTACATTAGTGCTAAATAAAATGGGAAAATTTTTAATCAGGTTAGATGGTCATAGGACATATTTTCCGACGAAAAGTATGGAATCTTTACAATATGAATGAAAAGATAAAAATTTCAATATAATTGTATAGGCCCTTTAATATGAGAATTTTCATATTTATAAAAAAAATGTGAGAATAATCTGTACTTAAATAAAACTTTCAACATACTTGCAATTTTTTATATCTCTTTAAGCGGAGCAAATTGATGTCAATATTTTGGAAATGATGAAATTATCCCATATAAGATTGTTACTGCATAATTTTCCGCTGGGAGTACAAATACGTTTTGAGTATTACTTAGAACGATGGCGTCGTGATAGTGACAGACACGCATCAAAACCAAACAACGATATTTTGAAACAGTCATCTCAAATGCAAAGTAAAAGCATTCAAACCGACTTAACGATGCTCGATGTGAATTCAAATTCACATAAAAATACCGCATCCAGCCGACATTCAAATCACTCGAACAGTTCGACAGCACCAACAATTACTATCAATCAATATAGGCTAAAATCTAACAAGTATACACCTAATGGTTCATATCCTAAAATAGATTTACGAAAGATTTTAACTTTAGTGCCGTGTGGTGTAGAACTTACAAACAGTTATCGGGAACGCAAATCATTTACCAACGCCGAACGGAGACAATTGATTTCAGTTATTGTTAATTATTATTTTGATAATAGAATTAAATTCAATCTGCTGACAAGCTATGCCGTTGAGAGGTCCATATTACAGATGTTTCCCAATGAAAAATTGGAAATGTACCGAACATCTAAACGTGGAAAACTTTATTCGAAATATATTAACGCCAAGGCGGCTATGAAATTTATGAGAGCCGGTATCAGACCGAATGATAATAGTGACATGGATTTTGGTGACACATGTGGTGGGGATTCAATTAAACTGAATAATGTCTCCGATGACAGTCATATGTTATTTGTTAACAATACTGCAAACTCAATGGCTCATCTGGACGACGAAGATGAAGACACATTTATGGAAGATGATGGATATGCGGCTGATATTATTGCAGAAGGAATTCAGCCAACAATTACTGAAGGAGAATTTAAGCCTGATATAAAAATCGAGCCTGAGTATGTACTATGTTTTCCTATTTATATTCACTATACTCGATTCGTTTCCCACTTTTTTTTTTGTATCGAATTTTTTATGATATCTAATTAAAAATAAAATGCTAAATGGTTTAAAGTTATAATTAGTATAATGTTGTTATTTATTAATCCGCTATTTTCTCATTGAACTCTCTTTTTCTTCTTCTTATTTTATTCCTTTAAGACAAAATATTAAATATTTTACGGTTTAATGGGCTTGATTATATATTAAATGTACCCTTCATAATAGAAAACCCAATTGCAAAGCTTAATAAAGTACAGATTATTTAAATGTGATTTCAAATTATAGAATTTTAGACAACAAAGACTAGTTTGTTTAGAAATTGAAGGTCTATAGCACTTAAGAAATAATAAATGTTGTTACATACAAAAAATTACTTGTTCTCAAACCTCCTTTTTTATGAAGTAGGACCAGTTACATATATGTCATTTTATTTGGAAGACTAGAAATTTTTATCTTTTGTATTGAAATATATTTAAAAATTAAGTTAAAAATAACAAATATATTAAATAATGAAACATGAGCACGTGGACATATTTCCTACAAAATAAAAAGAACCATTTATTTTTTCAATGAAGTCTCAATGTAAATGGTGAAGGAAATAAATTTTTGATTGATTGCAAATATATTTAAATACTTACTAGAGGACCCCTGCTGCTCCGCAACATTATATTATATTATTTTAATTTTTATAATATAATACCAAAATTTGCCAAGAGAAGTGAACGTACAGTAATGCCAAAATATGCCAAGATAAGTTAACGTGCAGTAAAAGTAAAGTTGATTCTCCACGCATAACTTTCCTCAAACCCAAAGATTTTAAGCAGTTAATAGCTCAAAAGAAGGAGCTTGATCCACTGAGTGTTCTTAGACCTATGTCAACAGTCTACGTTAATTAGAACTCTAGTTATAGACGTTTGAGAGAAGAAAAATATTGAAAAAAACTTGAATGCAAAGTTTATTCATAAATTCTTTTAATATATAAGATGAGCATATTTTTCAAAACGAAGCGTTTGAAATTTTCAGAAAGATACGTAGAAATTTCAAACGGTAATACTTTAATATTATTCCTTTGTTTAATTTTCAGAAAAGTCTCAGAAACACCTTTTATACAACCTGCAGTTTTAGGTACTGAACTTCTTTTCAACAGACGAAAGCCTGAGGAAGCCGATCGACCATTTGAAAACTTTCATGTACCCTGGCATAAAGTACCATCTGATGTTCTTAGTATGTTAGAAAAACAGCAGAAGTTGGGTAAACGTCTAAATGCATTAGCAAATTTATTTGTTGATGAACTACGAAGCATTTGTACACATATTCCCATGAGAGTATTTCGAAATATAACCCGACAGGTGGTTTCTAAATATCCGTTTTCATTCTTGGACAAGGATTCCGAAGGCAATATTATTTCATCAGCAACAGTACCGCTAATGCAACGAATGCGTAATAGAAATAATTTTTTGAATCGTTAAGGGCCCCAGCAATGTTTACATCATTAAAATAATTGTAGTTTAGTTAAAATTATTATTGACATTTACATCAATTACTTAAAATTTATTTCCTAAATTTAATGACTGAGATTATATCAGTATATTTCTTATATTTCATTGAAATGTTTTATCAAAAAAAAACAAAAATTTTATATAAATATTTAGGTTTAAGAATTTTAACTTTTGAAATTGATGTAATTTCTCGTCAACAGTTTTTATACCCTCCACTCCAGTGTGCAGAGGGTATATATAAGTTTGTCATTCCCTTTGAAATAATTAGAAAAAAAAATTTGGACCCCATAAAATATATATATTTGTGATCCTTATAACAACCGAAGTTGATATAGGGATGTCCGTCTGTCCGTCTGTGGAAATCACGATGACGACATCAATCGGGCAGCTAGGGTGCTCGTTGAAATAAAAAATGATTCATTAACATCCTGAGAAGTTTGCTATTTAAAATCGTCCAAATCGGTCGATTAGGGCCCGAGATTTGAATGAAGAACTAAAAAAGTCTTGAAAAAATATAATTTTCTATGTTGTTCGTGCCACGATCACGCCCTCAATAGGATAGCTAAGGTGATCTTTTTTAGTGAGAATGATTCACCAAATTCATGGGAAGACTTCTATTTCAAAAATCATTAAAATCGGTGGAAGAGGTCCAGGGAAATCTCTGAAAAATTAATAACAAAAAATTAAAAATATGATGTTTCTATATTGTTCTTCTTGTTATTCTAAATGTTGTATTGTTGTCATAGCTGGAATTGTTGTTTTGGTGGTTATTGTGGTAATAATATAATAAAAACTAACCCTTTGTACATTTTTTTTTATCAACTCTGGTAGAAAAATTTAAATGATTCCATTGTTTTGGCATCACTAAAAAAATTTATTAGATCATTTCTGTCATTGCCACGAGCCTGCCTGCAAACTTTCAGATCGAATGGGTTACGGGAAAGGGGTTAAAATCGATCCAAAATTTTTTCGACAAGTAGACACTACGTGTTAATATAAAGGGAGTAAAAATTCACCAGCATCTAAAGCAAATAATGCTAAAATAAATAAAATGTAAAAATGTAAAAATAATAAAATGTAAATTTAGCAAAAACAAATTTTATGTATTAATTTATTTAAAGAGACAAACTCAAATATAACGTTTGATGTTGTATTTTTTGTGTGTAATATTTACATATACATATGTACATACATACACATATTAAATAATACAAATAATATACATATATTCTATATATGTATATCCATAATAACTGCACGTTAGAAATAAATCGGTATATTATTTTATTTACATAAAATTCTGCAATATTTTGCTGTGGGGAAAATACATTTCTTTTGCATTAACAGTGTCACTTCATTGTGCTCAGCGTGACTATGCCACAGTAGATGGCGCCACAATTTTTGTTCTAATTAGCTTTGCAATAGTTATTTCTATTTTAACATGAATGTCAATATTTTCTACTAGATATCATACAGAACAATGTTAAGAGTATACACGGGCTGGTTTTTTATTTCATACGTTTTTTCATTATTCTTTTACAAATATGAACATAAGTTTGGCATATTAACTTTTTTGTTGTCTTTACAAAATAGAGTTACCGAGTTCATCAATGAGTTTTTTTGTTTTCAAAACAGTTCTATATAGTTATATAAACTTATTATTCTGTTTTACCTACAAAATATCTGATTGCGATTACATCTAATTTTTAAAAATTGTTTATAATTACTAAATTTTAAATTTTCCATTAAAATTTTAGAAAATATCAATTCTAAAAACTGGAATTAAAATTTCAAATTATAAATTAGAAAATATTAATTGAATTTCAGAAATTCATATCAAAACGTCGGAAATAATAATTTTAAATTTAGAAGACATCAATTGCATTTTTAATATATAAATTTTATTCGTTAAACATAAATTGAAATTCAAAAAAAAAAAACACCAAATATTTTAACATTTAAAAATGTTTACATTTGAAAAAAATATTGCCATTCAGGAAAAATTAATAACTTTTCAGTACCGCGATTCAGTAACTTCTTTTAATGATAGTCGAATCGTTAAAAAAGAAAATTGCAAAATTATCAGTAAAATTTTTAAACAATATTCGCTATTGTTAATGTCAGCTGTTGTTGTTATCTAAACGACAAGCATTTTTGTGTTGTTTATTCAATCGATAAAAACTTAAATTTTTAGGTTGAAATGTCGTCATACATAAATAAAAATCATAAAATAGTGAAAATATTTTGCTTCTATTAAAAAACTTTTTTATATAAATAAAAAAATTAAATAGCATATTCAATTCATTATTTCATTTTCAAATAACTAAACAGAAATATTAGTAAACAAAATAAAGATATTAAACATAAACATAAAATCATCCTGTCAAACACGAACTAATTTGTTTTTTTTTTCTATTATTTTGTGTTTTTCGCTTATTTTGACAGAGATGCCACTCGTTTACAATTTAAATAAATAGAAAAATAGATTTGTCGACTGTCGTTAAGATGTATGTACTTAGTGAATCACTTAATCCTTAGTGCAAACAACAATAGCTGTCGATATATTTTGCGATTGTCGGATCGTTGAAATTTACAGAATCGCACTACAGAAAACATTAATTTCAATTCAATGAATTTTAGAAAATGTCAAATGATATCTAAGAATTGCGAACATAAAAATTGTTACATAAATAAACGCAATTTAATGAGAATGTTATATATATATAAATTTTCACAATTTTTTTTTGGAAGAAAATTTTAAGTTTTTCAGAAAATAATGATAACAAATTATTTTATTTAAAATGTTTGGGACATTTGGTTTTTTTGTGTTTGGCATCCCTAATTTGATTATATATTATTATTATAAATTTATTCTCTATGTTTTGACAATATTTTAATAAAAAAGTTGAGAGAGCTTTTTTTTGGTTATTATTTTGGTACTCCATCCGACCTATATGGCCGCAATGAAGAAATATTTGGCCAGTTAAAAGAAACTATACAGCCATCTCCAATTAGCACGATTTAATGCATGTAGCCACCCTACACAACCATTAACCAAATAAATAAATAAATAAATAAATAAAGCAAACACCGAAATAAATCCGAAATAATAGAAAAGACGAAAACCAACCCAAACAATTTGCTGAAATAATTTGGTATTAAGTTTAACAAATTTTTTACTTTTTCCAATATTTTGTTTACATTTATTATCAATACTCAACCGAGGTGGAGGTTATCAAAGATTCGGCACAGCCGAATTTAACACTCTTACTTTTTTATAATAATTTTATTCTATATCAAACCAATATTTCGTCATTCCTTGACTGAAATATTACAATAAACATTGATAAATAATTTAATTTCTAAATAATTAAATACATTTATTAATTATCACAAACTTCAAATAAATTTTTATACTAATACAAAAATTACATCAAACAAATAATACCAACAAAGTAATGTAGCTCACAAGAAAATAAATGCTTAAGGCCTAGTTAGCCACACGTTGTTAAAATGTATCCGTACCGTATATGTAACGTTGGCATTTAGTGCAATTATAGAACGTAAAAAACGAACCAGCATGTTGCTGTGTAAAATTAACCAAACTTTATTAGCTGTACACAAATGTCACGTACAAACGTAGCCAAAATTTATTTTCAACAGATTGGGACGTTCCGGTTACGTGACAGTTGAGTTCGGAACCTGCTCTAAATGCTTTTCATGTAACAGGAAAAAACAGCTGACACGTTTGGTTACGGTTACGGGTGGCTAACTAGACCTTTACTTGTAAAACAATACCACGTAAAAAGTACAAAAGCTTAAAATATTGCCGTTGTATACACTAATGTCAACATCAATTGAACACTGATTGCATTTATCTATTCTCCCTCTCATCTTATCTTGTTTACCAAAAATCTATAGCCCTTTCCAATAAGCTCTGTGTCTATTTTAAAATTCATACGTTTTGTTGTTGGTACTTTCATAATGTTCAGAGCTTCCAATATATAGCGGTGTCGGTGTCTCCACTTGAAATATTTTTACATTATCTAAATCAGGTGTATGATTTTTATTTTTACAATGTGCTGTAAGTGCTGTCTTATTCGACACATCATTCACATTCCTTAGTTTCATGTCTGATTTATGTCCAGCTCATCTAATTTTAAGTTTGTTTTTAGTGGTCCCGGTCCCAACATAGACCATGTCAAAATTATCCAATACAATTTTGTCATCCTTACAAGAAACTCTATATACAACTTGACTTGTCTTTGTTATATTGTATCCTTGGTTTTACTAAATAATTTCTTCAAAGATTTGTCCGTCTTATGAGTACCTTATATTTCGTAGGATCGAATAATTTGGATTTCTGAAATCTCTCAGAGACACCGGGTAAATATGTTAGGATCTGTAATATATTGGCTCCGTTGAATTCTTAGAGGGTTTTTTCCTTCCGTAGTCCATTAAAAGTTTTTTCCACCAATTGTATAGGAAAATTATTTTCCAATAAAATCTTCATTATATTGTGATGATTGGCCTTATGAAATTCCAAATCACTTTTATTTAACACTCTCTTCAACAAATTTTGCCGTAATCATTATTATTCTCTTAGGATGTTTCGAATTATAATTAATTATCCTACCTGAAGCAGTTGGTTTCTGGTACCAGTCAATTTTTAATGATTCAAGGGCTCTTATAACTATTGTATATAAATATATGTAATGGTGCGGCGTTGGTGGAAGATCCGCTTCCGTTTCCCTGAGCCTTTGCTGGTCGCACGTGCTGGCGTAGGGGCCCAGCTCGCCGGATGGGTGGGGTCTTGCTCAGGCCCAGGGAAACCGCACTACAGATTTTCACGTGCGATTTAAAAAAAAACAACTGTCAAAACAAACGGACGCTAAATGGATGGATGGCCATACTTACCTTGGGATTGGGGACGAGGTGTTCTGCCCCTTTTGCCCTCCCAACCATGTTACCTCGACTCCATCTTAATTGGAGGTAACCCACTTCAATGACAAGATTTGGTTTGGTTTGGTTTTCGACATTGGTTTAAAAACTTTTTTATTTACCCTTCATTTTAAGGGTGTTTTAATTTTTAAATTAATTCTAGCAAAAATTTTAATTTTAGAAACATTTTAAATTTTTTTTTTGCCAATTTTTATTTTTAGCAAAATTTTAATCTTAGCAAAAATTTAATTTTTAGGGATATTTTAATTTTAGGAAAAATTCTTATCTATAGCCCAATTTTAATTTTAGGAAAAATTTTAATTATAACAAAATTTTTAAGTTTAGCAAAATTTAAATTTAGCAAAATTTAAATTTAGGAAAATTTTAAATTTAGGGAAAATTTTTAAATTTAGGAAAAATTTTTTTTTTTAATTTAGGAAAATTTTTAAAGTTTAGGAAAATTTTAGTTTTATCAATTTGAATTTAGCACTATTTTTGCACAATTTATATTTAGCGCAATATAATTTAGAAAAATTTTGCTTTCAATAATATTTTAATTTTAGCTCAATTTGAATTTTAGCACTACAGAATAATAATGATATTTTAAATTAAATAATATTTTAATTTTAACTTTAACCAAAAAATTTTCTTTTTAAATATGGTACCATTTGTGAATTCTCTTAAATTTCTATAATTTTTAAATTTAGGTCAATTTTAAATATTCAAGTAATATATAAAATTTTCGGGGATTTTAATTTAGTTTTGATTTTAAATTTTGAAAATTTTTCGTTTTAATTTTAAATATAGAAAAATTTATTTAGTTAGAACACTTTTATTTTCTTAGAAATATATTAATTTCAGTACAATTTTACTTTTATCATTAATTTTAAAATAGTTATTAATATTATAGAAATATACAAAATATTTAATATATTTAAGGTTTACCCACTGAACTGTACTGTACGAAACGTCTCGCTTATGTTGACCTTTTCTCCTTGATTGTGTTGATATGTTCGCCGTGATGGTTATGAATTTTATTGTGGTTTTTGAATAATTGGTTTATTTTAGATTTCTTTATTTTAAATTGTTTTGTTGTAATGTTAGGCACTGTTATTCCAGTGTGTTTCCTTTTATACAATTTTTGTTATAATTTCAGAGATTAGATTTTAAATATTTTAATATTTTTTTTAATTATAAACTTGTAAGAATGAAAGTTCTTTTTTTTATCAACGATTTCTCTTAAATATGAGAAGTTAATGTGTTTTTTTTTCTTTTATATCACAAACCAAAATTTTAAATTTCTTTTATTCAGAAAAACTATCACACAATTTGCTTCTTTCCAAATCAAAACCTTAATTTTAAAACGGTTTTTTTTTTATACAACGTTTTTATGTGGAATTTTTTTTTTATTCTTAAATCCATAATATTGTTTTTTTTTTTAAACTTAAATATATGTATTTAGTTTTTTCTTCTTTAATATTAAGTATGTTACAGTGTTTATAAATTTTACTTGCAAACTTTCTTAAAACTAAATTTTTTCTTCATTTAATTTTAGGTTTTTCCGTAATCTTTATTCTTTTACAATCAACACTCAACTCCAATCGCCAAAACTTCAATTTAATTTTTCAAATCAAATTTATTTCTTTAATTTTAATTGATTTACACGGGTTTTAATGTTTTTATTACAAATTTTTTCATTAAATTTTAAATTTCTTAAATTTTCGTTTCAACTATATTTATATTTTTTTAAACTAAATTTAAGTCTTATTCTTTTCACTTTCTTAAAAATCTATTTTTAATTTCTTTCTTAAAACTTTAATTTTTAATTTTCTTAAACTTTCATTTTTTTTTTTATTAAACTTAAATTAAATTTTTTTTGAGGTTTTTCCTCAACCTTTTACTTCAATATCTACATTTCGACTCCTCGTTTAATTTTCAATTCTTGTTAATCAAGCCAAATCTTCCTCATTCATTCCTCTGCAGATAAAAACCTGTTTATTTAACAAACAAAATCACCAGCAATTCAGTGAGAACATTCATATGCATTCACAATATTCTCTAGTATTTATAACACTCACACTCATATATGACTATGAGAGCAAGTGAGATCAATACAAGAAAATACGTGGTTTGACCAGCATGATTGCATATGAATGTGTTCATGATTTACTTCAACACAATGAAGAGAAAAAATACGCCATAAAAAAAATGCCATCAACCTATTACCATATAAGGTGTTGTTTATATGTACATACTTGAACTTGAAAATAATTTCAAGATCAAGGTTATTATTTTTTTCTTCTTTCTTATTCTGCTTGTAACAGAAATTCTTTTGTTACAGTAAAGCGCAAAACAGATCACCGTCACATATAGTAAGCTATTAATTAATGGGTCTAGGTCAAATATTTTTGGTAGTTACAAACAACAGCAGGGTATAAAAACAGATGGCCTCAAGCTTGTTTATTTTGGGAAATTACAAAGATTTTATGTTTATGAAACGTTGTGACTTCTCAACTATTGATTATTTTAAAAAATTACTGTCGAATACACACAGCCCTGTTCTTGAAACGTTGTTATTTGAATAAGAATGAATTTGAAATAACATGAAATGGAAATTTTGGGTTTCTTGAAAACACAAATTCTATATTTTCGAAATCATATTTTTTTTTGTCAAACGACATGAAACATATGGTGTAGCTTCAGAACCATATGTTATCTAGAAACCGAGGTGCCATATGGTTCTTTAGTCACTCTCACAAAAAAAGATTAAGTAATTTTTGCATGTTTTTCCTTAAGATTATAAAGAAAGTAAAAAAAAAATATTTTCTTTTAAAACAACATTTTACTTGTTCATTTAATTGTTTTTGTTCTTTAATTTCATTCAATTAAGAATGACTTCTCTTTTTGAAATAAGTTAGGCATCACCAAAGAAAATTCGAAATTAAAATAAATTGGATTTGACTGGCATCACTACTGTTTCGAACATAAACAAAGTTGTGGCAATCATACGCAAAAAATAAATAAAAATATGTGATTTGAGTGAAATATTATTTTAAATTCCTTTATTAGTAATTATTAGTGCATAAAGAATCTATGTTATAATTGAAAAAATTATAATGGAAAATAGATTGTGTAAATAAAAAGTTTTTATTATAGTTATAGAACAACATTATCTCCACAAGTGTGTTTTATTAACATCGACCACTGATTACGAGTTTTTTTTTTAAATCAACGCAAAATTTAGACATTTTTTAAAATCGTTTATTTTTCATAAAATTAATGTCTAATTTTTTAAAATAATGACAAGGTTCAATAAAAAAACATGTTATAGTTTAAATAACAATTAGTTTTTTTTATCTCTTAAGACCTGCTTAGAGAAAAAGGGCATTTGTTTTGATTTCACAAAGCCTTTTTTATGTGAATTAAAACGAGAAAAAATATTCTTATTGCAATTAGAGAACAGCAAAAAACTCGTAGACTTAAGAATTTTTTCATTTACGAGTTTTTTTTTGTGATAGTGGTTTCAAGAACAGGGGTGACAATCTTTAAATTGTTTTCAGTACAATATTATTGATTTTCGTTTTATTTTTTAAATTAGCACAAAAAATACTAAAATGTTTCGTGCCTTTATGTACAAGTAGACCTGATTTTTTGTAAACAAGATAAATTGTTTACAAATGGGTTAGTCCAATATTGCGTAATTAGTAGAGCAACAATTATTATTTAGTTATTAACTGCAACTATTGCTAAAGGAAAACAATATTATATTATTTCATTCCCCTATGTCTAATATTAATTGTAAATTTATTTCACACTTAAAAATAATACAATCAAATTTAAGAAAGTGATTGCAGAACCAAATCTGGTTATCTATCGAGATTTCGGATTACTGGGGCCAAATCACCGCATTCGTTATCGAAATTTTTCGATCGTAATCATTTTTTTTATTTCCCAAAATAAAATGCTAAGAATAATTTTTCTTTGTCACAGTTGAAGAATTATGGCCTCTGGTTAAGAAGAAAAGCGAATCGTGGTCGAGCGTTTGTCCGTCTTCTTCGAATAATAAACCAAAATATGGAATTTCGATTGATTTTACTTGATATCGAATGCGGTGATTTGGCTCCTGGTTAACATTTTAAAATATTTATAAAAGAAGCGGTAATTTATATATAACTTTTGTTTATAGAAAGGGCCACCATTTTCATGTTTTTGTTTTTCGTCATATATTAACATTAACCCTTTCCTACCGGCTATGACGTAAAGTCAAAAACTATTAATTTTTCTTTATTATTATGAATACACATTATAAATGAAACTAATTACTGATTTTTAAAATTTTTTATTTTTATTCTTAGTATTACTTTTAGGACCTAGACTTATAAGTACCGTCAGTCTGTTAATGTCACAGATGAAAAAAATAAAAATTAAAGGCATTATTTAAAAAACGCTAATTATTTGCCTCGTGATATTCAGCAAAACAGTTTTTCTTTTCGTTCAGGCATAAAAACACATCACAGTGAGAGCACTTGGAATGAGGCTTGGATTGTACCTTCTTCATGCTACATACCTCACATCTTCCTCTTCTTTCGACAAACACTGGCCAATGAATACCTCTGTTACCAAGCCTTACATCTTTCAATGTGGAGAAGTCTATTTTGCGCCTTTTGTTAGAACAAGAACTTGAAACATTGTCTTTTGGTGTTCGTTTTTTCTTACCCACATCTTTCAAAGTCATTAAACCTTAGGCTGTAGATTTTTCAATTATAAGTCCATGTACAATATATGCATTTACAAAAGCGATATCTAGCACATCCCAAAATATCCTATGCCACCATTTAGGCGATTTACGGTCAACGCAATAGAGAGCTCTCAATCGATCAGCGGTGTCAACACCTCCCATATATGCGTTATAATCCTTTACAGACTTAGGACAAGTAACCGTAGACTTGGTTCCATTCTTCTGCTTTCGTAAAACGGTAGTTTCTTCACTGCCATGAAAATTTGAAACAAAATGAACTATTTTGTTATCTTTCCACTTCCAGTAGCCAATATTCAAATCTGAAAATCTGTGATCATACTCTCCTCTTTTTAGTTTGGAGTCGATTACCATATTACTGGGAATGCCCTTACGGTTTGACCTTATTGTGCCGCATCCAAAAGTTTTTTCACTTTTTAACTTTTCGAGTAAAGAAAGAGAGGAGAAGAAATTGTCAAAGTATATAACTTTTTCTTCTCCCCATTCTTGTTCAATCAACTCCAATACTACTCTTTCCCCTAAAGTATATTCAGAAAACTTTGCGCTGATTTTATCGTCTTTTCCCTGGTATACAATAAATTTTTTTATAAAACCTCTCTGATCAGCTAAGCACCATAGCTTGTACCCTCTTTTTATAGGTTTCATGGGCAGATATTGTTTGAGTACAGACCTACCCTTTAATTTTATCATAGATTCACCTACACTCAATTCTCTGGTTCCATGATAACACTCATCAAATTTTTGGTTTAGCTTGTCTAATACAGGTCTCATCTTATATAACTTGTCCTTACAATTGGGTGGTATTTTAAAATTGTCATTACAGTGTAAGTTTGACAATATAGCGGCAAATCTATCTCTTGATATTGTCGTACTTATAAGTGGGTAGTGAAGATCCGGGGCAGAAGAGTAGTGATCAGTCCAAGCAGGACGAGTATTGTAGCCCATAAAAAAGTTAATGCCAATAAAAGCCAAAAGCTCTTCTTTCTTGAGGTTGAGAGTCTTGTTATTTTGGGTGGCATACAAATTGCTTTGATAAACAACGTCATCAAGAATAGTATCAATTATAACCATTTCCGATCAGGTTCTGGAACTCTTTTGTTCGACTGCGATGACTTACCAGTGGTTGTTTTGGAAGATTGTAAACTCGTAGAAGAGGTTCATCGTCTGCTTCATTTTCAGCTTCCAATGTGTAAAGAGATTCTTGTACTGCTTCATCAAGAAGTTCATCAATACTTATTGGGGGTTGATGAATGTCATTTTCATCATCAGATAATTCCACATCTGACGCAAAATCGCATTCTGGGATATCCTCGATCAATAATGCTTCTATTAGCTCAATATTTTTAGAAATATCCATCTAAAAAGCAAACATTGCAAAAATATACATATAAAAAAACAGAACTCAAAAAATGCTTAAAGTCACTGTCGGTACTTGTGAGTCCCTAACTGTTTTTTGCAGATTTTATGCACATAAAACGTATAAAATACAATTAACATAATAAAAACAGTTAACAACAGGTTGCCAACTTATTATGTATAAAAAAAAAATATAACTTGCCTTGTAAAATCAATATATATATTGCAATGAAAAATGGGAATTTTTTTCTTAACAATGCACCTTCAAGTTCCAAGTTCAATGTGATACTAATTAGCAATTTTTAACTTTTTTTCAAGAGAATTTTTTTTGTTAGACAGCTCAATTGTTTTAGAATAGATATTGAAGCAGAGCGTAAGCTGCTGCGATCTCATGTTTGTTAAATTTACCGTTACAAAAGGTGGTACTTATTAGTACCGTCAGATAGGAAAGGGTTAAAAAGGATTTGTATATTATTTCATAGTTAACAAATTTAAGAATTTGAATTATTGAAGTCACTGTACAACACAAAAAAAATACAAGGTCCGGCCTATAAATTTTGATAGAGGAGACGATAAAAAAGACACGTGTATCGGCGTTTTGAAATTTTACTATAAGACACCAAAACGGAAAATTCAACCAGAAAGTTAGAAATAAGAAACAACAAAAGAGAGCTTAGGGTTAATTTCGCATTTATTAAGAATTTTATTTTAATTTATTTTGGGGTACTTTATTTTGGGGAACTTTATTTTGCGGTGCTTTAAAATAAAATTCTTAATAAATGCGAAATTAACCCTAAGCTCTCTTTTGTTGTGTCTTATTTCTGACTTTCTGGTTGAATTTTCCGTTTTAGTGTATTCAGGGACTTATAGTAAAATTTCACGGCGAATATTTTTGTGGAACATTTTAACCTTTCAATCCCTGTTTTAATGGTGTTTTTGCTCTTTCCAGAGCTGGGAAACTTTAACACCCCCACAAATTAAATTCAGATGTAAACTTTCAAAACGCCGATACACGTGTCTTTTTTTGTCTCTATCAAAATTTATAGGCCGGCCTTGTAATTTTGGAAAAAATTTGATTTTGTTGTACAGTGTAATTAGAAATGTCACGAATCTTATAGTTTTTCCGAAGATATCTTTTAAATTTGTTTTCAACCACCAAAACGGAGCTACTATCTCTAATTCGAATAATTGGAGTAAGATAATAAGCAGCATTGATTTATGTATGTAAGTATATCCATATAAGTAATTAAATTATTCGACTTTCGAATATTCGTTTTTCGGTAGAATGCCGAATACTTTGTTCGTGACATATCTACCTTTTAATGTTAAATGTAAATTTTGTGTGTTTTTCAGAAACTGGTTGTTTATTTATGAGATCAATTTTAATAACTTTACATATGACAACAATTTTAAAATCTAATTTCCTATTAGAAGCTAAAAATATTTCAATAATTTTATCAATTATTACTTCCTTCCGATATATTGATATTAATGCTAGTGATAAAAGTTTCCTTCGCACATGGTATTTGTTACGAAGGTATGTTTTAGTCAACGTAGAAAAGCTTCTTTCTGCGAAAGCTGTTGTGACAGGAATGACAATTAAAATTTTTAACAAAATAAATATATTTCGAAAAAGATTTTCATCGTACATTCCAATAGTATATAATGGGTTAAATGGCTTTTCTTCGTTATTCTTCCAAAACTCAATCCAGAGAGGTAGCTCATTTTTGAAAAAAAATTGTGAGATCTTCGAAATCATTGCATGAGAAGTTCATGACAGGTAAATCTATCTTTTAGACTAGAAATTAGTTCGTGTAAATATGGAATAAATAATGGTGCTCTATAGTATTTAGTATTTATCATAAAATGAAAAACTCTTTTATTAATTTACACACTTGTACGTTTTATTTATTTAACAAAGAAGAAACATTAAAAAACCTTCAGAAAAAATTAACAAAACTTAAAAGTATTCAGCTTTCTGCTGCTGACAAAACAATGGAAACCTTTACTATACAATAACGCTGTGGAATAAATGATGATCATGGCCTTTGGGGTGGTTGATTTCTATACCGGACGATTGTATTAATTCTTTTGAGTAAAAGTCCCAAAGCGTTTGGCCGTTTTATGGCCATTTAAATATTTAATTTTTTCGTCAACACTATTCGTCAACAATATTTTAATTCCAGTTCATGCGTTCCTTAGCAGGATTAATGCTAGCCAGATTTTACGGATTTATTCGTAGAATATTTCTCACTAAACTCATCTACTATTCTGGTTTTAACTCTTCAACTTTATTCTTGCGATTATTTTATAACAATTGAAAGAAAACGTCACAATCTATAAATATTTAAATAACGGTCGATTTTTTACATTTTCTTTCACTCATTCTGCTATTTTTATTATTTTAATCAACTGTGGTAAAGTAAAAAATTCCACTCTTTTGGCATCACTAAAAAAATATTTCTTTTTTGCTTATCTATTTTTTTTAATTGTATTTTTTGTAACAAATGTATTATCTTCCAATATAGAACACACCAAATAGTGATTTCGCAAAAAAAAAAAATAATTTTATTAATAAGCGCGAAATTATTAAAAAACAAAATTGGCAAATTTAGAATTTTGTAAAAGTTTCCAATGTACTGCCACTTACTCTAAGTACGACTTTTTTATTCATAATAATTTCAAAAATTATTAAATTATATACTATCGATGGCTTAATTTGAAAAGGAAGTATTTCAAGCCATAGCACAAATGGGTGCATGTTCAGACCTAGTCCCCATTCAAATGATTGCCATAAGATCCAAATTATCAAAAAGATCTCAGTCGAATAGGTTTTGTGTGTGTTTATTACATCCATTATTCCGTAGACCAAAAATAAACCCTATATGACAATTCACTTAAATCATTAAAAACAAAAATATTGCACAGAAGTTTCTCAAAATCGGTTTGTTTCAAAAAATAAGTGACTTTACCAAATATGGTCAGGATCGGTCTAATTTTCGACCTAGATTTGGTTTACGCTTATTTTTATAAACCCACTTAGTTTTACCTAAGACCAATTCTCTAAACGCATGGTATATGGTATCGGTCTATACCGACTATACATTTCTTACTTGTTTTCTTAAGAAAATGTACTTTCAAATGAAAATTTACCAGTTTAAAAGTATCAGTTTTCGCTTTAAGGCTCGAATAAAACAAATTTTATTCTTCTCCGATGTTTGTGTTTCTGGTGGAATCTACATATCAAATTTCATATTCCTAAATTACTTTGTAATGAAGATAAAAAAAGGTACACTCTTACATTTATGGGCCGTTTTTACCCTGTTTTAGCATCCGAATTTCTAAAAGATTTCGTCTCATTTGATGTTTCTATCCACAAACTATATTTTATATTCGTTTGTCTAGAAGATACCAAATGTAGACGTTAGAATTAGCATCCTGGACTGATGCCTACATATACGGTGGAGTGAGTATGCCAAAATTCATATATATATATATCTTAATATATATATATATATTATTTATGCAGAAAGGTACAATTTTTACTTTTTGGCCGCTTTGGCCCTTAAATGGCCGAATTTCGGAAAAATTAACCCTGAGCCCATGTTTGTTTCTCGAACGAAGTCTACGCACCAAATTTCATATTCCTAGACTCATTTGTTACCATTTTTCCCCGTTAATGTAAGAATCTTTAAAAATCCGTTCTTAGTGGATCTTTACGGCGAGAGAGAAACCTACAGTCCATATTTCAAGCTTCTGGGTCGAATGGTTTGAGCTGGGCGATGCTGATCATCCTCGCAGCTCTTTTATATATGTATATAGAATTAAATTGGTTATAAGCTTTTACAATATCTAAATTTACTGATTGACAACTGATCAGTAAAATTCAAAACAAAGTTGCAAATTGACAGATTTAAGATTTAACACAAATTTACATATACGGTTATGTAAACACCGTCTAATATTACAATTTAAAAACAATATATCTATAATATTAATAGGCTAGGCGATTTCTTGAGACCGATGTTTTGTTCTACCGTTTTATCCCGATTTTGACCAAACGTATATTATATGAAGGGTATTTCTTTTTAGCCATTTTGCAGATTTACAGATTTTTTAATTTTTTCCTCTATTTTGAGTTGCTACTAACACATACATAAAATTATACATATGCTATGTGCGTTTTATTAAATTTTTTAATGTGTTTGTGAATGAGTTTGTTATCTTCATTCCCAATAATAATAAACCACAAAAGTGTTGGTTTGTGAATTGGCTAAGTTGAAAAATTAAGCTGCCTAGAAATTGCACTCGAATTTCGAGAGCCGGAATCTGCGAGTAATAATAGTTACAAAACTTCAATCCATAAAAATTATAATTTTACCGACAGTCAAAAAAAATTTACCCCAATTTTTTATTATATTAAATTAATTCATAGGTGGTTGCTTTTACGTGTTTTTTACCAAATACTTACATTAAAACGTCCATGTTTTCCAAGGCATCAATTAATTGTGGTATTAAATTGTAAAATATTTATACACAGTCAACCAATCGAGTTTCGCGAAGTTTAAAAAAATATTCTTTAATTTGAAACGAACTTTTTTTATGTCAGTCGTTATATCAGCTATAGAAAAAAGCCACAATGTTGACATCCTAGACAATGTTTTTTAGAATTTCTTTTCCAATTATATTTATTAGTTCATTTTATAAACGGTCTAATTAATAACAAGGCATTTTTAGTGCTTTTTATGAACATTTTTATGAAAAACTTTGAAGTAAATTTAAAAAATTCGAATTTTTCTATATAAATTCAAACCGAAACGCTAAATCAAAATATACAAACTGACGACCTAAGGCTATTGGTAGCTTCATTATTTATAAAACTAAAATATTGCATCGATTACAATCGACCACAATAAATTTAAGTTTCAATTGTTAGGATATTTTCTTTAAGCCAAATATTATACCTGAATATCAGTTTGGATTTCGGCATAAATATGGAACATAGGAACAATGCCATCAATTTGTATTACAAAAGCGTTAGAAAAGTTCTTTACTGCTGTATTTTTGGATGTCATATTTACAAAATCGTTATTTTTATGTTAAAACAAACAATGAATTTTCGGATATTTGTGATATAAAGGCAAGGTAGTGTCCTTGGCCCTGTGATCTACATGATTTACACTTCAGATATGCCAGTTGATGATGACGTGGTAGTTGCAACATACGCTGATGACACAGCTCTTATGGCAAGTAATGACTGTAAAGTCAAAGCTTCAAATCTGGTCCAAATTGGCTAAAAAGATGGAACATATGTGTAAATGCTGAAAAATTCACGCACATTACATTTGCACTAAGAAAGGGTGACTGTCCACAAATCTATCTAAATGATGAAATAATTCCAAAATCAGATAGTGCCAATTACCTAGGAATGCATATAGATAGAAGACTGACATGGAAAAAACATACAACGGCTAAAAGAAACCACTTAAATATAAAAACAAGGCGCATGTATTGTTTGTTATGTCAAAACTCAGAGCAGAACCTTGAAAATAAAGTTTACAAATGTATGTAGTTATTAATTTTTTAACGAACTTGCTTATTATTGTTAAATAGATTGCAAATAAAGATTTATTTAAAAAAAAGTTTCCGGTTCTCTAATTTGGCTACGGAACGCTTGGAAGATGAGAATTTTTACCGAAAAATCATCTTTTCGGACGAAGCTCATCTTCATCTCGGTGGTTACGTCACCAAGCAAAATTGTCGCATATGGGGCACATCACAGCTGAAAAGCCAATTGATCTTTTGCGTGGCAAGTTGGAAAATCGCGTTATTAGCCGTTTTGGCGATGCACATTTTCTATCTCACAGCTGTAGTTTGCCCCGTTCGGCTTATATTTGTTCGGGGCTCTTAAGGATGAGTGTTACGCTAATCACCCGTCGTCGATTGAGACATTGAAAAAAGAAATTAGTGCAGACATCGAAAAAATTCAGCTCCATGCTGTCGAAAATGGGAACAAGTGCAGTTTAAGAGCAACTTTCCGAATTTTTTTATTTTTTTAAGGAGGGTAGGGGCTTTTGGAGTGATTCTAGGAAAATATTTTTTCGTCGGCCGGGCCTATTTCCCGAGTTATGGACTTCCGAAGTTTTGACATGGACTTGTATATAACTTTGTTATTTACTATCGGATTTCAGCGATATATTATATATATATATATTTGAAAGCTTACTTGAGTGCTTTTCATTTGATATTTTTAAATTTAAAATCTATTAACCCATTATGAACCTATTTCAAATTTTGTATTTTTGTAATAGAGTTTTTTCTTACAAATGGAATTATCGCGTTAACAGACGTATATCATGTGTGCTTTTACGTAAACTGAATAAAAGCTGGGTCCATTAGCTTCATTTTTTTTCTATATTTCGACCTCTTTACCCTTTCAGGACCGGATATATTAGGGATTTTACGTGCACTTTTTAGTTTTTTCGAAATAGATATTCCTATTTTTACGGTATTTCAAATGTTTCATATCTTTTTTTTAATAAAGGCTACACCTTTTTATTCATTGTCATAATATCATGAAAATATATTTGTTAGTGGGTTAATTCCTCTATATATTTTTTGTGTTCTTAAGCGCCGCAGGCGAAAATTTTCATAATATAAAGGAAATATATTTTTAGTGGGTTAATTCCTCAATGTATTTGTTGTGTTCTTTTTAAGCGCCGCAGACGTAAATTTTTTATAAAAAATTGCGCGATTTTTTATCAAAAATTTTCATAATTTGAAAATATTTTTTAGTGGGTTAATTTCCGTAAAAAATGACAGTAAATCCGGTCCTGAAAGGGTTAAGAGGTTGAAATATATATCAAAGTAAAGCTACTGGACCCAGCTTTTATTCAGTTTACTTAACAGCACACATGATATATGTCTGTTTACGAGATAATTCCGTTTTTAAGAAAAACCTCTATTGCAAAAATACAAAATTTTAAATGGGTTCATAATGGGTTAATAGATTTTAAATTTAAATATATCAGATGAAAGGCACTCAAGCAAGCTTTCAAATGATATATATATCGCTGAAATCCCATAGTAAATAACAAAGTTATATAAAAGTCCATGTCAAAACATCGGAAGTACATAACTCGGGAAATAGGCTCGACCGACGAAAAAAAAATATTTTCCTAGAACCGCAATAAAATGTTTTATAAGTGGTGAGAATTTGAAACCGATCGGGGAGTTGCTCCTAAACTACACTTAAGCCAAAAAAATTTTTAAAACGTTTATACAAAATAAATTTATTATATCACAACTTAAAAGCAAAATTTTAATTATTTTGAAAGTTGCAGTGTGTAAATATTCGATATCGAACAACCTAGGTTCATATTATCGAAATGCATTATGCTATTTGAATAAATTAGATACGCATGTGAATCTGATTTAAATCACATCGAACAAAATTACTTCCTTTAGAACCGAAAAATTAAAGTAGATATTTAAATACAAACATATAAATTACACCAAACACTGAAAAGAGAGTTTTCATTTAATATGGGTTAAAAGAGTATAGAAAAGAGAAATGTAAATGTACAAAACTGAACGAAAAATTCAATTATAACAAACATTGAACATTTTTCTCTCAAATATATGTATTTAGTAAAATATACACATTTGTTTGTCGGAGACCATTTGTTATATGTAGGTTTTTCAAAGATAATGACAGACAGCCATGAAAATATTTTGACAATAATACACAATCAATATCGTATCGCAAAACTTTTTTTTATCAATATCCATTTACCGTGTCTTATTTCGTCTACGATTAAAAGCAAATTAGTTTTTCGTTTATTATACTTCCAGATCGTTCACTGAAACTCATTTGTTTCTTACAAATAAATAGCTAAACTTGCGGTAAGTGTATAATTTAATTCTAAATTGCTTATAAAAACTTCTTGATTTTTTCCTGTAGTTTCAATGCAGCCATCCCATAATGTTGGAATTTCAAGATATGCCTGTTTCAACTGTACGGGATTTAAAAAAATTGTTGACAGAATGGAAATTGGAAAATATTTTTATACATTTAACTGGTTTGTATAATGTATTTTCTTTCTTGTACTAGCATTCGCGTTCGTATTACTGTGTGCGTCTTATTTTTGCTTGCATTTATTTCTGGTAAACATTTATGGAAAGCGTTGCCATATTTTTTGAATTTTTGTTTTAACCTTTAAATGTGAAATTTAGCACAATTAATTTATTGTATTGGATTGTGGAAAGTGAAAACACAATTGTGGCAACCTTGTTTTAGATACAACAGCATTTGTCTTTGACGAAATTTATTAAAAAGATTAAAAACACAACGGTAGACAAAGAAATGGATATTTTAAAAAAATATTTTCATATTTTACAAATATTATTTTCATAAACTTGGAAAACAAAAAACAAATTATAGAATTGATAAACTAATTTCAATAGCCCTTCTCAATCATAAAAACCAAAAATGTATGTTTCCAAGTCAAACCGTACAATTTTCGGTAAAAACTGATTGATGATTCCGATTTTTTATTATTTATGAAAACACGTGTATCAGAAAAAATTATTACAGAATAATTAGCCGTTAATTTCAGAATCTAGAGTCATGGGTTCTAGTTAAGTTTTTTAGACAGCCTACCAGATAAAAATCGATTTTATTCATGGGTATGATGTTTATAAATACAAATGATAGTTAAAAACGATTGAAAAATGGTAAAAATTCTAATTCAACAACGCTTCGCTTTGCGCCGTTAATTTTTTTCATGATATCTTGCGCCGCTATGATTTTGATTTGTGTCGTCTGACTTCACAGCTTCGTCGTTTAAATTTCGATTTTCGTCAATAATATGGTAGGCTTTTCTTTACATCACATACAATTTAGTTATGAAAACTCTCAAGATTTTCAGTTGAATGTTTATATGTATGTATATCGGTCGGTTTTTATGTTTTCGACAATTTTAAAATGTAAATAACATAAAAACAATTAAGAAAATTATAGTCAGTGTAGACCAACTATACAATACCCTATACCCTAATTGGGTATAGAAAATAAGCATAAACTAAATTTATGTGGAATTTTTATTATTTTTTTTTGCCTGCAGTTCTGAAAAAGTTCATATCGGATATATGGTAAAGTCACTTATTTTTTGCAAAAACATATACAAACCCCATTTGAGAAAAATCTGTGCAATATTTTTGTTTTTGATAGGTTTAAGTGAAGATCGGCTAGTAGCTTTATATCGGGACTATGACTAAGAATTGTCCTATAGGGTTTATATTTGGACTACTGATTAATGGATGTAATAAGCACACATAAACCCAAATTGACTGCGATCTATAGATAATTTGGAACAATATAGTAAAAAGTTTTAGATTAATTTTAATACCTAGCCGGTGTGTATATATAACAAACCCAAAAAAGAATTAAATTTACTCCAGTATAGTATTATTATAAAGAGGAGACAGTGAGAGAAATTTGATTTTTACTCTATTTTTTAGGGCATTAAAATAATACTAATATTTATACGTTGTATTCTTGTCTGGTATTAGAATTAAACTACAATATTATATAAATAATACGTAAGAAAATTTCCAATACCCCACAAAAATTTATCTATGCTATACCGGTGTTACTTTTAACCTATTCAGGGCTAAAATTAACACCCTATTTGCAAATTTTAGTTCTGAAAATAAATAAAACAAATTTCATTGCATTTTGTAATTTTTCATTTAATTTTAAATTTATTTTTAAATTAAACATCGGGTGCTAATAAGTATTCTCTTGAGTTAGTCACAAAATGCAAAAAATTGGTCAATGTTATGTCAAATTCAATATTGAATAAATAAAAAGGCTGAAAATACAGATCGAATACCTGAATAAAAATGCCTCATTTGCTACTTCACCTGCAAAATTTTTGAATTTCTACCAATTATTGAATAATTTATTTGGTTCTATTTCATCATAGCGAAGCTTAAAATCGAACAAAATCTATAAGGATAAAGACAGTGAATTAAATACGAGCTTACCAAACTTTTCGATGAATTATTTCCAATGAAAAATCAAATACGAATATGGGGAAGGCCTGTAATAAGTTTACTTCTGCAGTGCAATATTTGACGCGTGCATTCAATGTTTCCTGGCATCAAATTCAATTTTGCATCGCCCCGATCTTTAAATTTCCACTCTTTTCCTTCTAAATTGATATTCACCTTGTTTATAACTAAAGCTTAATAGCAAAATATTTGATTTAGCCTTAAATGGATTTAAAAAGGCCCATATGGGCAATAGCGGTCGATAGCGTTACCATAAAAAATAACCCTAATATATTGACAGACACAAGATAGATTTCTGTTGCCCTTAGCTTGTACTTACATGAATTTATTATTCCACTTGAAGTGAACTCCTCAAAAAAAATTGTCCACCACATTTCACTTTCACATACATTTTCATACTTTCCCTGTGGTCCTTCTACCTTCTTAAGTGTTGTTTTTATACCCTATACCACTATGTGGTTTGGGTATAAATGACTTTGTGCTGCTGTTTGTAACTACCAAAAATATTTGACCTAGACCCATCTTTAATTATACCGATCGAATCAGAATCACTAGCTGATTCGATTTAACGATGTCCGTCCGTCCGTCCGTCTGTGTGTCCATGTAAAGCTTGTAATCAAACTGCAGGTTGCAAATATGAATATGTTTTGACGAAATTTTGTATATAAGCTGCTATCGGCCATAGGATGAAGCTATTGAAATCGGTGAGAATCGGTCCATGTTCAGACCTTGCCATAAGATCCAAATTGTCATATAGATCTTACTCAAATTGGGTTTGTATGCGTTTATTTCATCCATTAATCAGTACTCCAAAAATGATCCCTATGGGACAACTCTTTGTCATAGGCCCCATATAGAGCTGCTTCCCGATCTTCACTTAAATCTATCAAAAAACAAAAATATTGCACTGATTCTTCTCAGATTTTGTTTGTATATATTTTTGCAAAATACAAGAGATCTTACCAAACATGGTCGGGATCGGTCCATTTTTGGGCCTAGTCCCCATATAGATATAGCATCCGATATGAACTTTTTCATATCTGCAGACAAAAAAATTTATAAAAATCCCACTCAAATTTGGTTTATGCTTATTTTCTATGTCCAGTTAGTTGGGCCTATGGGGTAGGGTTTCTAAACGCATGGTATAGGGTATCCTATAGTCGGTCTAGACCGACTATAATTTTCTTACTTGTTAAACTTGAAGGAATAAAATTATTATAGGAGAGAATTTTAATGCTTTTTAGGCATTAAAATAAAACTTAAAGTAATAAAATAAAGAGAGACTAACTTCTAATGCCAATTTCGGTATTACATGTAAACGACCAGGAATTGTTTTTTTAAATGGAAAAATTAAATTAAAATTTTGGTGTTATTTTTATTCCAAGTAATCATTAAAAATCGCAAAAATTTTTTTTGGTGTGACATATAAACTATTTCGGCATTAATTTTAAATTTAATTCCAAAATAGTCTATAATGAAAACTGTTGAGTTTTAAAATTAAATCAAAACTTTTTACTGTGAACTTAATTGATCTCATGGGTGTTATTTGTATGGGGACTAGGTCTGAACATGTACCGATTTTCTTACCATGGCCGATAGAAGCTTATATACCCAATGTCATCAAAATATACACTAAAACCTTGATTTGCGTCGTTTCGATTTGCGTCGTTTTCGAAGTTGCGTCGGTCTTGAATTTTCGTGATTTCAGAGTTGCGTCGTTAAAATTTTTATTTGCGTCGTAAAATTTTTTATTTGCGTTGCTTAAATTTTATATAAAGGGGATTTCCCATTTAATTCTGTAGGAATGCAAAGAAATGTTTTATTTTAGTACTAGTTAACAAAATATTTACATATGTAGAAAATTAATTTCTATTTGCGTCGTTTCGATTTGCGTCGTCTTTTTTTGGGTCCTAATTAACGACGCAGATCGAGGTTTTAGTGTATTCATATAGTGTGATTACAAGGTTTACATGGACACACAGATAGACGGACAGACGGATTTCGCTAAATCGACTCAGAAAGTTACAACATCAGCACAAAGACATTACCTATAAATATATATATATATTCAAAAAAAGAATATATCTATCAAATTTTGAAACAACCAAAGTGTTGGTGTGAAATGAGTAGCTGGTAGTTGATATGCTGTTCCAATTGATTTTATTTTAATCACACTTTTCGCAACGTTATCAATGTGTTTTGATCGCCACGATTATCCATACACCGAGAAAGATTTATGCGACATTTTACTCAAAAATGTAGAATATACGAAAATAACGAAATCTTTCGTAGGCACTTTTTTCGTAATACAAAAAAATTCTTATAATTTTACGAAATAAATGTTGCATCGATATTATTTCGAAGAATACAAAAAATTTGCTACAATTTACGAAATAAATTGTATTTCAAGGTTTTATATTCAAGAAGTGTTATCTAAAAGTATTTATCGATCGGTTTAATGTAATATCTATTAGAAATAGTCCTACTATTGATTTTTAAAATGAATATCAAGACCCTATTTTTATAGAGATCTTTTTAGAACAATTCTGCCAGCTAAGCAAAAATGTAAAAATTTTACAAAAAAAAAAAAAAAATACAGACTTTATAAACATAATCGTTAGAGTTCAAATAAGTCGTTAATATTCTTTCAATCAAATCAACAGTAACGGATATATCAATTAAAGTAGTGGAACAAATTCTTCGGAATGGATAGAGTTTGAAAAAATTGATCTGTGGAAATTCAGGTTAACAGGTTCATAGATCGAAGTTTTATATTAGGAAAATTTTTACATATTTTTCCAAGACGGCATTCAGAATCAGAATTACCATACTCATATTTCTCTTGGTAACTTTGAAGGTTTTGTTAGCACCCAAGTTTTATTAGTAGTATGTATCTTCATCAACAGTTTATAGCCAATTACCGGCATCTGGCCTTCCAGAAATTTAGAAATACTTTTCAGGTTCTCTAAAGAAGCCAAAGGCTGCACTTATATTCACTTATGTCTTCTTTATCTGATGTTAATAATTCATCACAAACGAGCTGATTTTTAGATTCCTCAACTTCATCTTTAGAAATAGTAATGGGTTAAATCATTTTAGTTGTTATCTTCTTGAACAGTAACGTTTTCATTTTCAACATTATGTTTAATCTGCTACGTGTTTATTTACTTTTTTTTAGCTCAGGAAGTCGATGTCGATATTTTGGAAATGATGAAATTGTCACACATACGTTTATTGCTAAACGGTTTTCCGGTGGGCATACAAATACGTTTTGAATATAATTTAGAACAATGGCGAAACAGTATCGGAAAACCATTACAAGTCCAAACAATTGATAATAGAAATCAATTTTTTATAAAGGAACAACAAGAAAATACCATAAACACTACAAATGATAGTAAATATAAATCCAAATCTCTTGGTGTTTCCAAAAGTGTGCAAACTGAATTTCATATTAATTTAAATACAAATCAAAATAATAAAATGAGCAGTACTATTTTAGTGCCAACTCATCAAGCTAGCAACTCCAATAGATCTACTCCCTTAAATGCCGCAACATTGACACAAAGCGCAAAATCGCAACATTCTATAAATTTACAAGAAATTCTATTATATAATCATCCCGATGGATCGGAAATAAAAGACGATTATCATATGAATAAAAAGTTTTCTCATCCAGAACGCCAGCGTTTAATTAATACCATTGTCAATTATTATTTGGAAAATTACATAGACTTTAATTTACAAACCAGTTATGATTTAGAGAATGCAATATTAGAAATGTTTCCAAACGAAAGACTGGATATGTATAGAAATACCAAACATGGGAAACTATATTTGAGATATATTGCTGCAAAAAGTGTTTTTTATAATAAACACAAAAGATTAAAGACTGAAGAAAGAAATGATTCTAAAGATGATCTTACTCAAGATGATGGCAATGGTAATGATTGCTCTTTTACTGACAGTTTTTCGGAAGATACTTTGAGAATTGATGCTGTTAGTAGCAACTTTAATGGAAATCAATTTAAATTAAAGAGGAATGATACTGATGTTAAAGAAATCCCTGATTGTGACGATAAGGTCGAAGTTATACCAGTTAAAGATGCTAAATCTGCACCTGAAATTATTACTGAGTATGTCCTCATTTTATATTTTAGTATTTTAAATTCTTTGACATCAGTGGAATCGCAATTCAATTGGAAGTAATTATCATTCATTTATATATGATAATTAATTTCAAGTTTGCTATTCTTAAAGTTTTTGAAATTATTAAAATTTTATGTTTTGTTTTCACAATTAAAGCTTTATTTATTTTTCCAGGATTTTACTACAAACTGTCCATAATGAAAGTAAAAAATTTGTAAAAATATTGAAGCCATTCTCATATCACGACTTTATGTCAACAGGTATTAATTATAGTCTAATACTTGTACGACATATTTGTAACTACCCTCCTCAACTATTACAGCCTGTGCCATCTTCTTTATTCCCAGTGTTGATGATTATTATGTAACGGTTAATGAGTGCGAAATTTCAGAAAGTGATTTCAAAAATGTCGTCTTACAATATTATAAATTAACAACATTTGCAGTAGAATTAAAGCAAAAGGGTAAATACATGGTGGAATGTGTATACTTTAAAAATGGTAAAAATCTGTTCATATATTTTAGTTGTTGATGTAACTCCAATTCACTTAAGTAAGGTGGAACATTTGGAAAATAGCTGTTCACCTCCAAGTACTTTTGATCAATCAAATTCCTTTATGAATACGTCTGTGGATAATGGTACAGTTCAAATTATCTATAATCACTTACCAGATGCCAACGACATTCGGAATTTGCCATCTCTTCTGCCCATCGTTAAAATTGCGGATAATGGAAAGCCGTTGGAAAATAAACACCGTACTTCAATAGCTAAAGCTATTATAGATGAATGCTTAAATTTTCAACCGGAAAGAGTGTAAGTCTTAATTATAGATATTTTAAAATATAAGTACTTTTTAAAATAAAAGTACCTTCTATAATCAAAGTACATTTTTAATAAAAAATACGTTTATCAATAGAGGTATTATAAAAAAATACATTTATTAATGAAAGTACGTTTTATATGTCACACATAATTCGCTTAGTGGGAGCTTGGGGTACTAACCGGAAGTAATATTTCCAAATCCCTGCATTTTCGGAATTTTGGACTTCCCATATATCATTTGTAATGGGGGCTTATACATTAGGGTGGAATTAAAAATCTAACTCAAACTTTGAATCATTTAAAAATTTTAGGAAAATCGAATAACTCAACATTTGATCGTTTATTTCGATAAAAACAAAATATTTTACCCAATTTCCTTAAGGCCTTTCAAAATCAATGTTGTGTGAATCTTTGTTTAATTATCTAAACAAAAATTCCAAATTTACTTTTTTGTTTATAACTCGGGAAGCAACAAAGATTCGCTCATTAAGTTTAGTACAAGTGAAGTAAAGATACGATTATGACCTTCGTCAAAAAAAAATATAGATCATATATTTATCATATTAAAGGCGATTTTAACAACTTCGTAACTACAAAAGAACTTGAATATTTTAACGATTATTTTGGCGCCTCCAATTTTCGGGAACCATAACTGCCAGGGTTCTTGTTTTTTAATATTTCTTACAGGAATAAGGTACAATATTTGTACTAGTTTTTAATAAACTCTGAGGAGTTAGGGACGACCCGTTCGTTGGCTATAAACAGAAGAACCCGCATATAAAAACATTTAATCTTACGAAAAAATTGTAAAGAACCTCCGGTTGGTCCGGATAATATACCGAAATAAATTTAAATGTTACATTTTGATAAAATGTATGTATGTACATTAGGGTGGCCCTTAATAAAAAAGTGTTCAAGTATTAACCAGAAAACTAATTAATTTTTGATACAAAGTGTTAAGAAAGAGTACATCTACTCAATATTTCACAAAAATCTAATTTTTCCCGAAATCCACAAAAAATAAATCCTTTTAAAAAATTTCTAGCAGAGAGATTTACTTAAAAATTCACACAGTTAATATATAGTATGAATTTAACAAAACATAATAGTGCCTGGTCCATTGTTTAAGAAAATTTTTTAAAACTTGAATAAGGAGTTGTCAAAATTTTATCAAAAAAATTACCCATTTTCGGTCTCATTGCGCAATAGGTTAACAACGTGATAATAAAACAATACTTCATATTTGAGTAAAAAAAAAAATTAAGGCTTTAATGAATTTCTCAAAGTTGAAAAAGGGCCATCAAAATTCATGACCTAGTGTTTTTTGGCCCAATAGTGGTCTGGAGCGTTTGCTATTTCTTGGCGAGTTTTTATTCGATTTTGGAGTTATATAGCTTTTTGAAAATCCACTTATATAAAAACTTGTCGAAAAACTAAAATATAGAACGATATTTTCTTAAAATCTGAAAAAAAGTCATATTTTTTTGATTGACCCAAAACTTTGTATTTCTCAGTTTTTTTGCTATTCGCAAATTTCTAGGGGGTGAGACTATAAATTCGAACACTTTTTTCCCCTTCATATAATGAAGGGCCACCCTAATGTGTACATATTAATTTATAAAAGATTGAATTCTATAAAATATATCCAGTAAAAACTAGCAAGTTTTCAAAAAATAAACTGTTACTTTACGCTATCATTTGCTTTCTTTTACTGGGTTTTTGAAGTAACCGAACAGAATCCAGTAAATTTTGTGATAATTTTTACAAATTGTTACAAATTATCGCGTAAACGAACAAAGCTATTTTTGCCATTAAGAATTAGTAAGCAAGAAAAAGAATATGTTTGAAAAACATATGATTGAGTTTTGTGGTAAATAAAGCAAAAATTTTAAATAATAATTCTGAGGAAATTAATGATAGAAAAAGTAAGAAAATATTCACATAACCAGATTTCATTAATTTTAAACTTTTAAAAGGAGTTCCTACCAAAAAATATATGTATTTCATTCATAATAAATGTTTATTTTCAAAAGTAATAGGTAATGACTAAATAAAATAAATTCTTCTAATTAAGGTATAATTCTTTTTGATGTGTAAACATCTATACGCGCAGGGGGGTAAATTTCTATTTCACAATACACAATCACAAAAACAGCGACCCATAGGACAAATCGGTGTGACTTATGATTGTATTGGTAAAAAAAATTATGATACAAAATTGTTTCAGCTAATTCAACAACCCTTTGCTGTAAAACGTTAAAAATTTCACAATATAAACGTATAACATATACATAATTCAACAACCCAACAAGTATAACCAGAGACCCTGCAGTTGTTTGCTATAAGTGATACATAGATGACGCTTTCTGTTTGATTTTAAAAAAGTAACATAACAAATCTTTAATTAGTAGATGTTTACACATCTCCCCTGTGATCGGACTCACACGATTTTTTTTTAATTTAGAGTTTCACTATTTCACTTTCAAATGTGTTTACAATCAGCTGTTCATATGAACTTGCGAATTCTTACAAATTGCTATTTTGGATATTTATGTTTTTGAGAGCTAATTTTTCGTTGTTGTTTTTCTTACTCTCTGAAATTTCGGTTTTTACTGGGAAAGTAAACGAACAGAGCTAGTGTAGCTTCAAAAAATCACCTCACCACAGTGTCGCTTGATTTTGAAAAATCATACAACAAAAAAGGAATCCATACGGTAATAGACCAACTTATATCATGGAAAGTTGGACCAAAAATTATAAATTATATAGTTAACTTTATGACCAACAGAAAATTTATGGTTCGCTTTTTAGGGAAGACAGCGCTAGATACAGATCAACAATACATAACAATAACATACAATACATGAGGTACAATGCATTTGTGTAATATGTTAAGATTCCACATGCCATTACAGTTCGACCTAGAGGGCAATGGCAAAAACAAAAAGCTGTTCACATTACAAAACTTGTAATTGATCTGACTATGTTAATGTAGAGAAAGCTAAAAATTGGAAAAGCTCAGCTTGTTCGTACAAACTTTCGTATATAAAAAGAAAAAAACATTTCTGATGTTCTTTTCTTTCAAATGTTGAGTTAAATAGTTGATTAAGCATAAGTTGGAGTAATAGGCAGAAGGATGCTGAAGATGAACAAGTCGCTTTGTCGAAAGTAGCTGCTACATCTAGCGCTGTCTTCAATTTTTTCCAATATTTCTCTTACATTACAAAAATTATTATCTTTCTTTCATTAGAAAATTTATACATGATCTTAAACCGAACAATAAATAACAAATTAAACTTCTTAGCTTTTAAGGCCTACCTTGCTATAGCCTAACAATTGTATTTAGCGTATACATTTATGAACAACTAAATAAACAAAATAAATCGGCAGGAGCTTCAAAGTTGTTTTCAGATTGGCAAACTCATTCCAAGTGCCCGAGTTTCAGCTCGCTCTACCCGCTTCTCTAGTAAATCAAATGCCTTTATAGTCTACTGTCCAGTTGACAGCACAACGCATTACAGAGAAAATTTGTTTATCAGTCGAACTAGCCATATGAGGATTAAACTTCCCAAACAAGTCTCTCGTGACAGTCACAATCTAATAAAACTTAAGTCAAATATCCACAAACACTACTCCCTCTTTACCCTTTGCCATAACCTATTTTGCAGAGATCAACAGAATGCATTGTACCTGTAGCTGTATATTCTGAGCGTTGGTTAATAATTTAAGAAAAAAAAAAAAAAATATGGTTCTATAAATTAAGGGGCTTATTCTATAAAATGAAAAGTACCGAAACGACATAAAATTCAAAACTTTGAAATACTTCTCAAATTTTTTCATATGAATTTTAAACGTTTCGTTACGTTTCATTTTATGGAAATATTTTTGGAATATGAAAATGAACCTACTGATTTTCATTGAAAAAACTAACACATAAAAACCAGGTTTTTCTTATACTCCCTTTCTTTGCAAATTAAGTTTACCGTGCAGTTTCAGTCTTACTCAACAATTGTAAATTCTACAGTCAAACATTTTTTTTCGCAATATATTTTTTTTCATTGTCGCCACGAGTCTGCCTGCAAAGGTTCACCTCGATTATATCACGGGAAAACGGTAAAAAAATCGATCCAAAGTTTTTTCGACAGACAAAGAGACAAGGAGACACTTCGAGTAAAAAGAAAGGGAGTAAAAAAAATATCTTTATAATAAAAATTTAAGTTATAAATCAATTCTTGTGGGAAAACAGAGAATTTGGAGAATTTTAATGGTACCTGATAGAAAAGAAGAAAGCATACGTAAATGTATATGTCTAAAAATCATAACACTCTTAATCAGACCGGTTTCTGGCATTGAGCCTTCATCAATGATTATAGTAAACATTGTAATGATTGTTATGTTTATAACTGATTAGATTGTTTATATATAAAAGTTTTTAACTTAGGGCGGCCGTGAGGTGTGAACCTGCGTCTATCTCACATTCACTCGCACTTATACTTTTTGAGCTTTAACACTTTCATGAGTTTTAACAAACTCACCGAAAGTCAGGCCTATGTACAAGCAGTGTAGTTAAGAATCAATTTGATACCATAAAGCTTTTACTTCGTATTAATCTCAGAAGATATAACACTAACAATTCTTATTTCTAAATCTTTTCAGTCTTAAGCGACAAGATTTTTTAACATTATCACAAAATCTGGTACATGCCTTCCCCAATGAAGTTGCTTCTGCATATTTTATACCATCACAGCTTAATCATGCTGCCCGTGGTAAATTATGGAATGCCTACAATAACAAACGCAATTTTTATGGCAGTTCTGGTATTGTCCAAAGGCGTCATCATAACATCAAGCGAAAACAGCTTTCCGATCAGGATGACAAAAGCGAACAAACAGCTGACAAAGTTTTCGTTTCCGATGAAGTGGTAGAGAGTGTCGAGTTTTTTCAAAACTCACCATTAGATTGGAATATATTAAAACAAAAATGGTCAGACTGTCATCGCAAGAGAAGGGATGAGTTAATGAGACATAAAATGTCTGCTCAAGATTATATGCGGAAATATTCGATATTAAGAGGTGTTCAGGGTATTGATTTAATGGAAACTGATGTTAATATTTTATATCCCACTGTGACGAATGTTAGCAATTGGTTGTCATTATATCATAAAGTTGTGGATAAGGCTCGTAAAATGCGCAAATTTGAAATGGTAACAAAGACTATTGCTGCAATTGATAATTCAAATGATGAAAGTAGGTTTGTTGTAAATTGTTTTTTTATGAATTCTATTTTAACAATATTGAGTTAAATTTCAGAATATCGTGCCAGTTTAGCTTTACTGCTGATCTCATATATATTCCCCTATAATGCTAAATTAAATGATAATGGTGATAGAGCCTCCAAATCAGAAATACAAGAAAGATTTATTAAGGAATATAAGGTGCGCATTTTTTTAATTAATTCAATTTTCTCCCATTACACAGGGCAACACTGTTTTTTTTTTTTTGTCTATGATCTGTATACCGATTTTGGATAATTGAGGTATGCTAGTTTCAAATCTGTGAATCAATTCTAGTTTTCGTCTGGTAAGCTGATCTCAAAAATGCCTTACCTTTTCGGAGTCATTATTATTGGGTTTATTGAATTTAAATTTATTTAAAACAAACAGTTTTTTTTAAACTAATATTCGAAAATTTTAATATATCAAATTCAAATTTGAGTGAACAAGAATTTTTGATGAACAAATATTTTTGAAAATTCGTACAAAACGTGATGAAATATGATTTCCATATATTAGCAGTATTTAAATATTAAATTTAATTTTATAGTTATTTTACTTTAAAAATAATCTATAATATAAATAGGCTAGGCGATTTCTTGTGACAGATGTTTTGTTCTACCGTTTTATCCCGATTTTGACCAAACGTATATTATTTGAAAGGTATTTCTTTTGCCCCGTTTTGCAGATTTAAATTGCATTTGAAGTTGCTACTAACACATACATAAAAATTATACAATGCTATGTGTGTGGTTATTAAATTTGTTAATGTGTTTGTAATAAAAATTAGTTTGTTTTTTGTGTTGATTTGTGAATTGTCTATAATTGATTAGCATACTTTTAGGGTCTTTATTTAATTAAAAAATAAAATTTCCTAGAATCTGCACTCGAATTTCGAGGGTTCGAATCTGCTAGTTTTAATAAAAACAATTGATATCCAGAAATGGTTTCCCGGTCTATCAAAAATTATAACGAATGTCTTACTATTACGGTCAATTGGTTGGGATCTTTTATAAGAAAATTGAAAAAGGAGGCAGTACTTAAATCGTACAAAAGACGGAAAGTGTCGAATCAAAGCTCTATGAAAAACATCGTAGCAAAAGAGTGTGCTAAAATACTGAAACATAATTTCATCAACAAGAAAGAATGTTGCATTATGAACGATGATACATACGTGCATGACGAAATTTCACAGCTACCAGTGGATTTTTACATAGTCGAGTTTGACATGCTATTTTAAGTTGTATGAAAAGAAGTGGCACTACGATTAATACCGATTTGTACATTAAAGAATGATTTTAAAAGAGACTCCTTATATCGCTAAACAGCATGAGGTATCTACTTTTTTTTTTGGCCTGTTCTGCAATGTCATTATAGTAAATTGGCCAATAGATGCGAAACTACCTAACATGCAAGTCCCGTAGATAAATATTGTACTTTAACAAAACGAGTGTTGATAACTGAAACTACTATAAAAGCGCTTATAGCAGTTATTCCTGTATAACTTAAATTTCTCGTACAAACTAATTAACTTAAAATATAAAACTTTATTGAAATAAAATTCACATCAAACAATTGCAATTTTTATGTGTAAAACATCTATACGCGCAGGGGGGTAAATTTTTATTTCACAATACAATCAAAGAACAGCGTAACATGTTACGCTATGAGCCGTAAGACAAATCGGTGTGACTTATGATTGTATTGGTGAAAAAATTATGACATAAAATTGTTTCAGCTAATTCAACTACCCTTTGCTGTAAAACGTTAAAAATTTTTCACAATATAAACGTTTAACATATACATAATTCAACAACCCCACAAGTATAACCAGAGTCCCTGCAGTTGTTTGCTATAAGTGATACATAGATGACGCTTTCTGTTTGATTTTAAAAAAGTGACATAAAAAAATCTTTAATTACTAGGTGTTTACACATCTCCCCTGTGATCTGACTCACATGATTTTTTTATTAAAGTAGGTAAATGCGTTTAAAAGTTATTGCAATTTATTTATGACACAATTTTTATGTGCGCAATTCTTAATACTCTCGACGGAGTGTGAAATGGTAAAATTGATATCCTTGCAAATAATACAGGAAGGTATGTATGCATATTTTCAAGAGAAGAATACTTTTGTATTGTTTTAATTCTTATAATATCTTTTTCATAAAAACAATGAGAAAAAATAATTAAATATTCAAGTATTATAAGTGTTTTGAAATTCGAGATAATCTTCGAATTTCTTTTTAAAAAGCCGACCTTTAAAAGTTAATGCAGAATAAAAAAGAATTCCAAGATCGTTTTTTAAATAAAACTGTAAAAAAGTTGTGTTATTCTCTTCTACATATGATTTACATAGACTCAACTCATAAAAATATATATATATATATATATATATATATATATATATATATATATATATATATATATATATATATATATGTATATATATGAAAACCCACCTATTGTGTCAAACAAGTTTTTGAGTAAAACGCAATTAAATTTTCCCTCTCTGAGTTGCATTTTCATAGTGTGTGTTTTATATAATTGGAAAAGTTTCAAAACGTCAGCATAAAATAAGCACGCAGTTTTTATACCCTATACCACTATGTGGTTTGGGTATAATGACTTTGTGCTGCTATTTGTAACTACCAATAATATTTGACCTAGACCCATCTTTTATTATACCGATCGACTCAGAATCACTTTCTTGTAATCAAACTACAGGTTACAAATATGAATATATTTTGATGCAATTTAGTACAATAGCTTTTATCGGCCATAGGATGAACGCTATTGAAACTGGTAAATTCCGTCCATGTTCAGACGTAGTCCCCATACAAATGACCCCTATCAAATCGACATAAATTGCCATAAGATCCAAATTATCATATAGATCTCAGTCAAATTGGGTTTGAACATATTTATTATATCCATTAATCACTAGTCCAAAAATAATCCCTACAGGACAATTCTTAGTCATAGGCACCATATAGAACTGCTTCCCGATCTTCACTTAAATCTATTAAAAAACAAAAATATTGCACAGATTTTTTCCAAATTTGGTTTGTATATATTTTTTCAAAATATAAGTGACTTTACCAGATATGGTCAGGATCGGTCTATTTTTCGACCTAGTCCCCATATAAATATAGCACCCGATATGAACATTTTCATATCTACAGCCGAAAAAATTAATAACAATGACACTCAAATTTATTTTCTATATCCAATTAGTTGGACCGAAGAGATAGGGTCTCTAAACCATGGTATAGGGTATCGTATAGCCGGTCTAGACCGACTATAATTATCTTACTTGTTTAAATATGAACTATTAAAAAAATAACGGGCCCAAATGGCTAATCTAAAGTATACCGGACTTAACGTAAAACGGATTGAACAAAAAACACTGTCTCACTTGATTCAGAAGATAGCAAAATGTCCAAAGCAGAAGTAAAGAAGTAAATATAATAGAGGCAAATAACGTATGTTAATCGCACCCTGAAATTGAAGAATCTAACTATAATAGCCATCAGTCAAACTCAATCTATGACAATCTTTTTGATTCTCGTTTAAAAGGTTTTGTTACCTTTCTTTGTTATGTCCAACAGAATATTTGTATTTGTTCTCGATTACATGTGTATTAATAATATTTACTCGTATAATATTAATAGGCTAGGCGATTTCTTGTTACCGATGTTTTGTTCTACCGGTTTATCCCGATTTTGAGCAAACGTATATTATTTGAAAGGTATTTCTTTTTAGCTGTCACCAGATTTACAGATTTTTAATTTTTTTCTTTTTTCCTTTATTTTGAGTAAATTACATTTAAATTTGCTACTAACACATACATAAAATTATACATATGCTATGTGTGTGTGTATTAAATTTGTTGATGTATTTGTTAATGAGTTTGTTATCTTCATTCACAATAATAATAAATCAAAAAAGTGTTGGTTTGTGAATTGGCTAAGTTGAGAAATAAAGTTACCTAGAAAATGCACTCGAATTTCGAGCGCTGGAATATGCTAGTAAATATAAAACAGGAAGTTTCTTAAAGTAATTAATGAATATCAATTACTTTATACCAAAAGCTAAAAACCGAAAACATTAAAAAAGATTCCCTCAAACAAGACCTGCATTGCCTTCTAATGGAGATTAAGATTCAGTGATGCCAGGAGATTTTTTCAGAAATCCCTACAATTATGAAAAAAAACCAGTATTTTCCCTGCACCCACTTTTTTCTCCCTACATTTTTCCCTACACTACTTTTTTCAATTTTTCAAAAAATAAAATTTTACTTTTAATTTGTACATTTTCAATTTCAATAATGCAAAAATAACATAAAAACGAAGAAAAATAACATAAAAAGTAAGATAAGAATATCATACGAATAACATAAAAACAACATAAAAAACTTACAGATATTATAAAAAAAATATTTTTACAATTCTGTCTAATTCATCTTTTTCATATGACTAGATATGCATTTAAAATTTACACAATTAATTAAATTGGCTTGCAAATGAGATTTTATAATGCAAACAGAATTTTGGTTTTTGGTTTTAAAAGAATTTTTTTATGAAAGTGGTTATAAGCATGTTTACTGAGATCTGGTTAATCGCAATATAATATTTTGTCACAAGCCTTGCATCTGCATTTAAAGTCGTCATCTTTGACCTGTTCCAGCCATCCCATTAGTTTCTCGTCACTCAACAAACTTGAGCAAAATCGTTGTTTTCTGTATTTCTTTGATGCGTTTTCAGCATAACCGAAAAACAAATCGGACATGTTTCTAAAGTTAATTATGTTTAAATTTATATTTTAATGTTATTTTCATTTTCAAACTTACTTATTAAAATCGAAGAGACCTGCAAAGATGGCGCACGTTTGTATAAAAAATATGCACAAAAACAAGTAAACTGCACAAACAAGTGTTTTTTTACTTGTCATTATTATTTACTTCCTTCATATTATAGAGATATTACCAGACGAATTTCTAATGATACACTTAAAAAAGATATGTTTTTAATTTTAAAGTTTAAAATTAAAAAATATATAATTTTAAGTTGTTAAAAAAGAAATCTGCAAAAAATCCCTACAATTCGACAAAAGTAAGAAATCTTTCCCTTTTTCCCTACAAGTCAAATTTTTGAAAAAAAAAAAAATCATGTGAGTCCGATCACAAGGAAGATGTGTAAACATCTAAAAATTAAAGCATTTTTTATTTACGTTGTGCTGAACGCTATTGAAATTGGTGAGAATCGGTCCATGTTCAGACCTAGTCCTCATACAAATGACCGGCATGTTTCCCTTAATGATCCATCGTGTGTAGTAATGTTTCATGTCCAAATTTATGTTTCAATTTTGGTTCGTCAAAAATCAAATTATTTTGATATTTTATGTTTCCAACCTGAATGTTCCACGGCTGTATCAATGTTTACTGTTTTTGCTCTATTATTTAATTGAGAGCAGTGCTGTAATCTTGTTTTGTATATCGGACTAAAGAAAATAAAAGACAAAAATGGAGAACATTTAAGATAATGAAAATTTTAAGAATTTTATTAATAATAATGAGTACTGATAATTGAAATTTTAAGAATTTTATAAACTAACTAGCTGAGTCCGGTCCGCGTTGCTGGCCCGAAGAAAACATCTGGATTTTATATTGCATCTAAATTTTAATACCGAGTGTCGGGCAAAAGTAAAGCACGAACTCCCTCGAAAATCCTTAAATACATTGCATTTAATAATATTATGAATATGACTGAAAAAAAATATAGTTTTCTTGAATATTTTAACACCAGCGCCACCTACAGGTGAAAAACTTTGTCAGCAACTTTAGTTTTATGTACATAATATATGTTGCGAATTTGAGCTAAAATGGACCGTAAATAAATTTTTTGGGAAAATCTCGACCCCAGCGCCACCTATCGGGTACAAAAAAAAGTTATGCAAATCGGAGAACCAAAGGAACATATGGTATGAATACGAAGTCGCTAGCATTAGTGGTTCAACAGTTATTAGAGTACCAACATACGCACCAACGTTTTTATATATTAAGATATAAAAATGTATAAATTTTTATAAATTTTTGAAAATTTTATAGCTGAATATAAAATTTATTTTCTTCCGCATATATTTGTTTAATATGTACTAATGTATTCAATTTTAAAAATTTTATAAATAATAATGATAATGAAAATTTTAAGTATTTTATAAACTTATATAAAAATATAGAAATTTTTATAAATTTTTGCAAATTTTATAGCTGAATATAAAATTTATTTTCTTCCACATACATATAGTTCTTTAGTATGTACTAATATATTCAATAAACAAACAGAATTGATGTTTCCATCGTCTGTATTAAAAAAACATTTCCAAATAGAGTAAAGATGCGGTTTTCTTTAGAACTCAAATAAAACTAAACAAAATACCGAAATATTTTGGTGCAATTCTGGAAATCATTGTGGTTTGTGAATAAAAACATCTATTCAAGCAGTAAGCGCTATCTACATGTGTATAGCAAGCAACTGCTATGTTTGTCATACTTGATGGTTGCAGTTGTATGCTATACATTCATGGCGCTTTCTGTTGGTTGATGAATCAGCTAAATAATTGTAGCTTCCATTTCCGTAAATAGTTCCGCTTCCGTAAGGGAAGTTTGTGATTTTTACCCCCCTGATCGCATATATGTTTACACATCAAAAATTCCTATAAATCCCTTGGCGTCACTGTTGACATTAATATTTTTTAGAAGTAGTAGAATTATAGTAAACTAGCAGATTCCAGCGCTCGAAATTCGAGTGCAATTTCTATGGAGCTTTATTTTTCAACTTAGCCAATTCACAAACCAACACATTTATGGCTTACTATTATTGTGAATGAAGATAACAAATTCATTAAGTAACACATTAACAAATTTAATAAAACACACATAGCATATGTATAATTTTATGTATGTGTTAGTAGCAATTTTAAATGCAATTTACTCAAAATAAAGGAAAAAATTAAAAAATCTGTAAATATGCAAAGCGGCTAAAAGGGAAATACCTTTCAAATAATATACGTTTGGTCAAAATCGGGATAAAACGGTAGAACAAAACATCGTTCACAAGAAATCGCCTTGCCTATTAATATTATATGTGAGTCAATAAATAATAACGGAATTTGACTTAAAATATGTATATATATATCCTTAAAGGAAAATGAAAATAGGTTTACAGGCAGACCGACCAACCATATTTTGATTCTAAAAATTTTAAGTTCGTATTTAAAATTTATATTTTTTTGAAATTTTCTTATCTCTTTCAGAGTATGGATGATTTAGAATCAGATGTTGCCTGTGCCGATTTAAAAATCCGATTTGTTCATCAATCTCAAAAAATTATTTATGCTGAATTTAGTGTTGGCGGCTTTTTATTTAAGTGTGTTGATTTGCTAGAGGCTTTAAGTTCCATATTTCACTATATAATGGCCATGAATGTTGAATACCCAAAAATGTGTCAGCATATATGGCAATTTGTCCAACTAGCAATATTTCAAATTGAAATTCAAGACTATATATTACCAAATGTTGAAAGTACGATCAATGATTTATTTATGACTCATTAACTGAATTATATGAATTTTTTTTTTTGTAAAAAGAAATAAGATATATTACCATGATTGCAAATGATATGTAAAATAAAAAAAAAACATAGCAAAAATTTATTTTACTGATGTGTTAAAGAATGCTAGATTAGACTAAGAAAATGCACGTTTCGGTTCTTTAAAGTTATTTATTATTCGATCTGACTAGCAAATAGTTTAATAAATATAAGCATCTTGGAGTGATTTGAAAGGAAATAAAAAGTTTTAATAGTTTTTGGTAAGTAATTAAATTAATTAAAAATCTTTAAATTGGAATGATTGAATTTAACGGTATACAACATATAAAGGCTCATAACATAACGTTCCACCTGCCAAATAGGTCACTTCAAATAAATGATGACTACCGATTAAATTCACTAAAACATAGTTTATCTGAAAAAGAAAAACAACAATAATTTTCTTTTAAATATATTTATTCTAGATGTGAATTTTCTACCTGTTCCATGTTCCGCCATGTTGGTATACCTCTGTTTTCAATCAGTCTATTTTCAAACATATTAAGTCTTAATTTTGTTGTTCTATTAACAACGATATCTTCCACGTTAAGTCGAAAATTTATCGACCCTAATTGACAATTCTCAAAACTTATTTCAGTTATTTGTGTAACAGTTTTGAGTAGATGAAAAAAATCCAAGGAATTGAAATTACAATTGTTGAAACGCAATTTACGTAGATCGGATAACAGATGGAGGGATGATATGATATTTGCTGGTAATGGATTTTCATCATTTACTATGGTCAATTGCTCCACATTCATATGCATATCCAAACAATTTACTAGAATATTATCAATATTAGAAGTTTCAAGTTTTTGTATTTGATTCGAGGACCACGCTGACAGCAGAACATCAAATAATTGCCGTGGATTGTAATGGTTGGTTATGATAAGTTCCTTTAATGTTGCCAAAGGTTTAGCCAAAAAATAATAAAATTCATAGGTATTCAATTCTAAATATTTGAGAAATTCCACTCGTGAATCCTGCAAATTCATCTGTTCAAATCGATTATTGTTTGGAAAGATGTTTAACTTCAGTTTTTCCAATTTTAAATTTTGCATAATTGTTTGAAAATGTTGCATTTCAAGTTTTAAACAAAAACTTAAGTTCAGTTCTTTTAGATTTGGCCACTCATCCATATACAGACCCGTTAAATTGCCATGCGGACTCAATGCTTTTAAATTTGGCAGTAGTTTCTTTAAGTCTTTAATATCATTATCTTCCATAAAATAGGGTTTGATAAGGGTAAACCGAAAACTTTGTACTTTATCATATGACGTAAAACTTTTCATTATTTCAAATTTCTCCTTTGTTAAAAACCGCAATTGCATAACTTCTGCGATATCTTTAATCTCTTTTAAAAATCTCTGCCATTCTCTGTTGGTTAGGGGTGTTTCGAAGAAATTGATATGAACTTGTTTGTATTGGATGAGCCACGAGGCTGTTACTGCTTCCTGTAGACTGGAATTCACTTGGTGCAATGTTATTTGATCTTTTAAATCGAGATATTTTATAATTTCGATTAAACAATCAGCATTTAGTAAATCCATCACATTGGTGTTTTCAACTAAAAGAAAAAAAAATGTTCTTAAATTAAGTACAAAAAAACAAGAGTATAAAATTCGGCTGTACCGAATCTCTGATACCCTCCACCCGTGTTCTGAACACATTCTTATTAACCAACGTTATTAACACTAACAGACAAAAAAGGCTAGATTTCTCATTACCATGGCGAATGATGTTTAAAATTAATAAGATATTGCAAAAATTTTAGGTATTTTTGTGCTTTTTTAATTGAAAGCAATTATTAAAGACATTCAGCATAAATGTAAATAGATACAGTGGAAAAGTATACATACCCCATATCAAAACTGGTTTTAAAGTAGTTTGCCTCTATTTTACCAACAAAAACTATGTTACATATTCTCTTACAAATAAGAGAACCTAAATGATGTGTTTTTTACATATGTACTGTAAAATTTTCCCACAACAAAAGTTGTACACATCGTGTGATACATATGAAACATTGGTTATGTACAACACATGAGGAAAGTCACATGTATATTTTTCAATTAGAACAGGTTCTATTTTTGCATGACAAACATAAGAAAATACAACACTGCTTGTGGCGAAAGAAAAACAGAGTAAATTTTAAAGATTAATATGGAAAGAAAAATAAATTGTTCAATACTAATTAACAATTAAAAAATATATAACTTTTTTTTTCACAATAAATTATTGTAAATTCACAAATTAAATCAGCTGTTGTTTACATTTAGAGGTTATGTCATACGGAAATACATATGCACGTGTGATAGCAAAAATTATGAATCATATGTAAAAGACAATTTTGACAGACATGAGGAATTTCATATGGATAAAAAAAGTGACAGTACATATGTAAAAAACACATCATGTAATAGCACCTTAAAACTTAAAGAATTTACATTATTAAAACACAGAAAAATATACAATATACATATAAATATAAATTTATATATTTTATAATTGTTAATTAATATTTAACAATTTATTTTACTTTCAATAATAATCTTTATCATTTACTCTGTTTTTTTCGCCACAAGCAGTGTTGTATTTTCATATGTTTGTCTTGCCAAAATAGAACCTGCTCTATTGAAAAATTTAGATATGTCTTGTGTTGTACATAAACAATGTTTGAAAGGGTTCACACTATGTGTACATATTACACGTGCTAAAAAACTAAGAAAAACACAAGCAAAACACGTAGTGCGAATGCAGCTTTATTGTTACAAACGTCAATGATCTCCAGTTAGAAAAAATATAGTCTTGAAATCTATCCGGCTTGAATTTGTTGCAATGGGTTTGAAATCTAGGGAAATCAGATAAAATATAAGAAAACTTATTTATCAGCATGAGAAGAATGGAAAATCTCTACTCGAAATTTCTAAAATGGTTAGCTGTCCCAAGTCTAGTGTCCAAACGGCATTAAGGAATTATAAAAATAATTAAAACCTTGATAATAAACCAAGAAGTGGACGTTCACTAAAAATTACTCAACGAGTTAAGCGACATATCCCACCTGTACCTCTAAAGTGAATCAACTCAAAATTTACAAATTTTCAGTAGAGGTTTTTTTTAATATTTTCTATAAAATTTAAAAACAGTTGTTTCATCGTAAAGAATTGCGAATAATAAGTATACAACAGTAGTTGTTTTTGCGATTTTTTCAGTGATCATCAAAAATGACAAGTTTTTTGGGTGCAACTCAAAATATGTCTTTTTTGTGGACACTAAAGAAGCTACTCTTATAACGCGAAGAGGGTTACAACTGAATTTTTTTTTTGCGAAAGACTAGGTAAATCGATGTAAAATTTTTACAGTGGATAGATATGACCACTGTGTATCGTTTTCTTGCAAAAAGTGAAAATTGAAAAATTTTGAGTTGACTCACTTTAGAGGTACAGGTGCAATATATTGGGCGAAATTAACAAAAATCCCAAAAAAAAAAACAGCTATTGGAATTGCCAAAGATATGGGAAATGCTTCGATTTTCATTGTCCAATAAGAAGCTGTACTTAATGTACTAAGAAGCAATGGATTTCACAGCAGAGTTCCGCAAAAAAAAACATTTTTTAGTGATGTAAATAATTCATAAATGCTCGAATTTACTGAAAAGCATATACATAACTGTGAATAAGTCTTGGTAGAATGAGGTCTTCAGTGATGAAAGCAATTTCAACTTGTTCGACTGTGATGGAAAACAAAAGGTTTGTCGAAAAATAGAACGAAGAGCTTCAACCTAAGAACTTGATACCCACAGTAAAGCATGGAGGCGGCACTGTTATGGAATGAGGTTCCATGTCGGCAGCTGAGGTAAGCATTTTAGTTTTTGTTGAGACAACGATTGATCGTTTTACATACTTGAACGTGTTAAAGGATAATTGAAAGGATTCGATAAGCGAAATGGGTCTTTCTGGAAGCTAGTACTTCCAACAAGACAATGACCTGAAGCACAATGTAAAAGTGTGGTTGTTACATAATGCGCCCAAACAGCTTCATTCTGCTCCCTGATCGAATTAGACCGCAGAATTAGAGAAACCGTTATAAAAAATAGACAGGACCTGAAAAATTGCTCTTTTTAATGAATAGACAAGCAAACTTGTGGTTTCCATGAAAAATTGATTACACGCTGTTTTAGAGAGTAAAGGTGGAACAACAAAATTTTACTAACTTATTATTTTACTATTTTAATAAACTTTTAAAATGAAGTATGTATACTTTTCTGCATTTAGAATATTGAATATTTTTAATTTTTTGTAAATAAATGTTTTATGTTATATATAAAAGGTGTTAATTGTGTTATATTTTTTGAAGTAACTGTGAAAAGTAATTTTTGTTAGTAAAATACATACAATTTTATATAAAACTCATTTTTCTATGAGGTATATATACTTTTCTGTGCCACTGTACATACAATTACTTAAGGCCATTTTACACTATCACACTTGGTAGGATTTTATTTTATGACAGTCTGTAGGATTTTATTTCGAAGTCCGATGGTTTTAGAAACATTTCTAAAAACTTGCCATTTTCATCGGTCATCGGACCAGAGTTGTTGTTTTGGTAATATTAAAAAAAGGTAAGCAAAAACAAAGAAAGTGGAAAACATAAATTTCAAAAAAATTTTGTTTGTTATTCTTAACAGCTGTTTTCATAAGACTTCTGGCTGATGGTGAAAATGATAAAAGTATGCAGAGATAATTTCGGTACGACTTTATGACAGTCCGATGAATTTTATCGGATTTTTATTTCGAAAAATCATACGACGAAGTAGTATCGTGTAAATGGGCCTTTACTAGTTTGTTTATCAGTGATGAAAACTATTTTTTGTTTGCCTGAACAAAAAAAAATAAATCAACAAGCTGCCCAAAATGTGTATACATCGCTGATACATTTCTATACACACATGTTCTATTGTATTGTGTATAAACATATTTCACTAGGTATAGTTTTTTATATGAAATCATATCGGAGTATCTCTTCATTTTCATACGTTATTCCTCACCTATTTGATGAAGAGGCTACAAATTCAATACAAAACTACTGCAGATGACGAACATATTTAGCCTAAGGCCGAGGCCACGCGGCATTTTTGAGCGCCTAAGCGGGCGCTCAGGAATAGAACTTGTTCTAATTTTTAGTTGTTTTCTGAGCGGCAAAGAATAAAAATGGCAAAAAATGGCTTTTCTTTGTTTTGTCAATCTGTAGCGCGATTCAGTAACTTCTTTTAACGATAATTGAATCGTTAAAAAAAGATAACAACAAAATGATTGATTTTGGTATTCAGTAAAATGTTTAAACGATATTCGCTATTGTTAAAGTCAGCTGTTGTTGTTATCTTAACGACAACCATTTTTGTGTTGTTTTTCAATCGATAAAAAGTTAAAAAGTTTGAAATAAATAAAAATCATAAAATAGTGATAATATTTTGCTTTTATTATAAAAACTTTTTATATAAATAATAAATAAAAACATTGACAATGGCATTTTGACAACTAACCGCTCAGAAATGACGCTCACTAATAAGCCACTTGCTGCTCAAACTCGTCGCTCTGCCACTTTGCCGCTCATAATCTCTATGGCCTCGGCCTAAGCAATACAAACTTCTCGACCTATAGCAGACAGGAGAATGTTTTCAACAGACAGTCACGGGCATCGCTAGATAGACTTGTCCCTATATAAGGAAGAAGAATATATATAGTTGATGGGATCTCCGTAATTGTTTTTCGATGAGTTTTAAATGGATTGACAAACTGATATTTTGCCTCTGATCAGTGGTGTGAAGGGTATCCAAATTGCACAGAAAAGTATTTTCGATCATCAGAGATGATAATACCAACAATACATATTAACTCATTGGCAGGGTACAACTTAGAATGGAAAATATAATAAGGTTTTTAAATATTTACTCATACACTCCTCTGAAGTCAATATTTGTTACAACCATACATATATTATATGACTTATAACCATTCTTCGAAAATATCTGAGGTTGATTTAAATAAGCCTAAGATCCAAATATCATATACTCGTATAGTCCTAAAACCATAACGTTTTAAAATATACATTTTTAGAAACACTTTTTGTCATAATTCCCATGTAAATCAATCTTGCGAAATTAAATTAAATCTTTCTTAAGCTATTTAAACTAGATATACTTGCATATTTTACTTAAAATTTGTTGTTTATTTAATTCCCGTAATTTTTACGGGTGTGAACTTTTTGCAAGCTGTGACTCATATAGTAAAGGCAAACTTAATGTTTTATATAACACCATAATTAGATATGTTTTTAGACTAAGAAGGTCTGCCGGAACTTCTTCCTTCACGAATAAGCTTTTCGGCGCACAGTGGTCAATTTCGCGAGATAGGGGTCAAAACTCTATAACTTTTGACCAGATTGGTATTTTTCTACGCAATTTGTTTTGTTCAATAGGAGGGACTTTAAGCTTCAATTTGCGTGTTCAAATGTAAAAATCGACTGATAGGAACGTAAGTAATTTGGAGTTAAAAATGCATTTTAATTTTTTGTTGAGTTTCCATGTAAAAGTTGAATATTTTGACATTTTAAATAGGTATTTTTTTTATAATTTCTTATTTTCTTCAATCGTATTTTACAACCAATACTTATTTATTATTCCTAAACTTAATTTTGGTCAGAAAATGCCAAAATTTGGCCCCTGACATTTATTTAGTCTCAATATTCACAGGGGCCAAAGGTTGGTTTTTTTGGAAGAAAGCTAATTCTTGTGAGGATTAAACTGAAAAATAACACTGAAATTCCCAACAATATCAATACCATTTGGATATATTATATACAGAACACAACATCGATAAAATTTTACATATACATACATATACATATATTTTATTTAAATGTATTAATAAAAATTTATACTAAAATTAGAAACAAATTATAATCTTTAAACTAGTATTAATTAAACAATATTAGTAAAAATTTCTTCCAAATAGCTTTGATTTTCATTTTGCAGTAGTTGTTTAACTTCTTCATCTAACTCTAATGAGGTTGATTTCCATTTTTGTCGAATACTGGACATATATGGGTCTGATGTGCACAACAAAATATTAATAAGATCTTCATTGGTACAATATCTTTCTTGTATTGTGCTCGCGAAAGAATCTGTAGTCTTTGTTCCTTTTTTCTTGGGCTTCTTCTGAGAGATCTCCAATTGGAAAATTTTGTGAACTGTGGTTGGCATATGTCTCCAAGAATATTTTTGGTTACAAAGGGTTGCTGTCTCATTAGCATACTGACCAAATTTTTTTCCATCTATCTTTTTGCTACATGCTATAACTTGTAATATGATTTGGAATCGTCGTATTAAATCATAATCTACTCCAGTTATAGAAGCTGCAGTTTCTGGATCGGAAAAAAATCTCCTTGTTGTGTTTCCATCATTAGAATTTCCTTCTCCTTGCTTTGGCTGGTCAATTATAAGGCCTATCTCATGGTATTTTTCTTGAATATCTTTTTTTTTTTTTTCTTTTTTCCAAATTTTCTTTGTTGTTTCTCACTGTTTCGCCTAACGGGCCAAATTCCAAATCGTATCCCAATTTAAGAATATGCTCCATAAAACGAATTCTAGCATGAAGAGGTGACATTCCAAATTCATATGCTTCATTAAAACTATCGTCTTGTGTTGGTGGTTGGCTCAATTGACTTGATGTTTTTTGGCATATGGTGCAGCTTGACGATGACTTTGTTTTGGTTAAAGCTTGTGCAACTTTTCCATCAATCATTGTGAGACACATTTTAAAATTTACTTCAATGTCTTGGTCATCAAATTTAAATGTTACTGGTTGAAGTTCTTTAATTTGATCAATAAATGATCAAACTCGATCGAACTTCTTCATCTATGACATCTTGAGTCTCCTTTTTGTAAGCAAACTTTATTGGTCTACAAAATTTTGTTGACGAGGGAATTTCATTCTTCCATACATCTATCTCTGCAGCTCTACTAGTTGACGGCTCTGAACCAATATAAGTTTTTGTTAAACGTAATGGAACGAAAGAAATCATGAATTAAATGGCATCTGATGAATTTTCCGCATTACATTGTTTGTATTGTTTCTGGCCAGAGGACCCATCACATCCCCATTTAGAAATTAAAGTCATGCTGCAATTTTTAAACTTCTTTAAATAGTCAGCATCAAATGTCTTTAATAATCGTTCTGCAGTGTGTTCAAGAAGATCCTGCAATTTTATTTCTGCTGAACTTGAAGTTACACTAATAGCAGTTGGTGAAGGTAAGCAATCTTTTTTGGCAGAAACTATATCTCGATATGATGGAAAAATTCCACAATTTTTTTCATTGGTTCGCTTCCGCAATTCTGTTTATTGGTTTTTAGTCATTTTCAAATCCAAAAATAGTGCAAATGCTTCTTCTGGAGTAAATTTATTTTCTTCAGTTGGTGTCGGCATACTTTCTAAAATCCTTTTTGTGCGTCTGGGGCTTGCTTCCACTATTTTTTCAATGATAGCAATTTTACCCGTTTTAGTTTTTGATGGTTGAATTTGATGCAGAAATGAATCCTTTATGATGCTACAAGAAACTTCTTCATTGATATGTTTAAGCTTGCGTCTTCGTGATCTTTCACTACAATTATCAATTGGCTTTGCTGGTCGACCACCTTTTCCAGTTTCCGTGGTAGTTACTGATGGCTTTTTAAAAATAAGTTTATTTCTTAGCCATTCTTGGTTGCGTGAGTAAAACAATTTCTTGTTTCTGGAACATTGATTGTACCGTTTTCTTAAAGTATTTAAAAAGTTTTTTATTTTTAAGTTATGAATTTTAATTTCTTGTTTGTCGCATATTTTGAAAAATGGATTATTCATTATATGTAAAATAATGTCGTTTTCATCTTTCCGTTCAAAATATATATCAGATAGAACACTATAACTGAATTTAGCCATTGTTTAAACAATAATGAAGAAAAAAAATGAATGCATGGATTAATATACTATTGCTCGAAGTTTCAACATGATCTTTTTACCTCTTTGAAACATAATATAACAGGTAGTTGGTTTTACCAGTTATTTCCATTGGTTTTAAATTTATTTGCAATTTTCAGGTATTTAAGTTGTGTAATATTAGATGGCAATAAAATCTTTTTTACCTTTTCCAAATGAATTGCTAGACACCACATAATTTGAGAGTTAACAGGTACTGGCAATAATATAAAAGGTACTTGGTTTTACCAGTTATTTCCATTGGTTTTAAATTTATTTGCAAATTTCACGTATTTAAGTTGTGTAATATTAGATGGCAATAAAATCTTTTTTACCTTTTCCAAATGAATTGCCAGATACCACATAAGTTGAGAGTTCTATTGTCATTTTTGTCAAAATTTTGATACACCCTTCTATGTGGACTAGGTCCAAATATGGGCCAACTTCTCCTAATTTCAACAGAATTATTTTTTGGGTCAATAAGAACTCTTGTACAAAATTTCATCAAAATATATGCATAATAGCCACTTTCACATACAAATAACTTCTCAAAAAATATGACGTGCATTTGTACCGAATATCTTACCTTGGGTCAGAAAAATTGCTGTAGCTCAAAAAGTGCAGTCCCGATGCATGGACATGTATATATAGGAATGTAGGGGAGGGTTATGACTACAAAATAGTAAATTTGTGTTTTGACTCAGCTTGACTCACAGGAGTTGTGCTCTATGAAGTAGGAAATTTCCGAGAAATTTGACCTTTTTTAAAAAAAAAATTTGAATTGTTCTGAAAACAGTAGAGTTTCAATTTTTTTACCAGTAATAGGAAATAAGTTAGGTTACAACACAAAATTTATTTTGTCCAAAAGTTTTGAAAAACAAAAAAGTTATGATCATTTAAACTTTAAAAATTAACTAAAAATATCATAAATTTACTAATTCTGAAAAAGCCCATTTTGGACCACCCTGTTCTCAGTGAAATAGTTGAAGTAGAGTTCTAATTGTTTGGCTCCTGAGGTCTACTACTGTCTACTTTCATATGAGTCTAATAACTTTAAAATCGGAGAACAAAAACCAAAAGGAGTTTTGGCCGCTATCTCAAAATATTGACCACAGTGCGGCGTATCATTTGAAAATCTGATGAAAATTAGAGTTCTTTTGTTTCTTCATAAAGTAATTTTCACCGCAAAACCACTTTACCTGTATGAAAATCTCCGGTTCGCCAGATCAAACCGAGGAAAAAAATTAATTCTACCTCGTCATCGTTATTTGGTATCTGAATGGCATTTCTACGTCAACGCTATACGTCTTTGGAATATGCTTCCACAATCTCAGCAACTTAACAGCAACGCTTCAAATTTTAAAAAATTCTTTTTTGAATATTTTGCATAACAATTTTATTAATTAATTAAATTAAATTAATTAATATTTTTCTTTTTTGTAATCTTGTATTATTTTCTTGGTTATTGTTTACCACTTTTTCTTAAATATTTTCTGTATTAAAAATGTATGTATTAAAAAAGTAGAAAGACAGGGACAGCAAACGACGCCATATTTCTTGCCGCTCTTTTGACATTTCTCTTTAGTAAGGTTTGCCATTTCATGATGGAAAGATATACGAGCCAACAACGAGTCGAAATTATTAAAATTTACTACCGAAATTCGGAGTCAGTGGCCTCAACGTTAAGAGCGCTACGTCCAATTTATGGTCGTCATAATCGTCCTAGCAGATCAACAATTGAGCGTCTAGTGGAAAAATTTGAATCCACAGGCACAGAACAAAATGTTCCCGTGCCAGTGTGACAAAGAAGTGCCCGTGTCTCTCACACGTCGTTCTCAAGCGTTGGGCATCTCTGTGACGTCGTTGTGGCGAATTTTGCGAAATGATCTTGGCCTACATCCTTACAAGATCAAATTGACGCAAGAACTGAAGCCGCTTGAACACCAGAAGCGTCGTATGTTCGTGAATTGGGCTGAGCAACAACTTGAAAATGATTCGGATTTTCATCGAAAAATCATCTTCAGCGATGAGGCTCATTTCTGGCTGAATGGCTTCGTCAATAAACAAAATATGCGTTATTGGTCAGACAGCAATCCACACGTACTCCATGCAAAAAAGATCGATTTCCATACATAATGGCATCGAACGTACTTTAACAGGAATAAAGAATTTCATTGATATCCAAAACCGTTTTTGTTTTATTTAAAAAAAACTTTTGTAGCGCTCTTATTGAAAAACCCTTTATAAAGTTTTGTCGACCACAACGTGAACGGTATGGAAATTAATGAAAGTCAGTGCATGTTCAAACCTAGTTACCATACAAATAATCTCTATGAGATGGACTTAAGTTTCTTTAAAAAAAAATCTCATGTAGATCTGGTCAAATTGGATTTATGCGTGTTAATTATACTCATTAATCAACATTCCAAAAATAAACCCTACAGGGCCCCCATATAAAGCTTCTGGCCGAATTTGGTTTGTATTATTTTTGAGTAAAATAAGTGACTAAACCAAGTTGGTCGTGATTGGTCCTTTTTTGACCTACTCCACATTTTTAATATCTGTAGGCCGCAAATTAATAACAGTACTACTCAAATTTGGCATTTTCGTCTCAGAAAATGAGTCTAAGCCATTAATGGTGAGTTGTGCTCAAATATTTTTGGTAGTAACAAAGATCAGCACAAACTCATCATACCCTGATCACAGAGTGGTACTCGCATACGGTATAAAGAGATTAAAGGATTGTACAAGAATATGTTTCGAAATTGATAACAAAGACTTCTAAAAGGGCAACACAATTAAAACAAGTAAGAGTGTTAAATTTGGCTGTGTCGAATCTTTGATACCCTCCGCATGGGTCTTACGTTTACATTAATATCTGGACTTAATGCACTATCTATAACAAATGTAAACAAAATATTTAAAAAAGTAAACAATTTGATAAACTTAATACTAAACACACTGAATTTTTTAAATTTTTTAGAGGTCACTTCATATTTATGGACATATTTTGGCACAATCATGCTTGATTTACTCCATTTTCAATAGCAATCTGATCCAAATAATGAAAAACAGTATTATCATAACTTTACTCAGGTGAGTGCTTTGATTTGTGAATGAGCGTGATTTCGATAGACAGACGGACGGACGGACGGACAGACGGACATCGTTATATTGGCTTGATTTGGTATGGAGGGTATAAAAAATGTGCGAACAGTAATTTGTTTAGAATAACTATAGAAAAAATTAAAATAATTATTTCTTCGGAAAACAACTGAATTTCTTATATGTTATGAAAAGTATTTGCTGGAACAACAAACTACGTTAAAATTGTATGACCTCATGAATTTTCTCGAAACTCATGGTAATGGATGTCGTGTAGTTGGTCAATTAAGTCAATTAAAAATGTAAAAGCTGCACTAAACCTATATTTTTAATTTGAAAGAACAGAAACAAAACAATATACGCCAGAATCATATGAGATGTACCATTGCATTACACTGCGACAAAAAAATGTAATGAACACCACTTATATAAACAAAAAAAAAAAAACAGAAATTTTAATTTGAACGTATAATTATTTTGACCACTGCATTAATTATAATTCAATTAAATTTCTATTAAAATATTATTCACTACAACAAGTACAATCACTGATGAAGACTGAAATGCCAGAAACCGGTTTAATTAAGAATACAGAGGTAGTTATCCATTTTAGAAATATTATAAGCTTTCTTCTCCTCTAACACGCACCATTGAAAACAAAATTAAAATTTGCATATTAATTATAGTATTAATTGCAATATATCTGAAAAAACGACTTAAATCTAAAAACAAATATTTTTGTTGAAAATGTCACTAATTAGTGACATTTTATTTGTTTAATGTTACAAAGACGTTGTTAAAAATATTTTATTTCTTAAAAATATTTTATTTTTAACAAAAATATTTTATTTTTAACAAACAAGTTCTTTGTATATATTTATAAAACTTGTTGTTAAAAAAAAAATACAAAAATATTTATATTTACAAAGAAGTATAAATTAGAAAAATTTGAAGGCATTTCTGACTAACCACGAGAAATAATGATAATTTTATGTAGAAATTGATTTAATATTATGCAATACAGCCCCTTCAACCCAAAGCCGAACACCATGCTAAAACATTTTTGTTCCCCTATTAATCCGACCTAGTTTATTATATATAAATAGGCTTTTAGATGTGCACATTTTGTACAATTAGAAAAAAAAGAAATCTGGAATTCATTCAGTATAGCAAAAAATAGTGTAGAAGCAATATTGATAGACAAAAAGTAGTGCACAAGTCAAACTCGGCCAGACGGCAATTACGACTTTAAAAATTCCAACCTAGCTTCATTTTTGAAGCTAACTTCCTGAAGCAAAAAGCAATTCAAAACAGGCTTTATAGACAAAGCCGCAAACTAGTACTGAATACATTTGATATTATCTGAAATACATTTGATAATTTCTTAAATACATTTGATGTTTTCTGAAATACATTTGATACTGTCTGAAATACAAATGATACTTTCTGAAATAAAATTGATGCTTTCTGAAATTCAATTGATGTTTTCTGAAATACAGTTGGAAAAGGTATAGAAATTTTAAAGGAAAATTTGCCCATGGTTTAGAGAAAAACTGAGTTGAAAAGGTCCAACTGCTCGAATGTGAAAAAATACCGCATTGTCAAAAATTAGTCGAATCCATCCCCAAGTGGCTCATACGATTTTCTCAAAATCACTTTTAAAAAAAGGTACTGTTTTAGGGAAGAAATTTTTTTAAAGAAATCACAGTTTTTTTGAAAATTTACCTTTTTTAAAAAGTACCTTTTCTTAAAACGAACCTTTTTGGAAAAGTAACTTTTTTCCTCAATTACCTTTTTTGAAAAGGACTTTTGTAGGAAAGTACCTTATTTAAGTACTTAAGTACTTTTTAAGTAACTTAAAAAAAATGAAATATTAAAAAGAAAAATGAAAAGTTAAAAATGAAAAATGAAAAATAAAAAATGAAAATGTATTAAAAAAATGAAAACTGAAAAATGAAAAATTAAAAAAGAAAAAAGCAAAATGAAAATTAATAATTAATAATTTTGGATTGTTCGAAATTTTAACAGTTTTTTATTTTCAGTCAATCAATTATTTATTTACATAATGGTAAACTTAATTTACAAAGAAACAAAAAACTTTTGTGGGTAAGTTTTTTTTGTAGTTAAGATAGAATAGTTACAAAAAAATTTAAATATATATTCCACTTAGCATGTTAAGAGGAAAATTGTTTACAAAAATTATTTAATGAGTTTTGTCGATGTTTGTAACTATCAGAAATACTTTACATGATCACGCCTGATATTTTACCGATCGACTGAGAATCACATTCATAAAAATTAAAAATTTAAAATTAAAAATTAAAAATTTAAAATTAAAATAAAAAGTTAAAAGTTAAAAATTAAAAATAAAAATTAAAATTTAAAAATTAAAAATTAAAAGTTAAAAAATTAAATTAAAAATTTAAAATTTTACATTTAAAATTTAAAATTTAAAATTAAAAGTTAAAAATTAAAAAATAAAAATAAAAATTAAAAATTAAAAATTAAAAATTAAAAATTAAAAATTAAAAATTAAAAATTAAAAATTAAAAATTAAAAATTAAAAATTAAAAATTAAAAATTAAAAATTAAAAATTAAAAATTAAAAATTAAAAATTAAAAATTAAAAATTAAAAATTAAAAATTAAAAATTAAAAATTAAAAATTAAAAATTAGAAATTAAAAATTAAAAATTAAAAATTAAAAATTAAAAATTAAAAATTAAAAATTAAAAATTAAAAATTAAAAATTAAAAATTAAAAATTAAAAATTAAAAATTAAAAATTAAAAATTAAAAATTAAAAATTAAAAATTAAAAATTAAAAATTAAGAATTAAAAATTAAAAATTAAAAATTAAAAATTAAAAATTAAAAATTAAAAATTAAAAATTAAAAATTAAAAACTAAAAACTAAAAATTAAAAATTAAAAATGAAAAATTAAAAATTAAAAATTAAAAATTAAAAATTAAAAACTAAGAATTAAAAATTAAAAATTAAAAATTAAAAATTAAAAATTAAAAATTAAAAATTAAAAATTAAAAATTAAAAATTAAAAATTAAAAACTAAAAACTAAAAATTAAAAATTAAAAATTAAAAATTAAAAATTAAAAATTAAAAATTAAAAATTTAAAATTAAAAATTAAAAATTAAAAATTAAAAATCAAAAATTAAAAATTAAAAATTAAAAATTAAAAATTAAAAATTAAAAATTAAAAATTAAAAATTAAAAATTAAAAATTAAAAATTAAAAATTAAAAATTAAAAATTAAAAATTAAAAATTAAAAATTAAAAATTAAGAATTAAAAATTAAGAATTAAAAATTAAATATTAAATATTAAAAATTAAAAATTAAAAATTAAAAATTAAAAATTAAAAATTAAAAATTTAAAATTAAAAATTAAAAATTAAAAATTAAATTAAAAATTAAAAATTAAAAATTAAAAATTAAAAATTAAAAATTAAAAATTAAAAATTAAAAATTAAAAATTAAAAATTAAAAATTAAAAATAAAAAATTAAAAATTAAAAATTAAAAATTAAAAATTAAAAATTAAAAATTAAAAATTAAAAATTAAAAATTAAAAATTAAAAATTAAAAATTAAAAATTAAAAATTAAAAATTAAAAATTAAAAATTAAAAATTAAAAATTAAAAATTAAAAATTAAAAATTAAAAATTAAAAATTAAAAATTAAAAATTAAAAATTAAAAATTAAAAATTAAAAATTAAAAATGAAAAATTAAAAATTAAAAATTAAAAATTAAAAATTAAAAATTAAAAATTAAAAATTAAAAATTAAAAATTAAAAATTAAAAATTAAAAATTAAAAATTAAAAATTAAAAATTAAAAATTAAAAATTAAAAATTAAAAATTAAAAATTTAAAACTAAAAATTTAAAATTAAAAATTAAAAATTAAAAATTAAAAATTAAAAATTAAAAATTAAAAATTAAAAATTAAAAATTAAAAATTAAAAATTAAAAATTAAAAATTAAAAATTAAAAATTAAAAATTAAAAATTAAAAATTAAAAAATAAAAATAAAAATTAAAAATTA